>CM060951.1:187869143-188012001 GCA_030765055.1 Mantis religiosa
AGTGCAGATTTGATACGGGGAAGATTAAATAAGAAATTTGCTATATCTACGAGATGTAGATGACTAATTATATACGTCATATTTTCTTAATTACTTACAAATCAGCACTTTTCTCTTCCGGATTACCTGCAAAACAGAACAAAACACATGTATAAGATATTGTATATTTTGAGAAAACATAAATATTATCAACTTTTTTTTTACTACGAATAAGAAGGAATTACTTTTTAAAACTACAGCAAAACCTCGTTAATCCGAACTCTTTAAATTGGATTTTGCTTAAGGCAAGGCTATACTGAAAATTCCAAATTCTATAATAATAAACCTATCATTATGAAAATTTAGCCACATGATTAGAGTATCATTTTAAACTTGCTTACAAATTTTTATGTTGCTACACAAAATAGTTCATCAATTATTAATTATTCTTTGTGAAAATATTGTTAAAAATTAAAAATGTTGTACGCGTCAAAAAAATTGAGATTTTAAGTTGAATCTTTGTTTTCGGCTAGTACAGAGCAATTTTAGAAGACCCACATTCTTATTTTTTGTAATACACTTGTAGCATTTGTTCTAAAATATTTTCCACGTGTTAGCACTCATATCTTTGAAAATATTAGCTTATTTTATTACTTAACACCATATAATTTTCAAAACATGAGTATTAACAAAAAAGGTGAATGTGAAGCTTCTTATTTACATATTATGGAGCTATCCTGGAAGATTAACCTAGTTAACTGGAAAACTTTGACGCGTGAGGCATTTTGTATACTGAAAAGTGTTAGAAAAAAGTTTCTCAGAGAATGAATTTTAAACTCATGATTGTACTTTTAACAATTGTTAAAGATATCTTTAAATTGTTACGTGATGGGCTAAAGTGGTGCAAATAATAAAATACCATGCTATCTATTACTACAAACACTAAGCTACCAAAAATGCCAAAGGAGCAAATTCCATGATTTTCAACATTTCCGGCGACTTTTCAGTGTAGCCTTGCCTTAATGCAGACAAGCATCTTAAAAAATCTGCGAATCGCTAATTTAAATTATAGTACTGCAATGAGACTTAAGGAAATTGTCCATTTTATTTTTGCACGGACTGTAAAATAGGAATTTCTTAGGAAAAACCAGGAATATATTAGTGAGATTGGTACATTAGATGTCCTCCTTCCCACACCTTGCTCTACCTACGACAGGGTTTGCAGGGCTTCCCATCGGGGAAACGCAAGCATAAATCGCTTACAATACAGAATTATCGAAAGGCTTGAAAATGGTGCCACACTTGCGTGTATATGAGCAGAAAGTATGTGTATCTGATTCAGATCCATGATTTTTAGATTTTGCAAGTGTAGTAAACAGTATTTCGAGCTCTACATTGACTAATGAGTGGAAGACACTTTTGTATGATGACAGTGTTGAATTAAACACCACTGCAATTGATTTAAATGACTTCACCAAATAGTGATTGGTGGTGGCGAGAAAGATGTCACAATAGACGAGATCGAAGACTGGCTTGACAGATATGATGATCCAGGCTATTGCATCACGACTACGAAGAAATTGTGGTAATTGTAAGCAATGCAAGGGACACTAGTAGCGAATCTGAGGACGAGGATGCAGATTTCGAAAAGTCAAAAGTGAAATTAAGTGAGGTTAAACAGCATCTGAACTGAGTAATAGACTTTGTCGAGAAAACTGACGATAAACAGATTTCTGCAAACCACTATCATATGAGGAGCATTCGTGTGAAAGAGATGTATGATAAATCAATATATATATATAAATATATATATATATATATATATATATATATATATATATATATATATGTGTGTGTGTGTGTGTGTGTGTGTGTGTATGTGTGTGTTATTAAAATCAAGTGGGACTATTGTATTTCTAATAAAATTATACAGTACATACTCTAAAATTTCATTCACAATTTTCTCTCTCTGGTGTTTATCTCATTTAATCTTGAACTTTTGATTATCCGGACAACATTAAACTGCATGTGGTCCGGATTGACGAGATTTTACTGTAATATTAAATTAATTTAAACCAATAACCTAGTTTTTATATATTTCAAGTGTTTCAAGATAAATTAAACGGCCGTGACTAAATAAATAATTAACACAGCTTTTTAGAAATGAAGAATTACAAATTAATCCAAGATAAACTTTACAAATGACACAGTTAAGTAACGTACAAATGAGGAAACCTAAAAGTAAATTATCTTATAGAACTGAAACTGTTTTATCAGATTACTAAAATAAATAATGCATTAGTTCGCATAAGACAGCAAAAAATGAATTAAGTAAGTACTAAGCATAACACAGCATTTAGAGCGCTTATATGTATGCCAGTATCATCATCATCATGATCATCATCATTACATTATACAAATCAGAGTACTGGTGTTTTACACCGTTTAAAATTTTTATGTAGAACATATACACTATTATGTGTTTAAAATGGGAAGAGTTGTCGCCTGTTGCGAATCAGATGCGTTAGCGCATTCACCGTTGCCACCTCGTTATCCCCACTCCTTTTATATTCCCCTCTTTCTCTCTTTTCTGATATTTCTGTACCGTACTGCTTTAGTTGATTACTGAGGTCAATGCTGGTTGCTCTTCTATTTTGTTTTGCCACATCCACAAGTTTTCTTTGCATCCTTGGTGATAGTTTTCTTTTCCTTCCGCATATTCCATCCCTTTGTGAGGTCAACGTCTCAACGAATGTTAAAGCTTGATTAATGCGACTAACAGATTTTTGTAAAATACACTATTTCTTAGCTATTTCACGTTGTGAATAAAGAGTTTCCTTCAAAAGACTCTCAGTTAAAGCTACTTTTCTTGGGGATAAGTCAGCAGTTTTACCCGTAACCTCACTTTTGAAGCAATGCGAATGCTAAGGATCAGATACACGATGTTACCTGGCTTGAGATCTATTAATAGTTAGTTAGCTTTTATTCATCCTTTTGATATTACATGATATAGGACACGTCAAGTACTTATAACTAAAAATTATACAATATACATATATACAATACAAGTTTGGAATGAAAATTCAACTGTATGTACAGTATAATAATAATAATAATAATAATAATAATAATAATAATAATAATAATAATAATAATAATAATAATAATAATAATAATAATAATAATAATAATAATAATAATAATAATAATAATAATAATAATAATAATAATAATAATAATCATAATAATAATCATAATAATAATCATAATAATAATCATAATAATAATCATAATAATAATCATAATAATAATCATAATAATAATCATAATAATAATCATAATAATAATCATAATAATAATCATAATAATAATCATAATAATAATCATAATAATAATCATAATAATAATCATAATAATAATCATAATAATAATCATAATAATAATCATAATAATAATCATAATAATCATAATAATCATAATAATAATAATAATAATAATAATAATAATAATAATAATAATAATAATAATAATAATAATAATAATAATAATAATAATAATAATAATAATAATAATAATAATAATAATAATAATAATAATAATAATAATAATAGTTCACTTGTAGTTAACATATTCAAACAATTCACCTATACTATAAAACATTAACATCATTAACATTAACAAAATTAATTGTCAAAGTAATCATAATATTCTTTTATGCTATAAAAACAATGGAGTGAAAGAAGTCTTTTGAGCCAAATTCTAAATCGATGCAGTGCAGGTATTTGCTTCAGATAATTGGGTAATTTATTATAAAGCTGGAGGCCAGTATATACAAAACTTTTTTCAAAAGAACTAGTGCTATGTGTGATTACATGAAGGTGATCTTTTCTTCTGGTATCATGAGAATGTATCTGTGAGTTTGTTGTGTACATACTGAGATTATTTTTTACGTAGCATAATGTTTCATATATGTAAATACAGGGGAGGGGCAATATATTTAATTCCTTAAATAGTGGCCTACAACTGGTTCTTTTATTAACATGTAGTAGTATTATCCTAATTGCCCGTTTTTGCATTTTAAAAATAGATTTTGCTCCTGTTGAATTACCCCAAAATAATATTCCAAAGCTAAGAACAGATTGAAAATATGCATGATATAAAGATATGACTGATTTGAAGTCCATGATTTTTGAAATGACTGTGATGACATAAGTTATTTTACTCAGTTTTTGAGATAGTTTTTGAATGTGAGCCGACCACTTTAAATTATTATCCACCCATACCCCTAGAAATTTTGTACTATCTGTGTATGAGATATATTTGCCCTGGAACTCTATAAAGGAATGACTGGCAAGTGTATTTTGTTTATGATGAAAAGCTATTGCTGTTGTTTTTTCTGTATTTATTAATAATCTATTAATGTTGAACCAGTTTAGCAATTCAGACATTGTCTGTTCTACCTTAAATTTTAAGGATCTCAAGTTGTAACCAGAAATATATAAGTTTGTATCATCAGCAAATAATGCTGGATAACTATTTTTAAGGAACACTCTAGATCATTTATATATATATATATATATATATATATCAGAAATAAAACAGGTCCAAGAATTGAACCTTGGGGGACACCATATTTTATTGCTGCCATAGATGATAAATATGTTAAAATACTGCTAAATACTGCTAAATAGATGATAAATAAATAACAAATACTGAGGATATTGTAACGAGACCGCTAGAACACCCTGTACCAGCTGCGAACGGAAGGCAGGGGGGAGGACCGCGTTAGCCACACCTTCTCCTCGTTTGTCTTGTAGTGGTGACAGGCTTGTGGTTAGGGGAAAACATGACTGGTCGTCTGTTTTCCTTCTACCTGTTTCTCGATCTTTCGTTTACCAGAACAATCTTGTAAACACCAGAAACCGGCGATATTCCTATAAAGAGGGTTACAGACAGACAGTGTGAGTCAGTTGTTGAGTTGGTTTTGGTGTAGTCAGTTGTTGTTGGTTTGAGTTGGTCAATCAGTTGGTTAGTGAATGAGGACAGTTCTTGGTGTAAGAAGGCAGTGTTAGTGACGTGTTAAAGAACGAAAGGGTTGTGCAACGGAAGACTGTACGAACTGTGTTTGGGTATCGGAGTTTATGTAATCGCGAGTACAAGTGAAGTTGTAACGGACGAACTGGTGAATTGTAACTGTGTGCAGCAAGTAATTTTGTGTAATTGGCAAGTGTTAAACTGTAAGTCGGTGGAAATAAAGAACATTGTTGAGTGGTGTAATTGGACTTTTTATTCCACGAACCCACAAAGTCACACTGGCGTCAGAAGTGGGATAACACAAGTCTCACTGGTGTCAGGAAGCGGGAAAACAACATCACCGAACATTACAACAATGGAGGCAGCATTAGAAAAGATTTTAGCGGAACTGAGAGAAATGAAGACGGCAACTGAAAACCTCGCTGCAAAAACAGAAGCGGCAAAGAACAGCCTAACAGAGAAGCTGGAGACTAGAAATAACCTGGCCGCGGAACTGAAACTAATCAGGACGGCTAGGGAGAACATCACCGAGAAGATGCAACAAATGAAGGCCGAGTTAACCACAGAAATGAGAGCAGCGAACGGCAGTCTGGCCACGGAAATGAAGGCGGCGAACGAGGCTCTCGCCGCAAAGTTTGAGGAACGTTTGGCCGGCGTGAGGGATGACGTCGCGAACCTGGGCAAACGGAAGGGTCAAGTAGACGACCGCCTTAATGATTTAGAGGAAAAGGCCGAAAACATCGCAAAACCCCTCACCCGCCTGACGGAGGAAAACCGGCCTTATGTGTGGACGGAGGACGCCGAAGACGCTTTCCAGCACCCGAAGGGGACCCTGTGCAGTGCTTCAATTTTGGGTTTCCCACAACCGGGTGGCGCCTTCATTGTGGACACCGACGCCAGCGACCATTGCATTGGAGGTGTCCTATCGCAGATCCAGGACGGCCACGAGCGCACAAGAGTGGAAGAGGAGGAGCGTGCCGCAGCAGTCCGAGTAGTTGCGGCAGTGCCTGCTGAAGGCTGGGATAGCGCAGGCCTGAGGAGGGAGCAACTGGCGGACGCAGACTTGGGGCCACTCTTAAGGGAAGTGGACGCAGGGACGAGACCAACCTGGGAGGACATCGCACCGAGGAGCGCCACCTACAAGTCGCACTGGGCAAAATGGGACTCGTTGAAGACGAGAGAGGGCGTGCTGTTCCGGGTATGGGAGTCACCCGATGGGAAGGCGCAGAGAGGACAGTTGGTACTTCCCCGGAGTAAGGTCCCGGAAATCTTGGAGGAAGTGCACGCCGGTACTTCAGGAGGACACCTGGGAGCGAACCGAATGATTCACAAACTACGGCAGCGCTACTTCTGGCTCAGACTCCGGGCAGATCCTGGTGGTACACCTGGACCGCCTCGCACGCTACGATGGGGCTGTTCGAGGACGAACAGCTTTGAGGAGGGAGCAGTGTAACGAGACCGCTAGAACACCCTGTACCAGCTGCGAACGGAAGGCAGGGGGGAGGACCGCGTTAGCCACACCTTCTCCTCGTTTGTCTTGTAGTGGTGACAGGCTTGTGGTTAGGGGAAAACATGACTGGTCGTCTGTTTTCCTTCTACCTGTTTCTCGATCTTTCGTTTACCAGAACAATCTTGTAAACACCAGAAACCGGCGATATTCCTATAAAGATGGTTACAGACAGACAGTGTGAGTCAGTTGTTGAGTTGGTTTTGGTGTAGTCAGTTGTTGTTGGTTTGAGTTGGTCAATCAGTTGGTTAGTGAATGAGGACAGTTCTTGGTGTAAGAAGGCAGTGTTAGTGACGTGTTAAAGAACGAAAGGGTTGTGCAACGGAAGACTGTACGAACTGTGTTTGGGTATCGGAGTTTATGTAATCGCGAGTACAAGTGAAGTTGTAACGGACGAACTGGTGAATTGTAACTGTGTGCAGCAAGTAATTTTGTGTAATTGGCAAGTGTTAAACTGTAAGTCGGTGGAAATAAAGAACATTGTTGAGTGGTGTAATTGGACTTTTTATTCCACGAACCCACAAAGTCACAATATATTAGCCCTAAAACGCAATAAAGGCAAATATTAATAATCTTCAATTACTACATTCACCAAATGAAAGCAATATCACCAAACAGTTGGATAAACAGACAAGAAGAAAATGGCTGCTCTTAATTCAGAGCTACCACCATATTACAATAAGTAAAAGAAAAATCCCCCAGCTATTATTAAGAGAGAAATTGCATTGAATATGCTTCATATTATAGCAAGGAAATGAATTACGACAAATTGAAATTGGTTACGGCAGCGAATAACTATTATTTTGAATGTTAAACTGAAGCAAAGTACAAAAACATGAATGAGTCTAATAATTTGCACACATCTGTATGTGCACTACATGACAACAGCAGCCTAGCATTAATAATCCAAGAATACTACCGAATAGCCACGTTACCTCAGCAATAATGGAGCAGTGGTGGAATACAATGGTAATTAGGACACAAATCACACCTAAATGAAAAGCAATTGCACTTTAGCCGTAAACTGTGAGGCGGTTCTGAGACGTGGTGTAGAACTTCAGTATGTTCTAGTTAACTCCGATCTTAATATCTGGTGTAGCACAAATCATTACCATACCTTTGGTACAAAAGCACGCAGACTCGTTAGGAAATACATCAATTAACGTGATATACAAAGCCTGATGTGTGCTCCATAATGCACGACGTTAAACCGTTATTACAGCACATAAAGCCCTTATAATCAGAGGGAATCAATGACGGTATGCGTCCATTATTTGAGGCGTCAAATTCTAATACCGGCTTCATGCATTTCAATGCAAATTTGCAAGAGAAGAAAACACGCTCCCCCCTCCCCCCACTGCTTTACTTTGTAGCCTTTTGTGATGGTTTGTTTAACTTTAATTTCTAAAGGCTACAAGATTTAAACGAAATTTTAATTAAAGTAACATACTTTTAGAGTGAAAGAAGAGCGCATTATATTCTTAAATTTTGTATTAAATTCTTATTTTAAGTTATAATTATTATGCACGCCTGCCTCGGTAACGCAAGGTGGTAACATGTCTACCTCAAGTTCAAGAGGTCCCGAATTCGAATCTCGGTCAGGGTGAGTTACCTGGATAAGAGTTTTTCTGGACTTTTCCTTTATCCTGAAATATGAATGTCTAATAACTCTAAGCTCTATGGATCCTGGGCTCATTTGAGGATCATTTCACCCATTTCATTCATCATCTGATATGACTTGATGTTGGGGGACGTAAATTAAAAAAAAGTTATGTATGTCTAATCTTTCTCAACACTTTCTCCAAAACACGTTCCTCGTCCTTCCCATTTCAAATCACCTCTTGTTTGCCATAAATGTGTATTCAGGGCTAACACTGCCACGTCCTTTGCATGTGAAATTATGTGTAAAGTGTGGAAAAAATCAAGACATACTTAACTTACCCGCCCCTCCAATGGCGTTTTTTCAATTATATGACAAATCGCTTCTGGCAAAACAAAACTAGTTATGTTTTGTTGTCAAAATATTAAAGAAAATATGACAAAGATATTATATACTGGTGCTAGAATACACAAAATTGAAACCTGTATGTAGCTGAAGTTGATATCCTTTGAGAATACTTATGAATTTGATTCATAACCCCATGTCATAACAGCCGCATTAGGGAGGGCCAGAGGGGGTCACAGCACTGCCGGCCTCACGCTCAAATACACAAGACAGATCTGGGCGATCACCCAACCGATACGAGGAGGGATGTGGTCAGCATCAGGCATGTCCAGCCGAAAAATGCTGGCTTTTTAGACCAGGATTTCGCTTCCTTAGATCCCCAGTTTCTTCACGATGCTGAATGGGAACCGGTCCAATACCTGGGTGTTAAAACCCACACCCCCTATAGTCGGGTCGAACGTGTGTGTATTCCGTGGCAGGGAACCAAAGCAGAACGCTCTAGCCCACTACGTCACGACGCAAGACGTGTTTGTTCTTTACCGAGAAGTTTAAAACTCCTTCTGAAGTTGTTATCCTTTGAAAATACTTATAAATTTGATCCATAACCCCATGTCGTAGCGGTCGCATCAGGGCGGGCCAGAGGTGGTCACAACACTGTCGGCCTCACGCTCAAATACAGAAGACAGAGTTGGGCGATCATCCAACCGATATGAGGAGGTGATGTGGTCA
Organism: Mantis religiosa; assembly: GCA_030765055.1. Lineage (NCBI taxonomy): Eukaryota > Metazoa > Arthropoda > Insecta > Mantodea > Mantidae > Mantis > Mantis religiosa. Next base: position 187,878,338 of record CM060951.1, read on the forward strand.
GCATCACGCATGTCCAGCCGAAAAATGTTAGCTTTCTAGACCAGGGTTTCCTTCCTTAGATCCTCAGTTTCCTCACGATGCTGAATGGGAACCGGTCCAATACCTGGGTGTTAAAATCCGCATCTCCCTATAGTGGGATCGAACGTATGTGTATTCCGTGGCAGGGAACCAAAGCACAACGCTCTAGCCCACTACGGCACGACACAGGACGTGTCTGACTTATACCTATAAGTTTAAAACTGCCTTGTATATGAACTAATCCGGTAGGTACATCTTTCTAAAACAGAACATAATCGGCTGCTTCTTTCATTCTTCAGCTATTTCATAACAGACATTCCAATCTTAAGATTTTAATTAAAATCATTCCCGGGCATATGTTCCAGTAAGTAAATTTATCGAAATGATACTAATGTTCCATTTATAGGTTGGTATACTGTCTTCGTAATCATGTCGGCATATCTCACCTCACATTTGGCAAAAAGTTGCAATTACGTTTAGTGTACAGATAGTTACATAAAACATAAATTTCACCAAAAATACGCATTTACAAGCTCAGTATTTTTAGAAAAAATTATGTGTGCTTGTGTCTGTGAGCAGCAAAATCCAAAACAAAAACTTCGATCACCTTTAAGCTTAATAGTGAGTGTCAGCAACTTCCAAAGTTCTGACAGGATGTGACGGGGAGGCGGCTTTTCGCTGATTTTACTTAATTTCATTCATTTTTTGAAATTTTAAAAGACTTTATAAGTTGGTCCAAATGTTTAATAATTTCAATTCTATTCTTTTCTAAAGCAATTTACAATTTTGCAATAAAAGTAATAGGGTATCTAATCCTAGTTTATAAGGCTTTTGAAGAAATGCAGTCACTAAATGCATACCTGGAAGACTTTTCAAAAGTTTTGGGTTTTTCAAAAATGGCTTTAACGAGTTTGATTAAAATATGTAGGTATGTTTAAGATACTGGCATCTCAAATAAAACAAGCATCTTGAACTACGTGGTAACAACCTCTAAGATATTCATTCAGAAGGCATTCTGAATATAAATGTACGATGCAAAAATTGTGGAATATTTTTTAAAATAATTTCTTTAAATTAACTTGTAGCGCTAGCCATTCACCGAGGTCGCCTCCCTTAATATCCTAGAGATCCCGGTTCGATTCCCGGTGCTGGCGTAGGAGTTTCCTCACTGGGTGAACTCAGTTTTATTAGGGTGTCATCATCATAGGCCAACTGAGTATCTATTTGTTTGGAACATAATCGCTCTCTAATTGCGAATACCGAAGGGAGGGTCACGACCCAGCCTCTAGCACTGCGCCGCGTTCACGACGCCTACGGTGAGAGCAGAGGTGGACGACGCAGCGGTCAGACGGTAGACCTTGGACCAGAAATTATTCTTTGGCCGTAAAGTTTTATTTTTCTGCCATTTCCCTGATTGGCATGTTGGTTTGAATTTTGCAATACTATTGCTATCATTTGAATTGCTGTCCCTAATCCTTGTTTCACATAACCTTGCCGCGTATCTCCTAACGGTCTCGTGACCTTATCACCTCTCATTGGCTGCTATTGTAGTATAGACTGTTACGCGGTAAAAATTAGTTCGTTATTTAGCATGGTGATATATCTTTATATGTTGGAAGAGAATTGTCAAATTTATATTTTCGTAACTGTTTAAATTAAATATATTACACAACAGGGTTGATTTATCTGAAATGCATGTTAATTCTTAAACGAAGTAAAGAGGAGGTTACTTTGCTCTCAAGTACATGGCACGATTCACGTGATTTATGACATATTTGTTTATATGACTTTTATCACTGTCCTTGTTTTGAACTGGATTAGTCATATATCGCCATTCGAAGGTGTGTTGTGCCGAGTACAGGAGCTAAATTATTTTATTGATCGTTTATTGAGCGTGTACTTATTATATGTATAATGACAGAGTCTACCGCCAGTCTTTTGCTGAAGCATCGCAAGGGAAAACCTTTACAAAGCGGCGAAAAAAGAATTGTGGTGCATGTGTTTAATGCACTCACAGAGAAGAATACGTGTTTGTCAGTGAGAGAAGTCGAATCGCTGCGCTCTGAACTTACAGGTGTGTTAGATGCGTAGGAACATCGCGACATGAAATTGAGACAACATGAAAATTTAGTGCTCCATGGGCGTTATTGCTGTGTGGCGACGACGTTATTTAAGGACAATCAGACTGTACCGGGATACAAATCGCAAAATATACTACCTTGACGAGACTTGGGTGAATGAAGGACACAAGTATGGCGTGACACAACTTTTAAGACTGAAAGACAAGTATTTTTGCAAGGTATGTGTGCTGGTTTTAAAAAATCCCAGTGGAGAAGGCCGAAGGCCTTTCATTATAAACTTGTTTCAGCTTCATTGCTCATTCATTCAGTTTCAACTGGCTCAGTTTCATTATAAACTTGTATTTTTGCATGCCTTACTATTCTTATTTGTATGATTTTATCTATCTTCCTGGCAATTATTATGCCGTTTACTGCAGGTTTAAATGTGACGGGAAGTCACCGCCTATGGCCTATGACGCGAAAGCATTAGCCAATTAGGATGAGGGGAAGGTAGTTAGTTGCACGTGGAGTGACACATGTCAGCGGGGCAAGGTTATATGAAACAGAGATTAGTCCGTTGTTCCTCGCTATGTTAGTGATACAGTATAGAATTACTGCATCTCATAAGCATAAAATAGTTTCATCAAATCTGCGTGATTTATTTCTGACAGTCGAAAAACATAAGTAAGAAACTTAAAGTAATCAATCTATTAAAACGTCAAGTACGTTGAGAAAATCATTTATAGTTGCATTTTGAAATTACATTTTTATGTCACAAGGAATGCAACTAAGTAAATACATTGTTAATAAATATATAAATAAACAAATACCGGATGTCTTCATATCGCTATCTATGATACTATCCAAATGCACAACCTCTCTTATAATTCACTCCGATTTTTATTTCCAATGAATGATGCTATGGTTACACAAAACTCCGATGCGGACTTTACGCATTATCTGTTATGCCAATCGTGAAAACAGTTGTACTTTAACCATTATTCAAAATATAATACTATTTTTATGATGCCTTCCAAAAGGAGAAAAATTCCAAGAGAAAGGACAATCCGAAATCTGTAGTATGGAAGTCAAAAATAAAATAAATGTAATCTACGAGCTGAAAATTGGAAAGTTTTAAAATAACACCTGCTGTTTTCCTGGAGAAGAATACGCTCACTTTCTTTTCGGGCAACAAGCCAGGTGAAAAGATGACGTTTCGGGAGTGTGTATCTCTCCCATCATCAGGATATTTATAAAATGTTATAACCACAAATGAAATACTGGATATAGCACAACTATAAACAAAGACAAAATACTATCGAAATTCGCATTACTGAACAAAAGACTGTTTTCAGTAAATTAAATGCCACGTCAGGAGATGGCGTGAGTATAGAACATTGTGTCAAAGAAACGTAACTACTTAATTTGATTATCAAGCTGTAATGATTTTTGCTTCTTAATTCGACGGATTTCCATTTTAAGGCCGGTTTCCAAGAGGAGCTGAACTGAAATCCAGCATCACGACTAAGCGTGCTACTTTCAGATGAAATCGCCAAAGCCTCCTTAATTCTCCGCTCCCAGTAACTGTTGCATTTTGCTAAGGTGGTCGTCTCCCGAAAATTGGCTCTATGGTCGTTATCAAAACAATGCTCTGCCAGCTCAGACTTCTCAGGCTGCATTAATAATATGTTCCGTTCATGTTCGATTATTCTGGTAGCGATTGTCCTTCGGGTTTGTCCTATATACGGTGTCCTACATTCACAGGGAATGCGGTACACTCCCGGAACTTGGAAGTCCACTTTGTCTTTCACAGCTGTTTCATCTTCGGAGGTGGCTTGTGGATGGTCCTGATGTATTTGGCGAGAATTCTGCTGATTCTGCCGGATAGATTCCCGGTAAACGTAGTTACGTTTCTTTGACACAATTTTCTATACTCACGCCATCTCTTTAATTTACTGGAAACAGTCTTCTGTTCAGTAATACGAATTTTGATAGTGTTTTGTCTTTGTTTATAGTTGTGTTATATCCAGTGTTTCATTTGAGGTTATAACATTTTATAAATATCCTGATAATGGGAGAGATGTACACTCCCGAAACGTTGATATCTAATCATCTTTTCACCGGGCTGAACGAAAAGTTTTATTTTGTTACCGTGGTTATTTGATTACCTATCAAAAACAGCATATTAAATATTAATAACTACACCAGTAAACTTAAGAGAACTGGAATAAAATTAAATAATTACGAACAGTGTAACATTACACTGTGTTATATTAATGGAATAATCTAGGTATATGCAGCTGGTGAACTTGAATTCTCTCATATTAAATTTAAAAGCACTACCTGTAATTTATATGTGTATACATTACGCAAGCTATGTTAGCAGGTGGCCAATAAGCGCCGTTAGTCAACGTTTACAAATCCGCAACATTTACTTTCTAAATCCGTTTAAAAGCATTCGTTATGTTTAGTTGCAATGCAGATAGGTAAGCCTGCCTAAATTTAACGAACAGTGCCGCCTCTGCTTGGTGTAATAAGCAAATGATTTTATATAAAAAGAACAGAATTAAGCCTTTGCAATAATAGAAAAACAATTATTTCAAATGTTTTTTTGACAAGTAATTAACTAATTTTCAAGGTAGACCATTAGATTCCATGGTCTTTGAGCCATCATTCCGCGACGTTTACTATCCCACAATGGTACCAACCTCTGGTTTTTGATGCGAAGAATTCGATGACACCCACCTGCACTGCTTCAGTGTTGTCAAAATTTCTTCCACATACAAAATGCGCCATGGATCGACAAAGATGTTAATCTGATGCTGCTAAGATCAAGGCTGTATGTTCGGGTGGTAGCAATAATTTTGCTCTCAATTCCTGAATTTCTTCCATGGTTGTTCGTGCAGTAGGGTGTTGTACTGTCCTGTTGCAATACAATCCTATTTCGGTTAACTAATGTTCCGTATCTCCGTCTCAAAATTTCATGAACTCGTTCCAATTGTTGAGAATAAAGTTCCGGAACAATCGCCCTCCCGTTTTGAACAAACTCTCAGGTTGGGTTGCATAAAAATAGTCAACTGCAGTTCATTCATAATCGAAGATCAAAATAACCCGCGTAGGTTGTAAAATGCTGGTCTTAGATCAGAGAACACCGTTCAGTACTGATCCGAGATCACAAAATGGCCTGGCCAAACATGTTGCAAATTTCGTATTGTATTGAAAGTTTTTTTTAGTTTAATTTCTTTTATTGATCGATCAGCAGTACAATGCTTTACAGATCAGAGTGAAAAGAAGGTAACAGTACAATAAGAACAATAACACTCAGGGGTAGGCTAACAGGCCGCCCCCTAACTACATTAAGTTAGAACTCCAATAAAACTCTGAGAAATTAAGTCAATATTGAAGATGTAAGACAGACATCAAGCACTAGAATCACTCGAATCTGATGTTTCACTTAGAAGCAGGTCCTGTGGTAGTCTCCTCTTCAAGCGAGAGGGCTGGCGCGTGAGGACGCCGATGTTATAATGCACAGCTCCTGGTAAACTTCTTGCAGCTTGGAAAAGAAGCGACGAGCGATCCTGCGAATGTAGTCGTGAAGAGTTAACAGTCCTAGTTCGTGATGGAGCTGCTGATTACGGATGAACCATGGAGCGTTGATAGCGATACGCATGAAGCGATTCTGTATGACCTGAAGACGACGCAGATGACATGTGTCTGCGGCCCCCCACACTTGGCAGGCATATGTAATAAGCGGACGAACGAGTGATTTGTAGAGTAATAATGAAGATTGTAGGCCGAGGCTGGAACGGCGATGCAACAAAGGTGAGAGTTTTGAAAGTCGCCCGGAGACCAGTGATATAAGACGATCGATGTGAGCATGCCAGGTCAGTCGAGAGTCCAAAAGCACTCCAAGGTATTTAACGGGAGTTGTAGTGGGAGCCAAGGGATATTGTTCCTGTAGAGACACAACGGAGTAAGCGGAGTATATCCGCGAAGAGTGAAGATTTTAGCTTCGGTTTTCTGAGGGTTCAATGAGATGCGCCAAGTGCTGAACCAATGAGTTAGGCGATCTAAAGAGAGCTGTACTATTTGTTGTGCGTGCTGGAGATTAACATGAGAATAATATAGTACTGTGTCATCAGCGTAAAGAGCTAAAGAAGTCGGAGCTAAGTTAGGAATGTACTGTATTGAAAGGATTCGAGAATTATCGGAACTATTCAACTCTATTTTATTCAGGTGCACAGAGTAGTCAATCTACACATAACAAAAACTGAATAAATCTTTCGCTTTGTCTTCATTACTCCTAGAAATGGTGTTATTTTACATAAATAGTATAAGAATTTACTCCATACTGAAACAGTATTTACCAAAGTTAATCATTTGGCTTCCTTTATTTCCATTATATGCCTAATATACATCTTTTTTACTGTCGTCTGTTTACAGTGCTGTGAGTTGGAAAACATAAACAAAAAATGGAAGATCCCACTAGGTGAAATAATTAGGATATGTGTGCAGTCTATTGCACCTAAAACTCCTGGGAAATTACGGATATTATAGAAATCTCGCATAACCCTTCTTATTTCACCCTCTTCCATAGATATCCTGAAGAAATGAGGTCTTAAAGCTGCAATCTCTCTTGTAACTTTATGTATTGTTCTACACGTAGTCCCTTTATTTATATTCAATATATATCCCCAATCACCATCTGGAAGCTTCCAGTTGCATAGAACCGTAATGTGAGAAGGATCATAAATATTGGAATGATGAATTATTCCTCAGGGTTTGTGTTCTTAATTGTGCAGGTAGCCTATGCTCCGGTTTAACTAAATGCTTTGATAGGCGAAATCTCATTTTGAATTCTCTGTCATTAAGCTCAAAGATGGGGTTTCCTCTACTTTGGAAAACTCGAGGAGCCCTTTCAAATCAAAAATTCTCATCATCAGACATATTAGAGTAATCTGAAACTGAAAATAATAAAAATGTATAGGTTATGAACACAAACAGGCATTTGTGAAATAAAAAGGATAAGTATTTATCCAAGTAACCACAAAAAATGCATTACTTACCATTTTATTGAAAGCTGCACTACTTATTTTTTCCCAGGAGTTACTGTGTAAATTTTGCTAATATAAGTAGAATCAAGTTAACTGGAGAAAATTCACCAGTTAGATTTGATCTTAGATCAAGAGGCCATGAACTTAGATCAATGTTTATACAACCAAAATTCCAAGTTCAGCTTGACTGAAGATCAACTTCGTATGCTTGAACTTAAATTATCTTTTATACAACCGGGCCTAAGTGAATCACACCTACAAAATCCCATCAGACACACATTTCTTTGAGGCCGAACTGATCTTTTTTTTTTTAATGATAATTTCGGCAGGTTGGCAGGGATCAAGCCACTGTTTCGTGGCACCAGGGTTTCTGTAATATACTGTCGCGAACTCGTTGTTACGCGACCGGCGCGACCGGTGTGCACAAAGTGAGATAGTGCATCGCGGAGATAAAAATCTTGCCGAAACAGATAAAGATAGATGACTGGAAGGTTCGTATTTCTAGTGTCGTCTTGATTGTGAGAGAACATTCTACAAATTTCTAGCTGGAGCTATAAAAGAAGCAGCGGATCGTCAGGTGAATCAGCCGTAATCGGAATTTGATAATCGTGCGCGTGCAGCTGTGTTTTGAAATTGAACTCTTGTTTGTGGTCGACGACCTTGCAGATCATATTTGTGTATGTTACGTAACACACATTACACACACACACACACACACCACCCCGCACGCTCGCACACACACACATACATATATTTTCTTAGTTTTTTACCAGACTTATCAATCGACCTATGTAGTAAGCATCTGTGAGACTTATTTTGTGGCTGTTTGAAGAATTACACTAGAAATGGCGTATAATTTCGTAATTCTATATACATAGAAAAGAAAAACATGTTAATTCAACGAATGAAACAATATTGTTGGCATACTTTTGTGAGCTGATATTAATTTAAACATTTATGTATTAAGCATAATTAAAATTTAGATTGTAAGTCTTGTTTTATGTTGTAATCAAAAGTTTATATGGCCTCTGCTATCTGGATGTGTATTATAACATTAAATGCTAAGAATGAATAAATAAATAAATAAATAAATAAATAAATAAATAAATAAATAAATAAATAAATAAATAAATAAATAAATAAATAAATAAATAAATAAATAAATAAATAAATAAATAAATAAATAAATAAATAAATAAATAAATAAATAAATAAATAAATAAATAAATAAATAAATAAATAAATAAATAAATAAATAAATGTATAAATAAATAAATAAATAAACAAATAAATAAATAAGGGTTGTTAAAAGATAAATATGTGTACCACTTTCGAACGATTTAGGTAATCTTATCAATAATCCATCCTATTTTATAATATACCGTACCAAATAGAACGTATAGGGAAACGGAAATAGATATTTGTTACATCCGTACTCTTGTTACGCACAGGTGCAATGAGTACAGTAAAAGTTTGATAATACAGTTCTTGGAGAATGTGATACGAAGTGTTCATATACGATTTCGCGACAGAGAGACAGTTTTCTTAAGTCCCATGCTTTACTGCACTCTAGCGGATAAAGCGTAAGTTATGCGCCAGAGAAATCTCGGCACCACCTTCTCCCATAAGAAGCCGTGTGTAAGCAGACATCCTAGCCCTTAACACAGGCGCTTATGAGCGTAGATGGTGCCGTTCTGTAATCGGCGCCTAGCCACGTAAAACAACCAGGACAGAGCGCTTGCGTTTAACGCGCCTATTCACACGAGGGACCAGATACTCAGAAACAAACTTTTTTGCGCAATTCCTATACAATTCTCTTATTTCGTTTTCATACAGATGGTGCCGTGGAGCAGCGGGACTACCTCAGAAGCCGCCCCTGATCAAAGTTCTTTTGCAGATAAAAATTATGAATTTAGGAAGCCAGCATTAATGACTGATATTAACTAGAGGAATCGAATGCGACTCCCAGATAGTTCATTTCATCACTGCTGTCTACTCAACGCAAGTGCGCGGCGGCCGGTTTCTTTGAGGAACCCTCCAAAATCGTTTTACAACATGGACCCTCCTCCTGACGGTCCTCTCTACAAGGTTGCAACATTTTAACATCACCCTCTTGCACCTAATGAAGCAGAACAACTGGAAGTTGGAACTTTGGCAACTGAGACTCCACACGGAGAAGACATGCAACTGTCATTTTCAGAAAATCGGGGTTGCTATTGGTCCCCAACGTCAGTGTTCCATTTCTGAAGTGTGGAGATAGATTTATGACGGTCATTAGTGGGCGGAAAGGTCAGGTCCTTTGAGGTCCCTTTGAGTGGGAACTGCACACACGTTAAAAAAACAGACTTTACTCAAACCAGAATGGGAAGGGTCGGCGATGGGCATGTGCGCTGAAACATGAAACTGTATAACTGTCATTCTCGGCGTAGGAGCGGCGTTGTAGTCGCCTGTGCGCACGGTGAGAATGGTATCGAGACCCTCAACGCTTGCGGGGCCGCACAAACGAACTGGTGCCATATGATGAATTTTCAGCACATGTTAGGGACCCTCATGCTGGTTTCGCGCTTAGTCCGTTGGACACACATGACCCCTACCTCCCGGAGTCTGAAAATATACAATGTACTCGATTTACTAATCCACACACCTAAGTAGATTTTAAGCTTTGCTCGCTGCAGGTAGGTTTTGAAGAATGGTATTATGGAGATGGTAATGACGTCACGGAAGGATAATTGCCAGGTGATCTTTTGTGGCACTGTTCAGAGAGTTAAGCCAATTTATAGTCTCTTTTAATTCTACAGTTATATAAATATAATTAAGCATATTTCGTGTTATTCCTCTTTGTTGTGTCAAACCCAGCTTTCCACGTTTAGAATACTCTGCCTGAAAACGTCTCTCCTTCACCGTCTCTTTGTACTGCCAGTCAGTAACTTTCAACGCCTTCCATTAGAACGGTACTGTTCACGGTTCACCTACCACACAGACAAATAAATCTGGCTATATCGTAATGACATAAACGAGACAACGTTTGCAAACAACCGACTTTCATCTTGTGCCATTTCAGTTGGCAAACACCTCTGATCAAAGACGACCAGAGTGACTTTAATAGTGAGGCTGTCTAACCATCAGTTCTTTATCCACATTTTACCTTTGTGTACTGTTTGCTTTGTTTCATGTCTTGCTGAGAGAATCGGAGTCCATTTCATTTTGCTGAAGCGGGTAGGAATTAATTTCAGGTTTTATTGCTGAATATGGAACAGAAGTATTTGCTTTAATTTTTATAGAGAACATACAAATTTACGCACTCTAAACTTGTTCAGTAAAAGTCTGTGTCTGTACTTTTATGTTTCGTTAATAACCCGGTCCATTATCACTTCTGGACTTCATCACCTCACATTTGGAATGACGGCGATGAGTGAAATATCTTTCTACTTTGTAATGCTTTTGTTTGTTGAAAATAAAAGAAGGTGCACGTATATGCTCTGTGTGTGTGTTTTTCCCCCCTAAAAGTTTACGTGTGTATTAGTTAATAAACTGGTCCATTATCACCTTAGGACTTCATCCCCTTTCTCCTAAATAGGTCCGAGCTGGTTGTCGAACAGGGGAGTATGGCGTGGTAACGTTATTTTTTGTTACTTAAGGAAGAATTTCAGGTACGCTGTATATACGAACAAATTAAACGCCTGGGAAATGGCAAGAGTGTTTCCATAACATCCCATCCTATTAGTGATGCAGGAAATTACAGTTAAATCACATAAAGGGGCCCTGGGTTCAAATCTGGAAATAGAAGTGACAGCGTAAATATGAATGTGTGTGTGTGTGTGTGTGTGTGTGTGTGTGTGTGTGTGTGTGTGTGTGTGTGTGTGTGTGTGTGTGTGTGTGTGTGTGTGTGTGTGTCTTATTTTTTGGTACATCCTCTAACGTAAGTCATTTCGGATGATGAATGAAATGGGTGAAGTGATGCTCAAAGGAACCTGCAGACCATAGAGGACCTGATATTCATCTTTCAGGTCAAAGGAAAACATCGGTGAAAACAACTCGGGGCCTCTTGCATGAGAGGCAGCAACGCTACAAAGTGTGTGTGTGTGTGTGTGTGTGTGTGTGTGTGTGTGTGTGTGTGTGTGTGTGTGTGTGTGTGTGTGTGTGTGTGTGTGTGTGTGTGTGTGTGTGTGTGTGTGTGTGATTTTACAAAAAGAATATACCATGATGGCTCCATGATCCTTGATTACCAGAGGCCAAAAGGGAGAGAGGGGAAAAAAAATACAATTCATCTCAAATATAAAATTAATTCCGGATAGGAGCATCAAGAGTAAGAATTTTCAGATTGTAATCAATATATATACCTTTACATTTCCAGCTTTGCCACACTTAATATTAAATTTTTATGTGGCAAATTTGGAAATTTAAAGGCATTTTGCCTGAATATTCATGTAATGTTTAAAAAAGTAGTTTGTTCTTACAAACACTTTTAGTTTTTCGCGTCCATTAAAATAAGCAGTTTAGAACAGTATGATTCGTAAATTGCAAAACTAAATTTACAAACACAGAAATAATGAACCAGAATGATAAAGTGAACTGGAATGAGAAGCGGGGTGAAATGAAGGAACAGGAAGTTCAGATATGTAATTATCTTTACCAGGATAAGCACAGAAACTTGAGAAACTGCCGGATATTAATGAGCAGCGCCCCGAAGTTGTTGACCTAAAAATTCTCTAAAATTGAGCTATGAAATGCCAATAAAATATAAAAAAATTAACATAAAATGTATCAATAAAAATGACCAACAAAAATTAAAAATTTATTTTATAATAATAGATTAATAACTGTCGCAGACATAATGAATATATGGTTGGAATAACCACATTTTAAAATTAACTTTCTTAGTAAATAATGCAATTATTGCTAATAATAAATAAGTTCAAAATTCATGTTATTTTTAATTTTATAAAACATGAAAACATAAGTTACTGTACCCATTAGCCCAAACATACCTTACTTAGCGTTGCAGTACGCTACCATGGTCATCTTCAAGTTATCAAAAGTAAAGGAACGGCGGTTGTCAGCTAAAACTTTGAGAAACTTCTCTCCACTTCCACAGATGTTATAAGTGCATATTTGGAAAAAAAAAAAATAAATAAATAAAGCAGAATGTCACTGTCTGTTAAATCCTGTTTAGAAATATTAGTTCTGAAGTTTTCTCCTGACAAGATATCAGCAATCGGATAAACTATTTGTTATCATTTATTTTTGTCCAACACAAATTTTGATTTCTGTCTAATTTTGTCCCCAATCTCACCTTTTACATTTTGTATTCTTATCTTCCGCAATTCTCACTAACTCAATTGACGTATCCAATGTCATGCCACTTTCTTCAAGGCGGATTATGCTATCCGTCAAAAATGTAAAATTTGATTTAATGAAAACTAATTCGAACTCAGGCCTCCCGAATTCGGGCTACAGATGAAAATGCCCAATAGATTCGTGAAAAAGAAAGAAAATGACTGGACAATGCATCTTAATGTTTAAAAATGACTTTCATATAATACTTTCATATTGTTTCTTATGCATATTTTATTATTACTACGAAATCTCAGATTATATTGTTTGTCACACTAGTAAATATTTTATACCATTTAATACGTATACCGTCTTCAAATCTTTCCGGAAGTGAAAACTGCTCACAAGCTTATTGATTTATCTATGTCAAAGGAAGTGAATGGCTAACTAAGGCGGTTATTGAAAACAAAGCCCATTAAGAACTATAGGATACCGTTTTCATCTATCGAAAGCGCACGTGTTGAATGGTTTATATCCTAAAAGATAGCCAAAATTCAGCGCGTAAGCTCTTATGGAACTGGGGTGCTCATAGGTTCACTATCATACCAGCTATAAAATTTGAATTTTTCGGCACCTGAAAGTCAGCAGGCACGACAATGGAATATCAGGGAAACGTTCCTGGAATTCCCCACAAAGACGTAGGCAGACACGTTCGGCATTCCCATCAGCTCCAGAAGTAAGAACAAGTGAAAATCAAGTGCACGGGGGGAGGAATCGCCCACCCAGTTAATTGCTAGTTTCAACAAGAGATGGGGGTGCGGAATCATTTCCGATTTAACATTCAGAAGGGGCGGGGGATAGCATTGGGGACCTTCGTAATTGCAAACTGATGGACCCTGACATGGGAAAGGCATTTAGTCAAATATCGAGGGAGAATGTGTCCCCTTCTAATGGAGAATGGTTTCCGCACATCCTAAACTGCTGGAATTGCCAGTATCGTATCGTAATCCCAGCTCATTCTGTTCGGTTCACTGTTTGTAACTGATCCGATGTTTTATTTAGATAAGAGGAGCATCATAGGGCTCCGCTGACGAATATTTTAGCCGCCTGGAAATGTCCAACTTTTATCAGCATCTGAAACCCTATTTATTTCCCTCTCTGAAGTATCAAGATCTCAATACAATCTTTCGAAAAATGAAAACAAAATGCGTTACACAAATTTTTAAATTTACTTTTGTTTGAAAATATTGACGGTTGCATGTATTGTCTGCCTATCACAAGAAGGCAACCGAGGAATAAAGAGAAGAGGGGCTGTAACTGTTTATCTGCTCTGTTAGTGGATTTGTTTACTACGAAATGAGTGTATGAGAGTAAATATGAGTCACCCATGCTGCCAGATCTAATTCTCGTTTTAGTAACTGCAGCGATAGGTATTATGTTACTCGACAGAGCATGGAGGCGTATTGACCTTCGGGTGAACAGCGCTGCAATCGCTACTTATCGGGTCTTATCTGGTCGATTAGAAGAGTGAAATATTAGTCAGTTGACGTACAGTAAGTTACGAAACACGAATAGAGCGATTGGAAGCTGCGTGTGTCTATATGATATGTTTTCTCGTGTCCGCCGATGTGTGACATATTGCTGTCCAGAAGACACGATTATATCTGAACAGACTATACTCACATTGGACTCACCGTGTATGTGCGATAAGGTGAGGTAAACATCTCTGTGTTGTGAATTTTTTCCGATACGCTTTCTCGCTTTGCCATGTAGTACATGAGTGAGATATGTGACAACACGGTGTATTTTAAACGAACCTTTCATCCATATCATATCCAGAAGGCGAGCATAAACTAAACACTGCTTGCCTTCTTGTGTTAGGTGGACAGTACACGCATGACAAGATGTACAAATTGTACAATTTTCAAGCAGTTTGTCACAGACTCCTTTCACCATAACACATTATAAATTTCCATACTGAATCTTCAATATTTCGTCCAAGGAAGGGAAAAAAATGATTTATACACTAAACGCTTTCTACATAGCATGTATAATCACTTTAACGATCTAGAATTTCCTTTTACATTTTTATCAAATCTGCACATAATCTGCAAAGCCACATTCCTGTTAAAGCAGTTTTACTGAAATAAAAAGCAAATTCATGCATTAAGTAATAGAGTGTTTAGTGACATTAATTGCATTAATAAAAACAAAACCAGGAAAGTCTTTATGAACTATGGTTTGTTTTTATACAGCATTTACATACTATTCGTACGTAAATTTATTTTTCAACTTAAGCTAATCATAAATAAAGTTTTCAAAAATAGTTTCATTATACATAGGAAATTAAGTGAATATTCAAGTGTTGAAAAACTTGTCAGTATATATGATGGTGTTTAAATTCCATACCCGTTTCATTATATTGTGTGAAACAACTGAATAGCGATAACATTTTATGAAAGTGGACAGAGTTGATAAATTTAAACTAAATTATTTCAAATTACTTGTTTAAAATAAAATAATTGTGTTTAAAAAAGGCCCAGCACCTTTTTGGTGCAGTACGTTGTCTTCTTCTTCCTCCTGTTCCTTATGGTCAACAAGTAATACAAAGTTCCTATAGAATCAGTAGCACTTCATAGGTTTTGCTCAGAAAATTGAGGACACACTTCAGTTGTGGAAATACCTTAAGAATATCATATAGTAATAAAAATCGTTAGTCAATTTTGATAAATTAGAAAATAAAGCAAACGCCACTTAAAGAGTAGTGTGCAGTGGGAGAATTTCTTGAAAATCTTCGTGTCCTTGAAAAACACTGAACTTACGTAATGAATAAGTTTGGTGTTTACTGACTCCTCTTTCTTTTTGACAATCGCGCGGGAACATGCACTCAGAATTTTTTGTTTTTTGAAAACAATTCTTTTGGGTTCATGAGGTTTTAAAACCAATATTTCCGCTGGATTTTTGACAGGAATTTTTAAGTGAAATGTACTTCCTCTACTTATTTCAAGTAACGTGAGAAAACAATAGCATGTAAATGTTACCAGACTCCTTAATAATGTTTAATATGTGCAGGCACCTTGATAATTACATTAAATTGTGCATTCTGAATATTGTCAAACAAAAGAGAGTATGAGCTTAGATGAAGACATTTGAAGTTTGACCAGGCTTATTTTGAATACTAAGTGCATAATTTCATATAGATAATACAGAGCTGGGTGTTGACAAACAGAGAAGAACAGTGGTTATTACGGTGGGAAAGGAAGATTTTGAAAATTATATTTACAGTGATAAGGGAGTTGGACGGATGGAGAATGCGGACTAACTTGGACTTACAGTGCCTATTTGGACAACCAAATATAGTAGTGAAAATTAAGAATAAGGTGGATTGGTCATGTGCAGAGAATGCCGGAAATCAGTGTAGTTAAGAAGATGTTAATAGGAAAGCTGGATGGCAGAAGGAGAAGAGGAAGACCCAGGAAAACATGGGTAGATGACGTAGAAGATGACTTGAGAAGGTTGGGGTTTAAAGGCTGGAGAGGAAAAGCAGAGGACCGAGCAGAATGGAAGAGGGTGGTTAGGGAGACCAAGGGCCTACATGGCCTGTAGTGTCAACTATCATCATCATCATCATCATCATCATCATCATCATCATCATCATCATCATCATCATCATCATCATCATCATCATCATCATCATCATCATCATCAATACAGAGCTGAATATTTACGAGATAATTTTAAAAAAAGATTCTGCTAAAATCTAACAATTGTATTCCAGTTGCAGTTGACAATAATGTGACTAAATGACAACACTAATTTACTAAGTTCACTTAACTTGTCACTAGGATCGTTAGCTTGATGTTAGCTTAAATCACTTCCACGTTTATTAAAGATATACAGTGCAAACACGTCTCTTTCCGTAACCTTGTCCTTTTTATATCAGTTGCAACACCAACTCGCACCGCTTGTAGCTTCTCGGCGCTCACTAAACCCATTGTTTAACAAATGACATACACGAAGTATATATACTTACTGGTCTGCCCTCGTATACAAAGACAATAGTGATGGAGTAAAGTTCTTTTGTCATCCAGATTTATATTTAGTGAATAAAATGAGTATCAGGAAACTTAAGGTCCTCAATTTTCTTTACACTTTCATCTTCTCATCAACCTATTTGAGTTGGTCCTATAAAGCATAAAAATTGTATTTGAAAATTTCAAAGTTGCACACAGTTCCGAAAATGTAAACGCAATATTCGTTACTATCAGGTGCATTATTTAATGACTTTTATAATTATCAATTAATCAAAATGTTCTTTAAATTTGACGGTGATTTACACAGTCTACAATATGAGTGATACAGGTTGCTGAACGTACATAGGTAATTATTTAATTTTCAAGGAAGAATACACCCATCGACCATAAACACTCACACCTGTAGTTTACCCGCATCGGTAGCGTAGATGGTAGCGTGTCTGCCTCATGTTCAAGCGGACCCGAGTTCGAATCTCAGTCAGGGTGAGTTACCTGGATAAGATTTTTCCGGGGTTTTGCCTTATCCTGAAAAACGAATGTCGGGAAAATAAGTTGCATAGACCCCGGCCACATTTGAGCATCATTTCACCCATTTTATTCATCGTCCGTTATGACTTAACGTTGGAGGACGTAATTAAATAAATTTAAAAAAAAACTGCAGTTTGCAATCGTTAATATGGGTGATAGATTATTATAGCCTGACAGTAAGAATCAATATCGTTTAAAACTAGCGTCCGAAAACTGGATAAAAAGAATAAAACCAATCTCACAATTTACGCGGAATGACCAGGCAAAAATTTCGTTTCAGCGAGGCAAAGAGGATGAGCGGCTTCAGCGTAGCAATTCTTTCTCTTTGTCCCTATCTTTCATCTTTTACAGGAGAATGAAAAAGCAGACCAGGTTTTCCAAAATTTCGATTACGTATGCCCAATGAGTCGGGTGAGGGCACCTCTGCCCACAGATGGCATGTCTATGTCAGTCCGTTCAGAGTCATCAGGTTGGCAATGAGATTTTGGACAAGGCAGACATGATTGAAAGTGGAAATGTAATTGTATGTAATTTACAGTTATAATAAAGAAATGTTTGCTTCAGACAAAAGCTTAATGAGTTACCAGAGTGATGTGCGCTCGCAACATTCCCTTTTAAGAAATTGTAAACATAATTTACTTAAATCCTCTGACATCTTACTGGCTCAGATAGACCGGTGTCGACTTGGACTGCTTAGTTGGTTAGGGGTTGTCCTCTAATTCTAAGGTTGCGGATTTAAACCCGGGCTGAACCGATGGTGTTAAAGTGCGCCTAAAAGCGACAGCCCGATGTCAATAGATTTATTGGCATGTTAAATAAGTCCTTTGGGACGAAATTCCAGCAATCGGTGGCGTTCTAATGATCCGAATAACACTGTGGTTAACAGGCAGATTTATTGAAATGGGATGGTGAATAAATAAGATGAAAAAAATGCCGAAATAAGCGCAGTGTCCATGGAAGTTACCTTCGTCATAAACCAATATTTTCTTACATTTTTTGTTGGCATTTTCATCATACATTTAGAACACAATACATATACTACTTCACACAGAATATTAATGAATTATACCAAACCTTTGTTCAGATATTCTTTATAATTAATTTCTCTTTGATATGATCATATGAAACACTTAATTTGAGCTTATACTAGCTTTAAACATTGTTATGCAGACATTTCTTAATTTAACTAGTTTAATTGTTTAAATAACTAGTTTCAACTGAACTGTTTGATGTTTTTGAACTAGCCAAAAATGTCTACAACTACAAGGTACGTCCAAAAAGTAAGTTCTGTTTGGTAATTAAATTGTGTACAAGTAAAGAACAATAATTTATTGCACAAAATTATACAACTCTTACACTACTTTTCCACAAAACTGCCGAAATTTTGCAGGCATTTGTCATAGCGAGGCACACGTTTTTGTATACCTTCTTCATAGAAGTTTGCTGCCTGTGTCTTCAACCAGTTGGAAACATTTTCTTTCAGCTCTTCGTCATTGCTGAAGTGTTGACCGCCAAGAAAAGATTTGAGATGCAAAAAAAGATGAAAGTCGCTAGGAGCGAGGTCAGGGCTGTACGGGGTTTGGTCAAACACGTTCCTGTAGGATGTTTTTCGTCGCATTTACAGTGTGTGGTCGTGCGTTGTCGTGAAGAAACACAATACCTTTTGACACCGCAAATTTGCCGAGAAATTTCAACTGGTTTCACTTTCCTAGCATTCAGAAAACGAATCACAGATCTGATTTCACAAGCGGCGGGATTTTCAATTAACACCGACATTGTAAACAAGCACAACAAAGCGTACGTGGCTGACAGCGATCTCACAATGGCGCGCGTTTCTTCTTCTTGATACAGAGCGTCTACCGCGCATGTGCGGCACTGCGATCGCAGCGCTGCAGCGAAGATAAATTGAAACAGAACTTACTTTCTGGATGCCTCTTGTATTTTGAACATCTCATGCTAATATGTTAAGTATTTTACACCAAAAAGCATTTTAATAGGAAAAAACGCTGAAGAAAAGATAATTGAGGAAAACGGAAGATACGGTTGGCACGCAGTGCATTCATAAACGGTGCAGTAGCAACTGAGTAGCTTATTAACAGGTATGATAAAAATGCGTAAAGGGAAAAAATGATTTTTTTAACCAAAGCCTACTGATATACTACCTCAACATCTACGCATACCTATACAGCCTTAGGAAAAGACCCGGAAAAATCCTTACTGCATTAATTTATGGCAGATGAAATTCGAATTTCTTCCTTTCTGAAAATAAAGTAAATAAATCCGGGATATCACGGGAATGTCTGCAATATCATTTGTTTCATACTTATCGCGTTTTCCTACAATGATATTTATTCATATAATACTAGTTGGGAATTCATATTAGCTAATTGTTAAAATTAAATAAACTAACCCTCACTGATTTACTTCGTGCTTAATTAATATGAGCCACTAACATAAGCATTAAACTCTGGTACAGTAGTCTAGAACTTCCGCTATATCCTCTTTCTCCGTTTACACAGGGCATTATAGGCAAAGGGTAACAAAGGGGAGGGTGGCATGTTGCCAACAACCTAAGTGTAAAGGTTTAATAAATTTTATATCCGTTAAATGTTCATTACCATGTCTTGAATAACCATGTGCTGAAACTATCCTGCTTTTTACATCCTATACTACGAGGGCTGTTCAATAAAGAATGATCATACTTTTTTTACGGTCATAATTTTTCGCACTGAAATTCAATCTTATTATATTCTGTTTGCTTATGTGAAACAAACACGCCATAGTAGTTTCATTGTTGGTACTCCTGGTTCCCGCCTGTGAGAACCAGGTAAGTTCAGACATATTCAGTATCGCCTACCGCTGCAATGTAGGTAACTCGCGAGGAACAATATGCAGCTTTGATATACTGCTTTCGTCTCAACAAATCTTCAGACGAGGCCTATATAATGTTACAGGAGGCCTATGGAGAGTCTGTTCTTCCCTACAACTCAGCTCGAAGGTGGTTTAAAATGTTTAAAGAGGGGAGACAATTAATTTCAATGGAAGGTGGAACTGTGCTCCAGTTACTGCTCTTGCGGAAGAAAACATGAACACTACTACTGCCATTGTGAGAGAGGATCAACGAATTACCTTAAGATCACTTTCTGAAATGTTGAACATTTCATTGGGTGCTACACACACGTTGGTGACAGAAACATTACACATGAGACGTGCTTGTGCGCGATGGGTTCCAAGACTGTTGATTCCCGAACAAAAGGATATTCGCATGCAGGTCTGCATGCAGTTAAAGTTGATGTTAGAGGAAGATCCGGAGTTTCTTTCAAACGTAATCACTGCTGTTGAAACTTAGTTACATCATTTTGATCCTGAGAGCAAACAGCAAAGCTTAGTGTGAAAATCTCCTTCATCACCAACCCCCATAAAAGCAAAAGTGGTTTCTTCTGTTAGGAAAGATATGGTCATCTCATTCTTTGATATTCATGGAATGGTTTATCAGCATGTTGTTGCTGCACACACATCAGTAACTGGACAATACTACAGGGATATCCTGAAGACATTGCAAGTCCATATCAGGCACAAAAGGCCACTTTTCCATGAAGCAGGCTGGATGCTGCACCACGATAATACGCGACCGCAAATTGCTAATGTCGTTGCTGAATATCTTGCAAAAATCAACGTGAAGTGCATCCCTCAACCTCCCTATACTCCGGATTTAGTTCATATGACCTTTTTCTATTCCCTAACTTGAAGAAACGCCTTCGTGGTAGGCATTATCCATCATCAGAAGCAGTGGTGAAGGCTGCGGAGGCGATTTTGAAGGATCTCTCAGAAATGGTTTCCATCATGTCTTTGAAGACTGGCAGAAACGCTGGGTCAAGTGCATCGCATTCAGGGGAGACTATTTTGAGAAGGACTATCAAAATTATGAGGATGAGTAAAGGTACGTTGTCAAAAAGAAGTTGTGATCATTCTCTATTGAACAGCCGTCGTACATATTTACAGCTGGAAATACACGCTTTAGGCTCCTGGACAAAATAAACATATTTAGAAACGAAGTGTCTGTGTGTGCGAGTGTGATCAGCCTGTTGCAAAACTGAAACAAGCTACTGTTTAGATAAACATTTTTGCATAGCTGTGAAAATCTCAAAAAGACTATACAGCAAAATAGATTAGATATTTACATGGATAAACTTTTTAACTGGAGTTTTCTGGAAAAATTCTAAGAAGTCTTCATTCGGAAGAAACTTTGAGTACTTTTGTGTTAAGGATAGATCACAAGAAAGAGACGAAACTGGAATCTGCCCACAAATATGTATGTCACTTCCAAACACATACAAAATATTATACTTGGCATTGCATTTGTACGTTCTATTTATGGTTAAAATAACGGTTCGTGATTACTGAAAGTCGTAATTAACCTGTAATTTGTACTCGCACCTAAAGTATGTACTGTATACCCTCTACAAGAAGGTAAGAGCCCGCCTCGGTAGCGTAGATGATAGCGTGTCTGCCTCAAGTTCAAGAGGTCCCGAGTTCGAATCTCGGTCAGGGTGAGTTACCCGGATACGGTTTTTACCGGGGTTTTCCCTTATCCTTCAAGACGTATGTTGGGTAACTCTGAGCTCCATGGACCCTGGACTCATTTGAGCATCATTTAACCCAATTCATTCACACACAAAAAAGGAAGAAAGTAAGAGACGAGTGAAGAGGAGAGGGGTTTGAGCTGTTTTATCTGCTTGGGTAGTGGATTTGTTTACTGGGAAATGAGTGTATAAAACTGCACATGAGTCGTCCATGCTGCCAGATCTAATGTTTGTTGCAGTAATTATGGGGATAGGTATTATGCATGGGTGAGTTATGTGAAAATACTTGTGTATTTTTAACGAATCTAGCATCCTTGTCATACTGGGAAGGCGTGCATAAACACCTCCAGCTTGCCTTCTTGTTGTGGGTCTACAGTATAACCGTCCAAAGTTTTATCTGTCACAAATTGTACATAAGAGATAAGTCATATGAGTATTGATAACTTAAGTTATATGACATCATGTAACTTTCTCCAACTCTTTTACAAGTGAAGAAATATTTCTGATTAATCAAGCACAATAATTTCATCTAAAAGAAACTGACATTTCAGTGTTCAGTGCTATTCAGTGTCTCTCCAAAACTCATGGAATAGCTGGGCATTTCAAGGAAGGATATATAAACCAGTTTTAAACACTATTGCACACAGAAAAAATTGTAAAATGAAGCTTTTTCTGGATATGTTAATTTCATTTAATATGAAGTAGATAAATAGGCAATATTCGTGGAAATATTATGCAGCAGCAGTATTAAATTAAACTAGATCCTTCGATCTGTGAGATATCTTCTGCAATTATTTAGCACAATATTCATAGCCTAGTTGCAGTTCAGTTTTACCCCACCCATACTTAACAACAAAATTAAACAAAAGATGCTCAAGAGCAGTGGCTAACCTCAAACTAAATGAGCAAGGAGGGTCTCTAGTTTTGCTTAAATGGCAGCCCCTTCCTCACACAACAGGTATGCATACTGAGATGTGGGCGCAGTGTAAGAATGGACAAAGCCATTAGAACGTTAACACATTGAGGTTATGAATTACCTTAAACAGCTTTATTGTCTACCTACTTCTTTTGTTCCCTGAATTCTCATCTTTCAACGTGGCTTTTACTCTTTGCTGTTTATTTTACAGAATACTCTGCTTCAAAATGTATTCTAACCCAGGTATGGTGTTCGTATTCATCTTTATTATTTATACAGTAATTATTTCAACTGAGATCATTACACCAACGTAACTTATTTGATGCACACTCATTCTATTGTGATACTAGCTTACTAGCTACTACATTCCTATAGTAACTAGACAGAAGTGATACATTTCATTAAAAAGCTGCATATCGAGATTTTTCTGAAACTACACGTTTTGAGAATCCCTGAAAACTGCCATGTGGATGCTTATACAAAAACTAATTTAAAATACATCACATAAGCTCATTTAACTATCGCTTAAGCCTGATCGGATATTAGCATCTGCAAGGAAATATGCAATAACAGATTTCTACAAATGTTTATCTCTATTAATATAAGGTTGATGGAGTAGTCTTAACAATAACAGCTTATTAAAGAATGAATACTGAAATCCATGCGACTATAACGTAACTTTTATACCTTATGCATTTACACAAAGAAAACGTGTAATGTAAGGAAAAAATATTGTGACTTTGTGGGTTCGTAGAATTAAAAGTCCGAGTTGCAGAAATTCCAAATGTACTTTATTTCCGTAGAAATACACTCTGCTCAATTCTCACGTAACAGCATTATGCCACATACACAATCACAATCTACCAAGGTCGATGACCACACAAACAGCGTCCTGATTACATCACTTTACAACTGTTTACGACTGACTTGGCGAGTCATTGCTTCCTTAAATACCTCATTGACAATTCGAGACTGTTCTGTAACAATCATTAGATATTTCTGGAATAAACAAGACATCGAATGTTCTGTCACTAGACGAAACCCGAACCTTCCAGAAGCGTAACTTAATCTGTAACAGTCAGGTATTTATCTCCGGCTATTTTTATCTGCAGGTTCTTTGTGTACACAAGCCTCGCTTATCTCTCTGCACCGAAACATTTGTGCAAGTCGCCGCGACAATAATTTCAGATCTTGATAAATCTCAGACTTGACAGAAATTGTATTCGAGTGCAGTCATTGTACATACACAAGTGCAGCAGTTTTAATTAATACCTATGTTAAATAATGAGTGACATAGTATCCTTTCATCCAGGTCTCTTACATAATCTGTATAATCCACTTTCAGTGAGCTGCAGCTTAGTAAAACATGTTCCCGTAGAAGAACTAATATGCGTGAGGTTAATTTTCACAGGAATTTATTTAAAAAGATATTAGAATCCTTAGATCATTCGCCTTACTGCTTTTAGGGTGAACATTCTTCTCTCCGTTTCCCTTCCTGTCCCTAACTCTCAGTGAGTTTTAGAAGTAATTAACAACTGTTTTACGTACACAAGGCACTACCAGGAATAGGCACTTATAGATGGATCCTTTGCATTTTTCTTTAAATTGGCTATAATCAAAATTATACCTCAAAGTTGATAATTTTCATATCAGCTATTTTAATTACATAATCTTTATTTATCTTATACCACTATATGAATAATACACACAACGCTAATAATAATTACAATAATTAATAATAATAATAATAATAATAATAATAATAATAATAATAATAATAATAATAATAATAATAATAATAATAATAATAATAATAATAATAATAATAATAATAATAATAATAATAATAATAATAATAATAATAATAATTAATAACAATAATAAATAATAATAAATAATAATAAATAATAATAAGTAAATGAAGAATAATAATAAATAAAGAATAATAATAACAATCACAAAACTCATTTAAACTATGGAAGGGTAGTGCCAGACTGAAAAATTCAATGCCATAGCCGGGATTTGAATCAAGGATCTTCTAGTCTCCATCCAGCCGCTCTACAACACTGAGGTACTATGGCCAACGTGCCAGCATGACATTAAATTCTCCAACTGACTCATGTTATTCCCGGTAAACCACTAGGAGTTCTCATAAACATATGAGTGTGTTTATGAGAACTCCAAGTGGTTTACCGGAAAAAACACAAGTCAGTTGGAGAATTTAATGTCATGTTGGGCATGTTGGCCATAGTAGCTCAATGGTTTAGAGAGACTGGACGGAGACCAGAAGATTCGTGTTTGAAATCCCGGCTATGGCATTGAATTTTTCAGTCTGGCTCATAGTGCGTCCTAGACACGGCTAGTGTGAAAGAACAATTAATTTCCATTTAAACTATCTCAACCTATGAAAAAACATAACTATTATATATGCAAATTGAGACTTTTATGCACATTGCTCTGAGTTGGGTTTTAAACTGCGAACTTGGGATTCGTAGGCCAGTGCCCAGCTAACTGAACCACCTAAAGTGACATCTTGAAAATGATAAATACTTTTTTGAAACTCAACAGTGATAGAGCAGTTTTAGATCCATTGAATTAATTTAACTTATAATAAAATTAAATATGAATATTTTGTGTATTTCTGTTGAATGTTTACAGTTGTAAGTTTGTCAATAGATTGTGACTACATTTTGGTTCCGCATAAGGTGATATTAAGTGTAATGATTAGCGACGGCCGGTTTTTAGACAAATTCGTAGAAATAGTTCGGCCTTTGCGTTAATGAGAGGGTAAGCTTGCTATGCTAGGTTGCCAGGTTAGGTATGGCACGTTAGCTTGGGATTGAAGAATGGTAGTAAGGTATAAAATTACAATGATAAAACTGTTAATTATATTATTATGTTTAAATTATTTTAATTTAGGCATTTGTTATGGTAGTTGAGTAGGAAGTTTGTTTTGGTTTCATTTTAGTTTTAGGTTTTCTTTCCTTTCCTTTTACTCTAGTAGTAGGTTAATCTGGAGAAATTTTATGTAATTAATTGTGTTGTTTTGATTTCAATAAATTAAAAGTTTGAAATATACGTCCTGGTTACCAGGACGGCGTATTTCAGATTTTTATTTATTTATTTATTTATTTATTTGGAAGCTTAATAGCATATTATGAGCATAATCTGCTCTGATCGCTGGTAGAACAAGACGTAGCTGGTAGATGGATTGTCATTCTTGCCTTAAGGTTA
Organism: Mantis religiosa; assembly: GCA_030765055.1. Taxonomy (NCBI): domain Eukaryota; kingdom Metazoa; phylum Arthropoda; class Insecta; order Mantodea; family Mantidae; genus Mantis; species Mantis religiosa. The sequence goes on from CM060951.1 coordinate 187,904,039, forward strand.
GAATCGTGCTATCGCCTGGTTGAGGAATCCGATACCTTAATATCGGACATTCATATAGTAGTTTTCATTGGTTGGCAACTTCTTCGCTAAGTTGTGCACAGTTTATTAAAAGTTTCGAAGTAGATTCCGGTGTCATCATTTCTTTGAATAATATACACTCATGCATACCCTGAGACAGGTTTCTCTGCTGAAGTACGAAGGAAATATTACAGCTTCAACTTGGAGCTACTTGGCGCAGCAATAATACAGTTTCAATATTTAGAATATCTGACATTACTTTTTCACAATTTTATGAGCTCACATTAGCGATCAGCAGTGCACTAAGTTTCTAATCAACTTTTTATTCGATAATTTTAAAAGCGTAATTTAAATATACATAATGGATTATGTATTGTTAACAGACAACTGAACAATAATTGTAGTATGCATTATTAATTTCGTTGTTGTTGACACAGCTATGCAGGAATCACGATTCTGCAATAAGAGCATGACAATGTTAAAACCGCAACGTTGTCTGCAGTACAATCGGTCATGAATATAACACAAACCTGTGCGAGGTTCCAGAAAGAATCCAGATTAGAGTTAATTAGTGTATCGGTTTTGAGTGGAATATTTGATAAACCAATCATCACTGCAGGGACCGCTGTTGGCAGGTGTACAGAACCCCACACCTGTTTGTGTGATGACAGATTACCCGTTCACACAGTTCAAGTGGAGCATGTATAATGACTTTGTCAACCGCATACACACGCCTACACGAAGTAGCGTATTTGGCGTCTCCAGAAAAATACCTGTTGTCAACATTTATTTATGTGGGTAGCCGCGTGTGGGACTAGGCATAAACAACTTGTTATAATTCACAGCTAAATGACTCACTGTGTCATAATAAAAAGTGGACCAATTTAAAGAAAGTAGCAGAATAAATCTCTTTTAATTCATAGTCGGTTACAGTTCGTTGAAATCGTTATAAAGTATTATCACTTCCTTTGAGGAAGAGTTGAAAATGTAATTAGAACGCTCTAAAAGAAAACGACATGCAATATATTACCACTTGCTTAATTAAAGACATCTTAATTCACTTATTCTTATGATATAAACTCCTTCTCTAATTCAAAAATCATTTAAAAGCCATTCGTCTTCAGTAAAATTCATTTCTATGTTAAGGGCTGTATGCATCGGCGTGAAACAAAGATTTAGAGGATTCACAACAATGTTTCCCGCTCCTAACAACCAATTACGTGGGGAAATGACACTATTCCTTTAATGTTCTCAAAGTACTAAGTATATAATTATAATATTTAGATTCGTATTATGCAGCCATGAGCTTCAGTTACCTATTACAAGGCTCAACATCTGGCTGCTCGTATGGAGAAATCAATCAGTGAGGTAGCGCTCTTGTCAAAACGTGCAATCAGTTCTGGAAGCTCCATTCTCCCCGCCTTCCGAACGTTCTAGAACTCTCTCTAAAGATTTTATGTCATAGTTAGTGAGCATGCTCACGAATAAGCAATTAAGTTGCCAAAACGTAACTATGCGACATAAGCGTATTGACGTACACGGAGTACTGCTAGCGCGTGAGATTAGGGACATATTCTGTTCCGATTCACACAAGTGAACCATCGGAAGAACAGGCTTTTTCGCATTTATTGCATTATGACGTCCATCGCGAAGGTATGTCAAGTGACCGCATTAGTGAAGCTACAATGAGAGTTACTTATAAAAATTAATTAAATTAATTAAATTAATTAATACTTGAACATTGTTATTTCACACTGGCCGTATGTAGGATAAAGAATGGAAAGATAGACTCAGACTGAAAAGTTCAATTCCATAGCCGGGATTTGAACCACGGATCCTCTGGTTGCCGTCCAGCCGCTCTAACCCTTCAGCTACTATGGCCAACGTAGCGACATGACATTGAATTGACACGAGTCAGTTGGAGAATTCAATGTCATGTCGGCACGTTAGCCATAGTAGCTCAATGGTTAGAGTGGCTGAACGTCAATCAGAGGATCCGTGGTTCAAATCTCGGCTATGGCATTGGATTTTTCAGTCTGACTGTATCTTTCCATACTTAGATGTTTTGTTTCTCATAATGTTTTGTCATTTGTAAACCAACGAACAGATATAAAACTATACTGGGATTATATAGATGTTTTTGTCTCCCTTCCTCACCAATACTGATGTTAAGAGTCACTTGGGTGCCCTCAGAGTGAGGGAGCCGAAGCATATTGAACTGATGAGAGCGGGGTTGGGGGGGGGGTCGCCCCAACGCATGGTATGAATAAATGATGGAGTAACTGTTGGAATGATGGCGGGGGAAACCGGAGGACCCGGAGGAAACCCACCCCTGCGACCGACCGAGGTGCTGGCTGGCTGTATAAAGCCAGAAGGTTTTCGCTGCGTGCCCACCTGTTAAGGGTTTACCGCAGGTAAGGTTATACAATTGGGATTTTGTAGGATGTATTGTAGGTTTTGAGGTTGGAGTTAATTTTGAGGTTACAAATTTATGTACCTTCGGGTTGAAGGACAGGATGCAGTACCTTGCACCATGGTGTTTTTTTTTTTTTTTTAAGTTATTTGTTGGGAAAAATTTTGATGCCAAACCCCTTAGAAGAATTATGTGGAGCTCAGCTTTAGCTACCGTTAGGATTAGCTCCTGGATTATCTCGGGAGGCCGCAAGCCATGCGGGCTAACCGGAAGTCTAGAACGGCATCCAGTGGGGTCATATTCTCCCAATGATCTAACAAGGGCACTTCTATGTGTTGGTAAACTAGCGTATAATTTTGATGCCCGACGCCTAATTTCATCCTCCATGTATGGAAGATCCCAGGCTTCGTGAAGCAATCTGGTAAGAAAATAACGACCCACCGAATATATAAACCGCGGTCCTCTATTCTGTGCACGTTGAAGCCATGCTAACCAGCTGTCTGCGGTAATAGCCCAGATCTCGCAGGTATATAGCATCACCGGGATTACCAGTGCTCGGAAGAGGTATAACTTCAGACTAACTGGCATCGAGGTCGACCCCAGCATTGGATACAGGGAATCAATTGCTCTCTGTACCTTCACCGATAGGTCCTTGATGTGCCGGCGAAAAGTTGGACCTCTTCCCAATTGACTCCTAGGTACTGGACCGAGTTTGTCCACTCTATCCTTCGACCTCGGAAGCTGAATTTGGGGCAGTCTGCGGTGGTGTGTCGCTTTGTGAAAAGTATGGCGTGACTTTTGTCCGGATTGACGGACATCCGCCAACGCCGACACCACTGTTGTGTAAGACGGAGATGTCTTTGTAAGGGGTTGAAGGCTCTGAGGATATGTTTGTCTTTGCAGAACAAAGCACGTCGTCAGCGTATTGTGCCATTTCGACTCGTGGTTCTGTGGGGAAATCTGCCATAAAGACGTTGAATAAGGTGGGAGGTAGTACAGAGCCCTCGGGGACTCCGCCTCTCACTGGTCCACCCCAGCGCCATGTGGTCCAGCATAAATCTCACTTTGCGGTCACCTGGGATCAAACCCAGGCCGCCTATGTAAGAGTCAAGCAGTCTAACCACTCAGCCATGGCGCGACCGTTATATAAATGCACAATGAATATTTTCTGGCTTTTGAAAGATCTCTAATTAGTGAATTAAATGCCAGTAGGAGTAGCAAACTGACAGAACTGGGCAGAAAATTAAACTCTATTACCTCCACTAGCCTTTAAAATGATTTTAGTAGAGAAAAGACAGCCCAAAATATAAGGGTGCCACCTGTGGGTAGCGGGGGTAGCGTCTCTCAAGAACTCGCGGTTTGGATCTCGATGGGGTGGAAGGGGTTTGTTACTCGGACAGGTACTTTTTTGGAGTCTTTATCCTAAAAGATAAATGTGGAATAAATCTAAGCTCACTGTACCTCCGAGATCATTTGAGGTTCACTTCAGCCTTTCATTCATCGTCCGATGTGATATAACTGGTTAAGGATGTTAAATGTCCATAAATTTAAAGAGACAAACATTTATTCCTAACATTTCCCCCCTTCAAGTTTGCCTATCTGACATGTCATATTCTCTCTTGAACGAGTTTAATGCTACGAGGGCTGTTCAATAAAGAATGACATTTTTTTATTGACAACGTACCTTTACTCATCCTCATAATTTTGATGGTCCTTCTCGAAATAGCCTCCCCTGAATGCGATGCACTTGTCCCAGCATTTCTGCCAGTCTTCATTTTTGAGAGATCCTTCAAAATCGCCTCCGTAGCCTTCACCACTGCTTCTGATGATGGACAATGCCTCCCACGAAGGCGTTTCTTCAAGTTAGGGAATAGAAAAAAAGTTGCATGGGGCTAAATCCGAACTATAGGGAGGGTGAGGGATGCACTTCACGTTGATTTTTGCAAGATATTCAGCAACAACATTGGCAATATGCGGCCGCGCATTATCGTGGTGCAGCATCCAGCCTGCTTCATGGAAAAGTGGTCTTTTGCGCCTGATATGGACTTACAATGTTTTCAGGACATCCCTGTAGTATTGTCCAGTTACTGATGTGTGTGGAGGTACAACAAGCTGATAAACCATTCTTTTAATATCAAAGAATGAGATGACCATAGCTTCACAGCAGAAGGAACCATTTTTTGCTTTTTGGGGGGTTGGTGATAAAGGAGATTTCCACAATGAGCTTTGTTGTTTGCTCTCAGGATCAAAATGATGTAGCCAAGTTTCATCAGTAGTGATTACGTTTGAAAGAAACTCCGGATCTTCCTCTAACATCAACTTTAACTGCATGTTACCTCCATTGTTACTGAACATGTCTGAACTTGCCTGGTTCTCACAGGCGGGAACCAGGAGTACCAGCAATGAAACTACTACGACGTGTTTGTTTCACATTAAGCTAACAGAATGTAATAAGATTGAATATTAGTGCGAAAAATTATGACCGTAAAATATTATGATCATTCTTTATTGTACAGCCGTCGTAATTACAGAGATAAGTAAAAATAATATGAACTGAAAAAATAATTATGTGAATTTTCATAGGAAATATAATACATATGTACATATATTTATTTATATTTATACATTCATTAGGTGCTTATCATCAGAAGCCAAATGTATTATCTGGCTGTAAGAACTCTCAGCTCATGAGCATTCATGTCAGTCATTTCAGTTATTGTCCTGTAGTTCTGAGACTCAGAAGTGTCGTTAAATGCTTATAAAACGGAAATGGAAAACAAACATAAAAACCAAAACATAAATACACATTTCGTTACATGTCGGTTTAGTCATCACAAGGAAATCTGCTACCTCCTTTGTTGCATTAACAGAAATTAAACACAAAAAGTGGGCTACAAGCGAACAACGTGGTCTAAACAGTGCACTGGCTGGTTTATAGCCGCTGCAAAAACATCGCCAATAGTGGCAATAAGAAAGGGCAACAAAAGCTGCAGCACCAGCTGGTGGTCAAATTGAAAACAGTGGCTCCCCTAGCGGTGGACAGTTTAACGAGTCCCTTATATTTATTTGAAGTGATGTTTCCAAACGTAGGCAGTGTAGTCGCATAGCAACATACACCTCCCGTTCAAATTTACCCTTGTAATGAGCGTCCTGCATTCTCTGCACTAGTTCCCTCAATACCGGCCAGTACACACAGATCACTATAGAAGTGCAACACAAGAATATTTGACTCTAATGTTAACAATATCTAATGTTAATTAATGATTAAGTAGTTTCAATATTGTAGTTTTGTTTCTGTACAACTCCATTGTTTTAAGGTGTACTACAATAGACTTTCATAGATTCTAAAGTAAAAATTTGATATGATACACATACCTTACACGACTTCTACTATTTTATGCATGGTGTTTCCGTCCATTGTTTTAATAACACCACCAATTGCCCGGAGATGTAGTGCCACCAGTGTGTCGAAATTTCGAGTTTCAGATGTTTTTTACCCTCAGAAGTTTCCATACATGCCAGTAAATCTACGTCCATGTGGCTGTTACTTTTAAGCACACTTAAAAACAATTGATTTGGACGTAATTTGATCTTGGGATCAGTACGCCAATAACAGGAGAAATGGTAGTTTCCACCATATATTTTGCATAAACTGTGTGTTTTAGCGAGATTAGGAATTTATAATTTACGTTTACCAGTTATGGAGCAGTTCATTAGAATGAAGAAATCTTAAACTTAAGCTATTTTAATCAAAATAGCTTAGAGCCAGTTATGAGGATAGTTGTGAGTGGGGGATTTTCTTTGAAAATTTTGTAGCACATTCTTAAACATACTGAGGTTAAATACACTTAACCGAATTTTGAGTTAATCTGTTCACAGGCCCACGAATGTTTTGTTAACAGATAATACGTTTACTGGATTCATGTACCTCAGAACATAAATTTCGAATGAGGAAATTTTTGTGCAGCAGTAGCGTTTTGCACTGAAATAAAAATTATGTGAAACGTTACGTCTGTAGCAGAGTATCGTGGAAAAAACCCCGCTTAGACCGCTAGACTCTCACCAAAGCGGCCCGGTTTCGATCCCAGGCGACCGCAAAGTGAGATTTGTGGTGGAAAACAAGGCGCTGAGACGGGTTTTATCCAGGTCTTCCGGTTTTACCACCACTATTCCACCAATCATCCATCTTTCCCACCATTCATTTCCCCCTCATACTCTCATCCACTTCTCTCATACTCATCCCAGGCGTTTGGCTGGCTCCTTAACCTTGGTTCCTCGATCAGGCCCAGTTCCGGGCTAGTGAACTTTTTTACTACTTCCTCGAACATTAGGTAAATCATAAAAATGAATGGAATGGGCTAAATAATGTAGGAGGCGTGTCCGTAAAATAAGGCCTCCAGGGCGCTGGAGCCGTGAGGAACGCTATTACGCGAGTTCCGACAACACTGGCGTGTAGCTTGGTTTCACCCCTTTAAATCCCTACCACAACGAACCCGCTGCAGCCATAGTCTTGGCTGGGCAGCCGTTTGCGATGTTGCTTCCTATCTCTTCTGCCAAGTACAAGTTGCGTGCAGTGATCCGTTGTTAGAGTTCCAAGGGAACTGAAATTAATCGTCAGTTACGCGAAGTCTATGGGCCACCGTGTATGGACGTCAAAAACGTGCGAAAGTGGGTCAGAGAGTTCAAAGACGGACGTACAGACGTCCATGACGAACAGCGTTCAGGTCGGTCTTCGGTTTCAGCCGAAACAATTGCAAAAGTGGAGCAAGAAACGCTTCAAGATCGGCGTGTGAAAGTTCGCGAGCAGTGCGAACTTATTCCTGAAGTCAGTAAGACTACGATTGACAAGATTTTGACCGAACATTTGCATTATCGTAAGGTCTGTGCGAGGTGGGTGCGACGGCTGATCTCCTGGCCATCCCACCTACGGTCCCGTCCAGACTTAGTACCTACTGACTATCATTTGTTTCCTGAGTTGAAATCACACCTGGGTGGAACACATTTCCAGACCGACGATGATTTGAAAAACGAGGTTGAGCACTACGTGCGCAACTTGGCGGGAGAGTGCAATGACAAGGGTATACAAACACTGTCACAGAGCATGCAAAAGTGCGTCGATCGCAATGGTGATTACGTTGAAAAATAACTGTAAGTTCCGCCTTTCCATCAATGTAACATTAATTTACAATAAACATGTTTTCTATATTAAATAAAATTGGTGACCTTATTTATGGACACGCCTCGTACAAGGGTCCATAGAACTTCGAGTTACCCAACATTCATCTTTTAGGATAAGGGAAAACCCCGGAGAAACCAAACCAGGTAACTCACCCTGACCGAGTTTCATACTGAACGTGAGGCAACACGTTACCACCTACGCCACCGAGGCGGGCAAACGGGTTTTACATTTTGTGCAGAAAGATGCTGCCTGTCTCCCAGAGTTAATGAATTATTCATCTTTCAGAATTATGAACTTCACAAGCTATTTCCCGATATACTACATTTCATTTACCGCATTGATATTTTAATCAAAATAAAAAGTAACTAAGATGTTCCATTAAAGGATAGTTTAGAAGAAACTGAATTTAATACCAAGCTTGGTATTTATCGGTCATTTCTCCGTTTCTGCGCGCGTACCTTTTTATTTTGAAGTGGTTATTGTTTCACTGTTGGAACAACCAACTCGACTTAGTGAAGCTTGAGCATGTATCCGTATAATATTAACGCAGAAACTGAGCACAGTTGTTTCCTTGTAGAAACGATATAACGATGTGGTTTCCAGTAGCTCCAGAGAGCCCTACCTTAGCCAGAAGTTTCGAATTAACCCGGACTTCAATAATAAAGCTAATAACAGATTCTAGAAACTAGTTGCGTATCTAGAAACAAAGTTCTAACTGGCATATACGGGAATTTCCAAATGGGCGTTACACCTCACTTCGTGGTATATTCCCATTCTCTCTGTCTGTCTGTCTGTCTGTCTGTCTGTCTGTCTGTCTGTCTGTCTGTCTGTCTGTCTGTCTGTCTGTCTGTCTGTCTGTCTGTCTGTCTGTCTGTCTGTCTGTCTGTCTGTCTGTCTGTCTGTCTGTCTGTCTGTCTGTCTGTCTGTCTGTCTGTCTCTCTCTCTCTCTCTCTCTCTCTCTCTCTCTCTCTCTCTCTCTCTCTCTCTCTCTCTCTTTCTCTCTGTATCTCTCTTCGTGACCTCTGCAATGAACTTTTATATCCTTACAAAGGAGATATATTCGTCCCAATATTTCGATAGAGATGTACTATCGAAGACCGAAAGTACTAATCTAAAAAGGAAGGTAAATGCCCGCCTCTGTAGCGTACCTACATGGTAGCGTGTCTGCCTCACGTTCAAGTGTTACCGCGTTCGATCCTCAGTCAGGGTGAGTTACCTGGATAAGGTATTTCTTTTATACGGGTGTTTTCCTTATCCTGACGACGAATGTCGGGTATCTCTAGGCTCTGTGGACCCTAGTATCATTTCACATTTTATTCATCGCCTGATATGACAAAGTTGTAGGACGTAAATAACAAGAAAAGGAAGGTAAATGCATATGGTGGGTATGTTTGTGTGTGTGAAACAATGTTCCAACAGTGGTATTTGCAAATGAGCGTCACACCTCACTTCGTGGAATAATCCCATTCTCTCTTTCTCTTCTCTCTCAGTACTTGTATCTCTCCGTGACCCTTGCAAAGAAGTTTCATATCCTTACAAAGAAGGTATTATATTCGTCCAATCATTTCTATACAGAGATATACTATCAGAAACCAAAAGTACTAATCTAAAAAGGAAGGTAAATGCCCGCCTCGGTAGCGTACACAGATGGTAGCGTGTCTGCCTCACGTTCAGGAGGTCCCGCTCCCGCGTTCGTTCCTCGGCCAGGGGAGCTACCTGGATAATGTTTTCTTTTTTCGGGGTTTTCCCTTATCCTGAAAGACGAATATCGGGTAGCTCTAGGCTCTGTGGACCCTAGTATCATTTTACATTTTATTCATCGTCCGATATGACAAATTTGTAGGACGTAAATTACAAAAAAGAAAGGAAAATGCATATGGTGCCTTTTTTTAAGGTTAGCACTGAATTTCACAATTCAGCCAAGTCTTTCTAAGAATGCAAGGGGACAATTTTTAGAGGTCTTGAAGTAAGCTTTAACAAGGAAGCTTTTTAGTTGTATGTTCTCTCAAATTTTCGGGTTTAAGAATAACTTTTTATTTAGCTGAAATACACACATATGTTCACACTGTCATTCATACTTGAAGACTTAGAAGATAAAACACTGCATGCGGTGCCGTATGTAGCAAAAGCGGGCGTTAAACACTACACATTTCTTAGAAGATAAGGAGTAATTTTGGCTACAGAACACTTCATACAGCCTTGAACTGTATGGGAAATAACAGGCCCTCAAATGTTTCACCTGTCAGCAAACCAAATTTCCATTTTCTCTAAACCCTAAAGAACTATCAACAGAAATAAAGCTCTTGCAAGAACTGCAGATCTTCTATGTAACGTTGTTTTGCCGCCTTCTGGCTAGCAACCTAGGGAAACCTTGAAGAAACCTGAGGGTTAGGAATGTCGGCTACAGAAATATAACCCAGGATCTCTCAAATGCAGGACACAAACCCTACGTCTGAGTTATCCAATAATATTTTTGGAAATAACACCAGAAAATGACTGTAGCAATCGGAATAAAAATGCTTCCTTGTTCCTTTTCATGCCAAATCACACCACGTAAGCAGGTTATGAACTGGCGCTAGTAAATGAATCCATTGTCACCTTCTTAGTAAGCAACCACCGTCAGATTTTGAAACCTGCAACGTCCAGCTGACTCATCTCCGAATTACAGAGTTCATCATAACAAGTCCTACAGAATCCACGTGTGTCATAAGTCACACATTTTAAAGTGACACTAAATAAAGAGAGAAAAAAAAAGATCTGATGTGGATGCTTACATGAGCTACTCTATTCTCTCTTTTACAATCCGTTATTTAAAAAGCGTATTGTTCTATTTATGTAATTCAAGTTAACAGTAGATAAGGTTTTATTTCAAATATTTCCTTGTAAATAAATTGGGAATAGAATACACAAGGCTTAAGTAATATTAAAATCTTTTAGGAGCCCTTCGCTATTTCGTGGCTTTTGACCTTATATTTTCTCTGAATGGAAGAAAGCATATACAAGGTATTAGGGGTATGAGTGCGCAGAGCAACAGCAACTTCCTGATGTTAAGCTGAAACGTAAGCTCCTATGCCATCTTCCTCTGAAGTGCATAGTTGCACAAATAAAAACAAAATTAATCAAAGCGTTTATTGCGAATATGTTATCACACCTTTATCATTTACTGTTTGCAGTTAAATAACGAGGTAGAGAAGATGAGTTATTTGTTTGTTTATTGCTAAAATGACTTTTTAAGCCACAAAAATGATATGAAAGCATTGGATTCCTGCGTGTCTATTGCAATCAAGTTGCGAGCTTACGCTATGCAACATTGGCGTGCGTTTAGAACGGATGTCAGTATGTAAACAGTAGACGTACTTGCCGCGACACTTAGCCAAAACAGCAGGTTCTGTTAGAGCTTTAGATGTGTCTAATGCACTGTTATTTTAGGATATGCAACTCATATTTGACATTTGTCATTAAATTATCCTAAAAATGTTATTTTTATAAAAAATCATTAGAGTTATTGTTTAAAAAATAAAAAATAAAATATTCCATATAAAGGGTAATTTGAGGTCGGGAATTTTCTTGAAGATCTTATGCGAATGATAAAAAGATGTAGTTAAATACGAACTTTGATATTCAACGCCTTTTCATTTTGCTGTTATGGTGTTAATAAAAAAAACACAAACACACACGAACACACACATACATAGACACACGCGTGAACCTTTTTCTAAAAGCTTTTATTCTAGTGAAATCTCAGTTTTGCATTTTTAGGTGTAGTGCAATACCTTCGCTAGCTATTTATATACGTGGTAGATAAACGAGGAAAAGAGACTATCACATGTCATTCATATTCGCTTTTCTTTCTTTTGTTTTTCATTTCATTTCGCTGAGAACGGTTGATTAATTCCTTAAAAGTCGCTTACTCGCCAGCTAAATAAAGAATCGAAACAGACTACTTATAAATTCATAAAGCCTGAATACCCTTTAAACTTTTAAAATGAATATCACAAATCGAGTAATCAAAGAGGAGCTAATGAAACACATCGAAGGCTTTTCTTTCGTAATCAGGACTATGGTAAAACGGAATTCTTAACGATGTTGGGGTTTAGAATGTTTCCTGTACTTTGATACAATGTTTTATTTGTGGTTTATAAAGGTACTAATTAATACGGGCGCTCCGGACGATGTGCTCGACATGATTGAAGCGCACGCTAGCTTGAATCCGAGTATCATGGTAAACAAAAGAAATATACAAAGACAACTCTCTTTCATTTCCGGATGTTAAAATTCAGTATTCCAAAGAAATGTTTTAATTAATTCATATTGTATCTCCAAACACGCAGATTTTTCATTTCTCTTTCCAATCTGGAACGACGATTTTGTAATAATGAAATGGTCCTTTGTCACGATTCAAGGGGTAAGCTAAAATAAACAAGTCGTGAAGAAGCGTGGTGTTAATACAGATAAAGTCTGCTTGTTACTACAGTCGACTTGCTAACGTGCCTCTCCGTAGTATTCGTAATTGAATAATGCCAAAAACATTTATTTAACCGCCTGTAATCTTAAAGAGCTCTTTTTTCTTTTTTTTAAAAAACAAAATTACGTCGTCCAACGTTAAGTCATATCGGACGGTGAATGAAATGGGTGAAATGATGCTCAAATGAGTCCATGGTGCTTAGAGCTACCCTACATTTGTCTTTTAAGGATAAAGGAAACCCCTAGAAACGTCTTATCCAGGTAATCAAGGCTTGGCGGGTGATCAGCCGTGTCAAGCTAATAAAGGTCAAGCCGTTTTCCTTGTCAGTTTCCTCGTTGGAGAGTCCGGTAATAATTTAAGCCAATGGCAAGGCTTTCAGCCATTGCAAACTCCATGGCCTTCTTCAGTATTTCTTAGTATTTTCACTATTGAAATGTAAAGCTCCTTCGGCAAAAGCATCTAGAGTTAAAATATGTATTTGGCGGCTTTGTCCTATTTAAGATGTAAACAAACCTACAGAAAGTCTGAAATTAAGGAAACTGTAAATAATAGGATTAAACTGTAAGCAATATACGTAGATAATTCCGGAAATAACCACCGTTTGGCTTTAAAATTATAAAAAATATAGTAAAAAAGCATTTCAGTTAATAACTCCTCTTAATTAAGCATTTGAGAGCTCCAAGAACTTTAGAATTCCATATTGTAGCCGGGTGCCATTAACTTAAAGTGCAGGGACAGTTTCACCACGTAAAGAACGAGAAATGTTTGGAAAACATTATAGTTGTCTTCAACTTTCAACAGATAGTGGATGAAACTATTGATCCTTTAATGCTTTGATCACAAAAGCCTAAGTGCCCAAAAATACTTCTCTAGATCCTGGAACATGGGAAGTGTTAGGGCATAATTTAAACTCTTCCATCAATTCTTCTGTTTTGTCTTAAGCATTCTACAACTTCTCCATTCATAGTTAAGCGGAAAACCTAATCGACAGGAGTTAATATTTGAAAATCTTCCTAAGACCGGCAAACAACCTCCCAAAAAGTTCCCACATGGTTTCTGTAAGAAAAAGGAAGCGTCTTGTACTCACAGAGTTGCTAATGGAGGCGAATTGAGTTGTAAGCCATAAAACTTTTATTTGCATGGGAGCCGACTTAAGAATGGGAAGCAGAAATGACAGCAGCAAAATTACGATTCTTTTCACAACCTTGTAATGCCAAGTGCTACCAAGATTATTCTTTAAGGTTCTCGTGAGAAACATGAACAATTGACTCCGCATTAAAAGCAATATTTCATGGGAACCGTGCAGTGGCGGCTACAATCAGTGGCGGACCTTCGGCCCCAAAGTTAATGTGCCGCCAAGCCGTTTGCAGTATGCTCATAGGCAAACCATTAGGGGTAGAGTAGTTTGTTACGCTAGTAATATGGTTTTTGAACTATGACTTTGGCGTTTCGTGATGTGATCTGATTCTGATATGATTGTTTTCAGAACGTGCAAATATCCTCAACATTTAATTTTAATGATAAAGAAAATGTACGAAGGATTAGCATGCATAATGGTTTTAAGACAGAAACTATCAACCTAGGTGTAAGACAGGGCTGCCCAATGTCGCCAACTCTTTTTAATATTTATATCGACGCAGCAGTTGCCGAATGGCAAGCTCAGTTGAATGTAGATTTTAAGTTAGGTCGTAGAATCTTAAATACATTCCTGTTGGCAGATAATTAGGTCATTCTGGCAGATACTGAAGACAGATTACAAATAGCTTTGTACCAACTCGACAAAACAATGTCAAAGTATAATTTTATCATTTCAGCAGAGAAAACCAAAGTGATGCCTTTTATTGGTAAATACCCAACAGGGTCCAAAATGCTCCTCAAAAACAAAATACTAGGACAAGTTAAATATTTTAATTACTTAGGATGTGATATTTCCTATGAATGTGACAGAGATTTAAAACAAAATATCTATTAATTTCAAAACATATGTGGCACTATAAAACGAACATTGAAAAACAAAAGAAGAGATACCATATTAAAGTTTTATAAAACTATGGCAGTGCCTGTTATATTTTATGGAGCCGAGACCTGGAACTTGAACAGAACGGATAAAAGAATATTTGAAACGGCTGAAATGAAATTTTTGAGATACGTAGCTGGCTGTAGTCTTAAATATCACATTAAAAGTGAGACAATAAGAGAACTAAAATATTTACTTTAAATAACAAACTCAGAGAGTACAAACTGAAATGGCAAGATCATCTCTCTCGAATAGGCCTTGCAGTATAAACCAGTTGGTATTAGAGATGTTGGAAGACCACGGAGACGTTGGGAAGAGCCCTTCTGAGCCGAAACAGGCCAATCTGGCCTATCTTGAAGGTTGATGATGACGTGAAACCCATGTGCGTGTGTGCGCGTGCGCGCGCTGTCTACATGAGAAATAAAACGGACTGGAATGCGTAGAAAACCCATTTATTGTGCTACTTAAACAAAGGTGGTTTTCCTATGATTTTCAGAATATTATTTCAAACATACAGCACCGACCATTTTTTTTTTTAAATTTAAGTCCTCCAGTGTTGTCATATCGGACGGGTGAAATGATGTGTAAATGAGCCCTCAGTCAATAGAGCTCAGCGTTTCCTGACGTTCATCTTTCAGGATAAGAGAAAACCCGAAAAAAAAACATTTTATCCAGATAACTCACCCTGACAGAGATTCGAGCTCGCGATCTCTTGAGCGACACCACTGACTTAAGATAAGTAGGTACAAGATTAGAAGGGAGGAAAGAAGAAACGAGAGAAAAAATAAAACAGCAGTGTATATATCACCTGGAATATTTACATTAAAAATAACTAATGCGAGAGAAAAGATTACCAAATTGCAGCCATGTTTTCGTCACGAGTCAAACTTCAGCTTGGTAAAGTGCAAATCTACCAGTGACATATCGCTTATGCTGCAAATATATTTGACAAAAACTTTATATTTCAAGGAGCCACTCACTTTTAATTTTATTCATTTAATTGTGTTTTCATAGTTTGCAGTTTCCCAGACACACATAGTTAGCAGGTATTAAGAAAAGAGTTTCAGAAATTCAGTGCACACATTACGCTTACCCTAACAGTAACTAAGTCGTACATTTTAATATAAATTATTAGAGTACTTTTTGAGAAAGTTAAAAGGAAAAGAAAAAGAAAGAAATCAGAAAGAAGACGATCACACGGATTTCTCTCTAAAATGTGGTGACTTTTCCTTCTATCCAGGAGAAATAAAAACGTGCGTTTACAGTAAACCCTCTATAGATATTTAATTTTGGAATGGTATGAATGATTTCCTCTACGTCAAAATAACTAGGCAGGGAATACATATTATTTTTAATTATAAAAAATATCTTATGCATTTACATGACTTACTATTTTCATTTCTCAAATAATATTCCCACAAAAGCTGATAGCTATATCGATTTATTAATGCATATAAACTTTCCTCGCATATTAAAAGATTTCATTGTACGACACATTAGGTAAAGTGATGATCAACTGTTTTTAAAATTATGTGGCCGTGATGGCGTTGCATAACCACAATAAACATAATAAAGAAGAAAAGATCACTTAAACATACTAACAGCGTCTAACTTCGAGAAAAGTAACCGATAATTTAAACTCACAAGGGATATTTCGGAAATGGTTGACACCCAAAAAAGAGAATAGTAAACAGAAAGCATTGACATAAATTGGTCCTTTAACAAGACATACTAGTTTCTGCAGTAAGCCTTTATCTTTCACTTATGCCTACACAAAAGTTATTCGTAATGAACAGGACTTTGTAAATATATACATTTTTTCATGTATACTGTTTTTTTTTTTTTTTTTTTTTTTTTTTTTTGTAATTTACGCCCTCCAACATTCAATCATATCGGACGATGAATGAATTGGGTGAAATGATGCTCAATGCCTCCGGGGTCCGGTCCATGGAGCTTAGAGTTACCCGACATTCGTCTTTCAGGATAAGGGAAAACCACGGAAATAACCTTAACCAGGTAACTCACCCTAAACGAGATTCGAACTCGGGACCTCTTGAACGTGAGGCAGACATGCTACCTACCGAGGCGGGCAAGTATACTCATATAAAGAAAACATAATTTACTTGCATAAAGGATATTATGTGCTGGGCTGGTTTCCTTGAAAATCTTGAGTTGCATCCTTTGATATTTAGTTAAATATCAAATTTTGGTATTTGAAATTTAGTTTTTGAATTGTACTGTACACAGTCAAACCGACAAACAGATATACATACACAGAAATTCATTGTTCTTTCACACTAGCCTGTGTAGGACACACTATGACTATGGCATTGAATTATTCAGTCTGGCTCTACCCTTTCGAACATACACAGCCTTTCACAAAAGTTTTATCTTACTTTGAGAGTCTCAGAAGGTGCATTTTCGGTGAGAAGTCGTTATATGCCATAACTTCCTCAGCCACTTATCAATTTAACCATTCTTTCAGCTGCGATCAGCGAAGGGCCTTAATGAGATCGGCGGAAACGACCGTAATTTGTGGCGAACTCTCAGAAATCACAATGTTATTTATTGTCCGATATGAGAAAAATGAAATCATTTTGGTCAGCATTACGTGCTCTCCCCTGAGTGAAGGTAGCAAAGCAAGGAAGAAAGAGTAGACGAAGAACTCCTGCGTCACGTTTAGGAAGAAAATCGTCATTTAACTTTTCAAGTATTGAATGATCCCAAAGCGTTCACAATTTCCTTTCCAATATATAACTATGTTATAATGGCATAATTTATTTAAAACATAAGCCTTCAGGCTTAAAAGGAAAACAACAGAATATATCATGTGTCAACTTTGTTTACAAGTTTCACGGATGTTAGAGGTCGTAATAAATATAATGCTACTTGACCACGAAGCGGTGGCAGAGAATGCTAACATAGATACCTTCTTTACAGTAGCTGCTTATATCTCCTCACACTTGTCATATATAAACAACCCTTGCAACTAGGCAGTACTCATTCGGCCATAGGAGATACTCTGATCTTCGAGTAACCATCCACACAATCTGTCCTGCACCCCTTCACACCACGAGGCCTTAAAGCACATCTAAACCTCCAGGAAGTAACGGAATGAAAGGAAGCTAGGCAAAAAAATGGTAGTGAGAAATTAGTAAGAAACCAATATACCATTTACCTTCGGAAGCGTCCAGAAAAAATCACGAAAAAAAAAAACAAATGGTCGATTGCAATTGAACCAGGTGCCTCACAAATGAGGGGCCAGCTCACTTGGTTTCGTGTTCATAAGTACTGTTACCAATTGGCCATGGAACTCTAATTACTTCCATACGTAGTTAGGTAAACAAAAGAAAGTTAGAGATAATGTTCAAACTACGAGGGCCGTTCAATAAAGAATGATCATAATTTTTTACGGTCATAATTTTTCGCACTAAAATTCAATCTTATTACATCCTGTTAGCTTAATGTGAAACAAATACGCCGTAGTAGTTTCATTGTTGGCACTCCCGTTTCCTGCCTGTGAGAACCTGACAAGTTCAGACATGTTCAGTATCGCCTACCGGTGCAAAGGAGGTAACATGCAGTTAAAGTTGATGTTAGAGGAAGATCCGGAATTTCTTTCAAACGTAATCACTGCTGATGAAACTTGGCTACATCATTTTGATCCTGAGAGCAAACAGCAAAGCTCAATGTGGAAATCTCCTTCATCACCAACCCCCAAAAAAGCAAAACTGGTTGCTTCTGTTGGGAATGTTATCGTCATCTCATTCTTTGATATTCATGGAATGGTTTATCAGCATGTTGTACCGGCACACACATTGGTAACTGGAGAATACTCCAGGGATGTCCTGAAAACATTGCAAGTCCATACCAGGCACAAAAGACCACATTTCCGTGAAGCAGGCTGGATGCTGCACCACGATAATGGGCGGCTGCATATTGCCAATGTTGTTGAATATCTTGCAAAAATCGACGTGAAGTGCATCCCTCACCCTCCCTATAGTCCGGATTTAGTCTCATGTGACGTTTTTCTATTCTCTAACTTGAAGAAACGCCATCAACAGAAGTAGTGGTGAAGGCTGCGGAGGCGATTTTGAAGGATCTCTCAAAAAATGGTTTCCAGCATGTCTTTAAAGACTGGCAGAAACGCTGGGACAAGTGCATCGTATTCAGGGGAGAGTATTTTGAGAAGGATCATCAAAATAATGAGGATGAGTAAAGGTACATTGTCAAAAAAGGGATCATTCTTTATCGAACAGCCCTCGTATATATAGCTCAGCATTTCAATAATGGAGACGAAAATATTCCTAAAATGTGGTATACTAAGATTACAAGCACAGTTTTGATAGAAGATCGACAGAAAAGAACTCGGAGATTGTCAGAAGAACTTGGTGCTTCAAAATATACCTCGCATACCACATCATGACACTTGTAAGTTCTTCAAAAGCATTTTGTACGAAATGCATTGTCACCTCATCAGACTCAACGTAGAGTAGTTATATATTGTCAGCTTATCTGTAATCCCAGAGATGATAGATTTATGAAGAGTGATAAAAGGTGGGTAGGCACACTGATGCGAGCCTGAGACATCTAAATATTAGCTCGATCCCTATCAGACAGCAAACTTTGTTCGTTACCAAAAAATCGGTTTGGCTTCTAAATAATATTTACATGTTCGAATTAAGAAGGCGAAATTCATTGCAAATTTGTTCAAAAGGACATGCAATAGATATGGTTTGACAAGAAGGTTAGAGAATTCCCTGGCATTAGTTAATATATATTTCCCCTGCAGAGTGACAATCTGAAACCACACACATGTTACGGAAGGAACAACCGACAAAAGTAAGAAGTTGAACTGCCATCACTGCCAACACAATAGCCCTGATCTTGCGCCACGAGGTTGCCATCTGTTTAGTGCTACTGCCAATTTCGTAACGGTAGAAATTTCAAAAAGCACTGAAGTATAAAAAAAACAGAAATTGGTACCATTGCAGGATGATAAAGTTCTGAAAGGTAGCTATAGAATGTAAAAGGTCTTTTACTTTGAGGCTTCTAATATTTTCCTGAAACACAAAATTTAAAAAAAAAAAAAGTTTTGGTTAAAATCCCAAATTACTTATGAGACCCATCTATATGTTGTTGCTATAGAGTTCCATTGTTGGAATGTGAACTTGGGGTTCGTGATACTATCGGCTTTCTTCGAGTACACTGTAGTACTAAACAGATAATCTTAGTTGCCTGTACGCCTTCATTTAACATCTGTTTGACAAACTGCCAGTTTCTTAAACCTTAGTGGTATAATCAACTTTCTCTATTATATATTTTTATTTGTTATTCTATCTATGGAGCTTTTAGCATATGGCATTGAATATCCAATTTGGTATCTTTTGCCCCTTTGGTAACCACAAAGTAAATAAATAAATGAAGAAAGCTGATTAACTGGTACATTGGCCTTTAACCTGCGACCTACCAAAAGTGAGCCAAAGACCGCCAGTCATTTCACTCGTTAGCGAGTTTATAGATACAGTAAAATAGAGGTTCATGAACAGTTTTTTTTCAATACAGTATACAAAATAATCATAATCGACTTGTAAGAGATTCCATCGTGATTAACTGCAGTGCCATCGCTTGAACTTCGAGTTTGACCCTTTATGAATATATTAACAGAAGGCCACGCAGTTTTTTCTGAGTCAAATAACTTTTTGTAACTTTAATGTTATACCATTAATGAAATTGGATATTTAGTTTCACTGTTTTAGTTAATCAGTATTCTTCTTCTGAAAAGACACCACAAAAATTTAAGTTTGTAAGAACCTCACAATAAGCTATACCACTTCCTCAGTAAATAAATTGCACGCATTTCAGTGATAATTTAATGTATTGAATATATCCGTTCGACATTGATTACAATAGATTTAATCCTTACTTACATTAACCTAAAGGGCGTACGTATTAGAAGGCATATGAGGCGGAGTTAGGGAGGGCTAGCCCTGTTCTATCATATGCGTGCTGCGTTGCCTAGTTCGGAACGCACAGCACAAGCGTGAGCAACAGAAATTTCTCTTTTTCTTGCGCCCAAAATTAATACTGGAAATTCAACACTGTAATATTACTTGGTATATGCGGCAAGATTTTTTTTAGGCAACTTGTACAAAAGCCATTTTTCTACGTCGTAATGTTCTCGAGTTATCGCTTCACCAATCTTGCCCGCCTGTTATTCCTTTTCATTGCAGAGTACTAAGACATTACCAAGTGTCGTTGGGCACTGCATATGTTTAGTTCATAAATTAACTGACCACGGATCACTGCAGTCCAGGAACGCGCGCGCGTATTCTTTGAAGTTCAATTCAAGGCCAGTGCGTAACGCAAATTTGAGTGTATGGTGCTTTGTGTAACTGTGATAATAAGCAGAAAATTCAAATGTTTATACTGTGTTTTGTGAACTGTTAAAAATGTACTTTCAAAACTTGGTACCAGTGGCGCAAGTACTAAGGGTAAAGTACTCGCTCCTAGACCAGAAGTATTATTTTAAAGTGTACCGCTTCTTTAAGAAATTGTCATCTGAGGAAATGCGTGCCCGGATCAATTTTTCACAACGCCAGGAACTCACGACCAGAGCTTGCAAAGTAAATGTGCATATAGTGTCACGTTCAGATATAAATGTGCAAGAAACTGATTCCGAATTAAGTGAGGGTGAGGATGAGGAAGAAGATGAGGAGGTGGATGACGAGTTAGCAACTCTGCAATAAGTCGCTTTCATAAATCCAGATGTTATTTTCAGTAAATAAGCATGTTAATATTGAATGCTACAGTTTATGTAATCATCATTATTCTTTGCTGCGTAAGTTGGCGTTGTGACAATTTGTGAGACGATAAATGTTACTTTGCTCGTTCGCTCCCCCTGTCTTACGCTCTCTGGCGCATCATTTGGCAACAATGCCTTCTAAATCCGTACGTCTTATAATTTATAAGTAAGGCGCGGAAGTTGTTGACCTAAAAATTATCTAAAAATGAGTTATAAAATGCCCTTAAAATATAAAAAAATTGCATATATTTAAAAAAATGCTCTAACAAAAATTAACAATGTCTTTCATAATAATAAATTATTAACTGTCACAGACAAATAATGAATATATCGTTCGAATAACCACATTCTAAAATTAACTTTCTTAGTAAATAATGCAATTATAGGTACTAAATAATAAATAAATTCAAAATTCATCAGGTCATTTTCAATTTTATAAAATGTGAAAAAATAAATTACTGTACCCATTAGCGTTGGTCATCTTCAAGTTATCAAAAGTAAAGGAACGGCGGTTGTCAGCTAAAACTGTTTTACACTTTGAGATACTTCTCTGCACTTCCACAGATGTTATAGGTGCATTAATTAAGACAAAAAAAAACACTATTATCTCTGCTTGTTAAATCGCATTCAAAAATATCAGTTCTGAAATTTTCTCCTGACAAATTATCGGCAATCGGACAAACTGTTTCGTATCATTTATTTTTGTCCAACACAAATTTTAGTTTTTGTCTAATTTTGTCTCCAATCTCAGCTTTTATATTTTGTATCCTCTCTTCCGCAATCCTCACTAACTCAGTTGACTTATCCAATGTCATGCCACTCTCCTCAAGGCGGATTATGGTATCCGTGAAAAACTGCAAAATTTGATTTAAGGAAGGCTAATTTACCTTGGATTTGAGTATTAGAAAACAGATCCTGTGCGCTCTCAATTGCCTTAGAATCTATCCTATCAAAGCTATTCACCACTTCTCTCACTATTTTAAAATTGTCACATTAGTATATAGGGTCAGATCGGCTACGGGAATCGAACCCAGGCCTCCGGAATGCGGGCTACAGATGGAAATGCCCAATAAATTCGTGAAAAAGAAAGAAAATGACCGTAAAATGTATATAAATGTTAAAAAATGACTATTAAAAATGTGTAAAAATGCATTTTGATGACTTTTAAAAACCATATATATATATAACGTATTTGTCCCAGAATGCTCTTAATTTCCAATAAGCATCGTCTATGACTACTCAGAAAAAAGATGACTTCTCATCAAAACCGGGCCCTATTTATAAGGACATTGAACATCTACATTTCACTTGTATATTCTGGTTATTTGTAAGTATAGCAAGTGCCTTTATATGTTTGTTCACGAAATATGACATGTGCCAACAATTTTTATTCGAGTTCATAGTTAAAATATCTGCTTCGAACGTGCAGCGGGTCATAACTTATTTCACGGGACACATTGACGCTAATAGGTGCTCTGCAGCAGCACGTTCTCCTAATCATTGAGAGATATGTGGTACTTGTTATCATTATCAATGAATAGCTTATCATCAATATTGCTTTTCGAAGTGGAATATATAATGTTCACTTGTTGAATAGAGACAGAACAATGACATAGGTCTGTGTTGCATAATATCTAACTTCAAACTCATCTCGGCTGATGCATGATTCTGCCACGGCTAGCTTGATCCACCTCGAAATTAACCAATTTGTTTTTGAACGCATAAAACTTTTTCTTGCGGTAAACTGGCCATGCCGCACGACACACCATGCATGGACGACTCTATCAAACGCCCCGTTAGCTTGCGTATTCAGGGAATTTGCTTCCGCACGCGTCGGCAGATCAGTCGATAAATCGTCGGTCACAGGGATCGCTGCAATGCCGACTTAGCTAGAAAACTGGGAGGGGGAAAAGAAAGTCGGGATTTTTCAGTGAGGGATTGTGTGTTATCTCTTAGCCGGTATTTATTACAGCCCTTAGAGACGGACACGAGACAATAATTTACGATCAGATCAAACTTCCAGTAGGTAACGACATTTTATTGCTAGTGTGCTCTTGCAAACCTTCCCAGTGTCCATGCGCTCTACAATACAGTAAAACTTTCCGAAAGAGGAATAGCACCTTTGGCTTCTGATTTGTATAAATCTCTCAACAGTCCAAGCGAGATGGCTCCACGGTCCGACGTTTGATTCCAGTTGGGTCAGGGAATTTCTTCGTTCTTTTTCTAGGTTAGGCAATTGCTGATGTGCTATTCTTGTGGCACGAATTTCCTGGCCATCACTTCCCTTCATCTGTTCCACTTTTCACCTCTTTCGAGGAAGACCAGGCGATGGCAACTGGTAGATTGCGGTTGGGACCCCTAGCCAAACGGCACCGGCTGCGATAACAGTATCACTCCGGAATCGTTAGGGACCCTAGTGTGCAATATCATCCAGGTCTGATCACCCTTTGGATCTCCCTTCTAGAGGCCACGTAAGTCACTACCAAGGAGCTACTTGCTCCTTCCGACTCATCCTAATTCTTTAAAATATATATGTATTGCAAAGCCTTACACAGAAGCAGCTAGTGTTAACCATGCAGTACCAAGCGGAATGTTTCTGCATTTCATTGGCTGCAACTAGTGCCTCTTATTCAGCTCACCTGTAACACACTGCACCATCAATGTGAATTTGTTTACCTGTTCCATTTATACACCGCCTTTAACTACAATGGTCATATCGGCGGCCGTTCTCCTTTGGAACATATCGAAGGTTTTAACTCGTATTTGTTGGTTTTAATCATTAGATCACGCACACATTTTCACTCTCATTCATACTTCCAGACTCTGGGAAAGAGGGGAATTATCTGGTCGGAGAAAATTCCTCACCCCCACCGCTGGGAATCGAACCCCTAGCACGACAGGCAGGTGCTCTACCGACTGAGCTACGGGGTCAGCCGATTTTTTTTTT
This sequence comes from Mantis religiosa, assembly GCA_030765055.1. Lineage (NCBI taxonomy): Eukaryota > Metazoa > Arthropoda > Insecta > Mantodea > Mantidae > Mantis > Mantis religiosa. The sequence continues at coordinate 187,927,883 of CM060951.1, forward strand.
TTTAATTTACGTCCTGCAACGTTAAGTCATATCGGAGATGAATGGAATGGGTGACATGATGCTGAAATGAGCCCAGGATCCATAGAGCTTAGAGTTACCCGACATTCATCTTTCAGGATAAGGGAAACCCCCGTCAAAACCTTATCCAGGTAACTCACCCTGACCTAGATCAACCGATGTGAACTTCATTATGAAGTTAGGCAAACTTTGGGAATTCAATGTATGTTCTCTATGCTCTCTGAGGTTTGTTTCATATACCCTTGCCTTGCTGACATGCATCCTTCCGCGTGCTGTACTGCCTTCACCCTAATTGGTTAATGCTTTCGGCACCGTAAGCGCTGCAATGTACGACAAATCCAGTTCAAAGATAGGTCAGTGATAAAAGTCATATAAACAAATATGTCACCAATAGCGATAACAAATACCGCAGTCATCCCGAGGGGCTGATTTGAAGCAAGGAGCCTTCCTCATATTTCGTTTAAGAATTGACATACATCCCCGATAAATAAACTGTTGCTCATATTTAATCCATACGGTTATGAAAATATAAATTTGACAATTCTCTTCGGATATATTAAGATATATCATGTTAAATAACGATCTCATTTTTACCGCACAAGTTTCTATACCACGACAGCACCCAATGAGAGGGGAATAGGTCACGTGAGCGTTAAGAAATGCGTGACAAGCTTATTTGAAACCAGCATTAGGAAGCCAAATTATGTGCTCTCATTTCATTAGAAATGTTTGTTTAGAGGACTGTTAAAGTTAAAAAAAAAAAAAAAAAAAAAAAAAAAAAAAAAAAAAACTTTAAGACATAAATGTAGGGAGCAAATCAAGATTGTATACATGTTATAATTTTTCTCAAAAGCAAAAAGCCACATAAACACCCACCAAATTTAACAATTAAAGGAGAACTCTTAAAATAACGTTGCACGGTTATCTCCTGCATACTAGTTAATCCTTTACTATAGAAAATTAGTGTGTTTTCTTATTTTCTAATTTTCCCAATATACTCCAGTGATATTGGTCAGTTTGAGGTAGGTATACAAAATGTATACATTTGTGTTATTTATAAAACTATATTTGACACTTTCGTACTTTTCTGATTTTTATGCATCAATTCAATTCCTGCTAATAAGCACGATCATTCAACTGGTGTAGGAGGCCTTTGAAAAGTAGCATTTGTTTGGTTGGTAACAACAAACTGGAGCCAGCAGTGCCAAATAACTGGAGTTGTATTAAAATGTCAATCAATAAGAAAGGTTAGAACTTCGATTAGAGATACATGTGCAACTGATGGCAGATTTTACTACCCAAAATGAAATGGTTTAGCATTCCCTGGAAAAAGATTCACTAAAACTAACAAAATACAGATTTAATAAACTCTTTTTTGGCAAAAAGTATTTTATATCCAAAGATTTGCTGGTGGGTATGAGGCCGACGCTGAAATTTTAAGAATGCCCCGTTTTCAAAAATAAATTTAACTTTATTTCTATTTGCAACTACATTGCATGATTTCGAATTACCATGATAAAATCATAATTTAATGATTTTTGTGTTCATTCGAAAATGAATATGACACGAGAATAATTCCGAGCTAAGAAGTTTTGACAGATTTAAATCGCTATTAACTATCAAGACAATATTGATATAGGATTAAAACTGCAGTTGGCAACAAAATTCATTTAGCGCACGCAATAATTTATAATTTTGTAATATTCAAAAGAGGTTGCTTTCTTTTCCCCCTCTCAATTATGTACTTGTTGAAAATTATCTGAGAACAGCTGAAAACATTGCCGTTAATCTAGCAATAGCTTGAAGGCACCTAACTAATAGTAATAACTTATGATCGAGGGGCATCTCATATTGGCATGAGTCAAATTCAAAATATTTTTAATTAATTAGAGCCAAATGAAATATTCCTTGCCATGAACGGGATTTGAACCACGGATCTCCTTGTTTCCGTTCAGTCGCTCGAAACCCTTGAGCTACCATGGGAAAAACTAGTTTACCGGGAAAATATGAGAGATTTGGAAAGTTTAATATCGAGTCGGCATGTTGGCCATGGTAGCTCAAGGGGTTAGAGCGACTGGACGGAAACCAGGAGATCTGTGGTTCAAATCCCTGCCGTGGCATTGCATTTTTGGCTCTAATTAATAAAAAATACCCATATACCGGAGTAATGTATTTAAAAGGATTAATTCTGTAAGAATTAATTCCTCAACATAAAATTTAACATCAAAATGTTTTACCTGAACAGGTAGATATGAGAAAATGCTGTCGATGGATACTACATCAATTTACTCCCATTAAAATTAACACATCGATTGGTCCAGAAACACTCCGTAAAAGTTCCAGAGTGGCATCTTAAATTTGGTTTGGAAGAGTTTAACTGATGTTACATCTTGGATTTATTGCTAGATTCTGAAAAGGAAGTCATTCAGCTCAGTTGTTCTTTCGAACAGTTTCTAAGTCTACAAAAGACCAATGAATTTGCACTGTTGCTAAGGAGAATAAAGGATTAGGCGCTAGAAATCATAAGGATGATAAGGACCATGCCACTTATTCTTATTTTTTTCTTCATTATCTTGTCTATCGATACATTAAAACCAAAGTTATAAGAATTTAGGAAATTTTCTCCGAATTAGAGCCTACTTATATGATGCATACTACATCTCAGGCCTTCCTCCTGGAGTTTAATGGGGCAACGTTGTACTGCCTCAGGTTAAGGCTTTGTGTAAGTTTACAACTTCATACGGTATAGATTGCAGATGTTCTAAACAGTAGTTCTGTAGTTGCTTTAGAGGCTTCGTGCAGTTCACCAAGACTAAGATTGTATCTCAACAGCCACATAAGGAAATTTCCGCTCTTCGTTTACTAATTCATTCCTGGCGAATGTAATGCTTTAACCGCGTGGTTGTATCGATGAACTGGAGATCCGTAGAGCTTATGAGTTGCTCGAAATTCCTCCATTCATCCTTAGCAAAAACAAAAAACATCCTCAAAAACTCCCACAAAAGGGGGCAGGGCGGCGTCTTTTAGCGAAAGCTTAGCTGTCGAAGAGCTGGACAGATGCCAAATTTTATGAACGTTTGCATCAGTCACCATTCAAGGGTACGAGGAGAAAATTTTGAAGACAATTCCAGCTTCCCAAGTCTACATGTTGAACATTTTTTACTAAAAGCAATGATTAACATTAAAACAAATTTTCACGTGTATTATGTGCCATAATTAAGCCTGTCTAATAAAATATAATTAGTTTTTCTTCGTGCATACATTCATTATTATTAAAACAGATTTGCATAAACAGTCGTGCTTTGTCATTCGTATGGTGGATGTAACCAAGTCCATATTACTTAAAGCGAGACCATTTCTATGCCAAATGGTATCGGAAATAAAGTAAAATTAACAATCGCTTTTTAATGAGTGGTGTATTATAAAGGACTACGAGAGTGTGAGAAGTACACAGTCCGTACATGTGTGTGTGTGTGTGTGTGTGTGTGTGTGTGTGTGTGTGTGTGTGTGTGTGTGTGTGTTTGTGGGCGACATATCTGAATCTTTAATTTACAGCACTGTCAATAAGACTTATTGCAGCCTAATCTCTCTGTGCTTTTAAAAATAGTCAGATTCTTATCTTTTACAGTTCTGTTAATTCAGTTCTTCAACACCTTGGTATAAATTTCCCAAAAGTAAATAGATATATTGTGCACTAACTTAAAATGTGCTTGGGAAATAGAACAGGCAATTCCATGTTTAAGTCACTGGACCTGATTGCCACATGACGTACAAAGCATCTAACCTACTTTTAAATTGATATTCTGATTGTTATTAGTGGCTTTACTCTTAAAGTGTGCAGTGTATAGTCGTGCTGCTTGAACCGTTACCATGGCTTTATATTGAGCCGACCGCTCGCTACTTTGCCGACCGGGCTCTCGAGGAGCGTATCACCGTGTTACCTTTTTTTTGGCGCTTGGAAGCGCTGAGGTACTTAAGCCGAGCTTTGCTCATAAGTAGCTAGGTATCTTTGAGAGAGATCGACGTAAGCGGCCCTGGCGGCACGTAGTGGGTGGTCCTTTCTATCATGGTTTAATTTTGTATAAATGTACTTCTTGTTTCTGGCCTGGCACCTGTGCTCATAAATTTGTATTGTTGGAGGTTTAATTTCCAGGGAACTAAACTCCTGGTTCAGGAAGGGATAAAGAGGTATACTTATATCAGCCTGTATGGCATGATAATATAAAATAAATAGTTCTTAGAACAGATCCACAAAATTTTAATTAGGCATTTCTGAAAGGGGCACTCCTTAACATAATGTTTCATGTTGCCCCATACCTTTTCTAATTTTTCTCCATCGGGACCTCGTTATCTACCTGTTTCCCTGTTGATTAGTTTAAGTTTGCTCCTTTCCCTCTGATGAGGATTGGCGCAATAGTTGGTAGCAGAGCATAGTTTACGTATCTGGAACCGTATCCCCGAGAGTCGTCATGATTTACTAAATTCAGATCCACCAAAATAAAGTCCTATTTATCTGGCAAAATGTAACTCTCACCGCAAAAATAATTGAGACGTGTAGCACAAGTTGACATTTCCAAGACAACAGTGTTTAGAGCAACAAAACTTCTGAAACTTAAGCCGTACAAGCTTTGCAACTAGAGTCTATACCTAGGATTATTTATTGCAATTGGTTTTTGCAATCCTTTTATAATGGTGACATGGACCCACTTTTGACGTTCTTCACTGATGAAGCGTGCTTTTATTTTCAAGGTCATGTTTCTAACCCAAAACAACAGATAATGGACAACGGAAAATCCCCATATTGTTCACGAAAATCCTCATTCAATGAGTCTGCATTGTAGAAATTTAACTATTATATGTTTCAAATGGGAAGGTGTTTGTCCTTGAGGGCTACTAGGCGAGCAACAATGGGAGTCCTGCAGATGTTGTCGTGTTGCATTCCCGCTAAGTGGTGTGTGACGAGCGGCAACCTAATCAATCTGTATGGAATATTATTCGCGCTAAGACAAAAATTTAGATTTCGCCAAAACTGATCCATGTGGAAGGTAGAGAGTAATGTATCTAACATAACCATGAAAACCCCATTTTTTAGCTCAAATAGTTTTTCTAATACAAATAAATAAACCACTATTGCCTGTATTATAACAATAAATCGCGACGTAAGCACTGTATGAATGTCATTATTGGTTGGCATGTATGTGTGTACGTATATTTGTAATTACTCAGAACTGAAACGTAAATGTTTGACATGACGTGATAAAAGAATTACTTTGAATAAACCAATTCGAGCGAGAGGAAACAATAAATTTCCTGCTGCCCTTGCAGAACGTGTCTGGTCACATATCTTTGTTTATGAATGGTTCGTAATTTCTATTTACTCTAGAGAGTTCAAAGTGGTTGGTGTGTATGTATGTACATATATTTTATATTACTCAGAACTGAAATTTAAACTACTGACATGACGTGATAAAAGAATTACTGTGAATAAGTCAAGGCATTAAATTTGAGAAAGACCAAACACTTCATTTCCTGTTAGCCTGTGGAATGCTGTATGCTTATGTTTATGAATGAATGCTGGATAAGAAGTGTTTATTTACTCTGGAGAGTTCAGATCAATATCATTCAGTTGTTCTTTACGCAACAGTAGAGTAAGAGTTAAATACTGCAGTGGCTTCTCGCGGTGAATTTAGTGGCGAGTCAAAAAGGCAGGTATTGCTGTCAGGCTCGAAGTATTATTTTAAGGTGTACACGTTCTTCAAAAAAATTTCAAATACAGAAACTAAAAATGAGTTATTGCAAAGAGTACTTCCGTTTTAAAACACGGAAAAAGTGTATCAGCTTGCAATTGAAATGGGACACGAGGTAATACGCCTCCCACCTTACCACTGCCAATATAATCCAACTGAGTTGGTGTGGGCTCAAATAAAAAGGAGGGTTGCAAACAGAAATAATACTTTTAAACTGACGGACGTTGAACGACTTGTTCACGAAGAGATTGACAAGGTAACACAACAGGACTCGAAAAACTGTGTAAGGCACGCAGAAAACCTTCTAGAAGACGATTTTAAGAAAGAAATAACACATGGCGAGATTTTGGAACCTATAATCATAAATTTGCAAGACTCAAACGATGAAGCTAGTGACAAAGACGAATTGTCTCTTGACGTAAATGACATTGACAGCGATATGGATGAGTCACTGGCAGTTCCATTGGAATAGAAAAACAGTTTATTTTAAAACTATAATTGTAGTTATCTTATGTCTTGCGCCAAGCAGACCTGCATGTTGTATGAGTGTGCAAGAGAGAGAAGGAGAGAGAGAGAGGGGGGGGGAATATAAAAGGAGTGGGGTAACAAGCTGGCAACGCTGAGTGTGATACGGCATCTGATTAGTTGGACTCCAGAACCCTTCCCATTTGAAACACATAATAGTACAGGTAGTTAAGGGTTGGCTGTCGGTCCTCTAGGCGTAATTCTGGCGGAGAGTGCGCCGGCCCTCATCCGTTACGGTGCCGCCGCGGGACGGTCTGGTCGCTAAGGGAACGCACTATACAAATAATTTATGAGTGACTGACTGCTTTGAAAATATACTAGATATAACAGAAAGGTAGTGTTCAGCAATATTCAAAGTAAATGACAATGTCATTCAATGAGCCCGCATTGTAGCAGTTTAGCTAGCTTACTATTTTGTTATTCAGCATTCAGCTACGGTTATTAGCAATCTTCACGGCAAATGCACAGTGATAAGTCATACTAAATATAAACATTTGTAAGAGAATTTGGAAACTGTTTTATCTCTGATAGAATAACACTTTTATATAACATAAAACTGGTACATTTTAACTGACAAGCCATTTCGTGCTTGGTATGTCGTAGAGCTACATTTGCAGAGATTTGCCGGGAATAGCCAACCTGGTTCACTGCACGCAAGCTTTCTTCTGATGGCAGGGAAATTGCTCGTAAAACCGCACTACCAGCAACACGCTAAAGCCCTAAAATTGTCAACTCAAAACATTACGTTGTAGATGAGAGCAGGTTTATTTTCAAGCGTTTTAAAGAGGACTTTCACCTTTATAAATACACACGCAGCACTATACATGGCATCTTGCATTCACATGACCTTCCTTATTCACCATTCTAAAAACGCTTAGGCCTAATCAGGTAAAAGTTTGTAGAAATGACTTTATTAATATTTTCTTATAGGTACGGTGGTAATAGCAGAATACACTAGGGTCATGTACGAGGGTGGTTTGAAAAGTTACCGATCCAATAAAGATACAAGACTTTTTCAGATTTTTTTTTTTTTTCGAAACAGTCTCTTTGTAACTCTACACACTTCTCCCAGCGATGCTCCTATCTCAGTAACCCGTTCAAATAGTACTCGGCATATTTCAACATAGTCTCTTTGTAACTCTACACACTTCTCCCAGCAATGCTCCCATCTTTGTAACCCGTCCAAATAGTACTCGGTGTTTTTCTCTGCAAAATAATTGTTCACGAAGATGACTGCCTCTTCATCTGAAGAAAATCTCTGTCCTCCGAGCGTAATTTCCAGATGAGGGAACAGAAAGAAGTCGCTTGCGGCTAGATCTGGTGAGTAAGAGGGATGGTCAAGCAGTTCAAACCGTAATTCGTGGATTCTCGCCACTGCAGCTGCTGAGGTGTGAGACGGCGCGTTGTCTTGGTGAAACAGGATTTTCTTTTTCTGCAAATGTGGCTGTTTTTCCGCAACTTCTGCCTTCAACTTGCTATGTAATGATGCGTTGTATTCATCTGTAATGTTTTTTCCTTTTCCAAGATAATTGATTAAAATAACTAATGACTGGAAATTAATTGTTCTTTCACACTGGCCGTGTGTAGACTAAAGTGTGGAAACGTAGAGTCAGACTGCAAAATGCAATGCCATATCCGGGATTTGAACCACGGATCTACTGGTCTCCCTCCAGCTGCTCTAACCATTGAGCTACTATGGCCAACGTGCCGATATGACATTAAATTCTCCAACTGACGCGTATTTTTGCCGGTAAACCACTTAGGAGTTCTCAAACACATGAGGCAGCTACCTTAATGGCGACTTAGAACATGTAAGTACTTTAGGGCCCAGGCTTTATAGTTAACCACTATTAGGTCAATTAATGGAAATTAATTATTCTTTCACACTGGCCGTGTGTAGGCTAAAGTGCGGAAACGTAGAGTCAGACTGCAAAATGCAATGCCATATCCGGGATTTGATCCACGGATCAACTGGTCTCCGTCCAGCTGCTCTAACCATTGAGCTACTATGGCTAACGTGCTGATATGACATTAAATTCTCCAACTGTTGTAAGTCGCCATTAAAGTAGCTGTCTCATGTGTTTATGAGAACTCCTAAGTGGTTTACCGCGAAAAATACGAGTCAGTTGGAGAATTTAATGTCATATCGGCACGTTGGCCATAGTAGCTCAATGGTTAGAGCAGCGGGACGGAGACCAGTAGATCCGTGGTTCAAATTCCGGCTAGGACATTCAATTTTTTAGTCTGACTCTACGTTTCCAAACTCCATGACTATCCCCCAAAAAAACAGTCATCACCTTCTCAGGCGAAAAAGTTTTTGCTTTTTTTTTTTTTTTTTTGAGCCGGTTTCCCCTTTGTAGTCCACTGTTTGGACTGTATTGACTGTATTTTTGTTTTGGGCGTATAATGATGTATCCAAGTTTCATCGACAGTAAGTAATCGGCGCCAAAACTCGGATTTATTATGCCTAAACTGCGCCGAAACAGCGTTGGAAAAGTTCATTCGAACACGTTTTTGGTCTAACGTGAGCAAACGCGGCACCCAACACGCGGACAGCTTTCTCATGTCTAAGTGTGGATTTAATATGTGACAAACGTTCTTTTGACATGTTCATAGGCTCTGCTATCTCTCTCAATTTAATTCGGCGGTCGTCTAGCACCATTTGGTGAACTTTGATGCTGTTTTCTTCGGTAAGTGCAGTTTTTGGACATCCCGAACGTTTATATTCTCCCAAGCTCTGACGGTCACGTTTAAATTAAGCTGCCCAAAATGTCACTGTGGTAAATGATGATGCAGAGTTCCCATACACAGAATCTAACTCAACTTTGATTTGCGTAGGCGTATTACCTTGCAAAAATAAATATTTAAAGACAGCGCGATACTGGATTTGTTCATTTTCATAAAAACACTCACATTAACTCATTCAAAAGGCCGTTACATAACAACTGAACATCCAACATGGCTGAAAGTTTGGTGAGTAATTGTCAACAGATGAACGAAATACACTAGCTTCTATTTACGAGTGCTGCCATCTTCATTTTGAGGTGGAAACTTTTCAGACCACCCTCGTATAGTTTAAATTCTTTAAGAGGTATATGCTATGTGAGGGTTTTAGACATTTAATACCCTCTACATAGCCAGAACATAAAAACATGAAAATCGACTTCCAGTTTGGGAAACGCGTAAATTTTGAAAATTCAAATACCAATAACCGGGAATTTCTGGAAATAGCCTGCTGCCCCTACCCCCACAAAAGTACCTAAATTTTAAGCTTGAATAAGACCTTACATTTTTGTTAGTGGGTAATAACTCTTACATCTATAACTCTTACATCTTATTAGTTATGCAAAAGTCATTCAAAATGAAGAGGACATTCCCAGAAAATTCATGTTATACCTACATAAAATATGCTTGACTCAAGTAAAATTGGTACTGATCCCACTTTCTTTCCTCTTTTGTTTTGTAGTTCAAAGAAGCTTAGAAAAAGTGCGGACATTTTGGACTGAAATAATACCTACTCGCCGTCATAGGTAAGTGATAGAATGAATAACAAGTGAACTCGTGCATTTTGTTTGACTTAGTATTATCTCGAAATCGTGGGATTTTAACTAAATCAGGGAGTTTTCTTCCATTTAAGCACTTCGAGGTTGAAGGAAGATATATCGAAAAATCTTCAACTTGTTTCCTCACGGTACACCTGACTTAAACATAAACTTTTATATTTGAATGTTTGAGTTAAGCAAATAAGGTGGAATTTGGATCTCCACACGGCTTTAAAATGTTTATTTCTGGTGTAACTTAATTTTTGTATCGAATGCTATAGGTATTTTTTCTAGCGTAAAGACTAGAGAAAATAATGAAAGCCGTGTAGAGTAACGTCAGGTGGATATACCAGGTACTCAAGTTTAACTATGACAATATGTACGCTCTATTACACATCAAATTTAAATGTTGCAGATAAACTGCTGTGCATAATGAGTTTTAGAGCCTAAAGCGTCATCAACATAACTTATATAAAAACGCTACACGCATTGCGATGCAAAATATATAGAAGCATATGTTTTTAGTAGTGTGTTACTGTAAGTTATTTGCTCCATGCTAAAAGCGCGACTAAACGGATGTTGCCAAGCCCTAAGCCAAGCGAAACACGTAAAAACCAACTGCGTTATAGGAAAGCTATTAGAGATCAATATATTGATTACATCGGATACAACTCAATCGCTTGGGCACAAATCACGTACCAAAGCAAGACCAAATTACCAAAGGGAAGCAAATTAAGTCCTCTTAGTTGATCATTAAAAGGATTTACCAATTAAAGACCATAAGGTGTGATAATGTGCTCTGACAGTTTAATGAAAGATCAGAAGAATATTACCGAGTGCACTGTAGCACATTTGGATAGGTTGGTGGAATAGGGCTGGGAAAAGATCGCATGTATGTTATCGGCAAATAACACAGTCCATTTTATAATTACACTGACGTCGCGAGAAAGGTTTCAACAGCTGCTATCACGTGATTTACTCCACATGGGGAAGATATTGTGATGTCTCCGAAAAACTATTGTCGAATATGAATAGAGTCCTACTAGATGCAACCGTATCTTTAATTGGATGGAGTAGAGTACGTTGTGGGATTTGATTGTTCGGAGGGTATTCGGTACCTGGACCAGACTGGTCTTTTGTACCTATGCCTCAAGTGGGCACTCTGGGAGGGAGGATGAGGAAAGAGGTGGCAAAGGACGGCTGACCTCAAGGTCTCACTACACTACAGAGGACGACGTTCCTACACTTTACTGGATAGAAACTCCCAAGCGGTGCGTTTAGGACAATCATCATCTCACCTACCGTGGTCTCGAAACAGTCACGATGCCGGTTCGGAGATCGGAGGCCACCTCCCAAGAGCAGGATACTCCAGGCAGTCTTGCACAACCGGCATCCGGCTGCTTCGTTTCTGAATCGGTCCACTAAGCAAGCTCAGAGACCGAAGTCTATCTCGTCGGAGGGGAAAGCGCTTTACTTAGAGCACATAATCTCTCCATGCACCGCCGATTCTACCGCCGACACTTCTACCCTGAAAGAAACCACCAAATGAGTGATGATATGAAATGAGGAGACGAAATTGAGGGACAAGAAATTCGGAGGATGTCATTAATCCCGGAAAAAAACCGAAAAACCATGGATCAGGTAGGTGGGCCACGAGTATCGAACCCGGGTCTTCCGAATGCGGGTCACAGACGAACCGCCGGGCCATCCCGCTCGGTCAGACTTCTTGTCACTCCACTTCCACCCAGTAGGAAACGATTCTACCGCGAATTTCCCGTCCATTTTCTGTGTCCATTATTTCTTTATTTTGTGGTAGAATTTCTTTCTGGCGTTTGGCGGGACTGCTGGAGCCCCATTACTTTCTGGGTTTGCCTTTTATATCTCTGGGACTATGGTTATGGGTGTCTATGGTAGAGATAGCTGGCGTCAGAGTGTTGGAATTATTAAAGAGACCCCATTCTTGCTAACGCATATCATATCTGGTTTAAATCTCCTTCGTCCCAGAAGTCATGGGGTACAGAGAGCTCATGGGAAGTGCTGTGCTGCAGATACTGAAGGCAGCTCTCCTTGAATTCTCTTAACTCTTGCAGTTGTTTAACGTCTAAAGTTAAACGTGTATGCTAGAACTAGGAATGGGTAACCACAATAATTCAAATTCGTTCAAGCTCTGCAACAGTTTATAACAAATCTTTTATCACCATAACAGAAAGTGAGTTTTATACAGACTAGAAAGCGAAGAAGTTCAATAAAGTGCTTTATATTATTTTGATATACAAATACTTAAGCTATTAAAGTTATTTAGATTAACAAACAGCTGAGTGTAGACAAAACTCCAAGCCAACATAAAGTAGGTAATGCTACAGTGTATTCAACTGACCAGAGTCGTATGAATTATTTACAGAAGGCGGCGAATTTGTTTAGTAAATCTGTGGCAAACAGACAGCAATTTTTGAGAACTCTGAGTTGTCAACAGTCCTGTTTATGGAAAACCACGGTAATGCAAATATATAATTAAGCAAATGCGATGTATCCTAATTTGACACTCAGCGTATATCATGAAATGTCGCTTATTAAACGTTTCAGGCTCTACTGTTTCAATTTATCTTTTCTATTCTTCTGCTCTACTATGTAAATTCTCACTATAGAAGTATACCATTTTATTAGTTCAGTGCCACATTTATATTAGTGCAATAACACATTTGTTTTAGTTCAGAGGAGGCACATTGTCCTACCTATACAATGTTATTACTCTATAATTATTTTTTATCTGTTCTCTCAGATCTGCAAAGCATATATTATTGCTGACCGATCTAATAAATATATTAAAAAAACGTTTCAAGCACGTTAACATACATTAATTAAAAAGGACAACAAAGCATTTACAACAAAATACACATTTACGATTGTGGTGTATTCGTTTACAAAACTTTGAAGGGAATTTTGGGGTAATTCATGAGTATTTATTTAAATTAAGTTGCCAAATGATAAAATAAAGATAAAACTACTCGAACGGAACAAGTGAAGCAATTTTAACCCCTTAAAAACACTTTGTAGATAAATATATTACAAACAAAAGAAATTGTGTCTCGTGGTTACTCATTATTGTCTTTGAAGTATCTGTTGGCTATTAAATTCCAGTGTCCTAATAAAAATATGTTTAATAGTACGATGAACTTATCAATATCGGAAAATAACCGGTAGAACTGCTGCTATAAACAACTTATAAAATATTCATTCCAGACGGTAAACGAGATATTTTGGTAAACATAAATTAATTGCTGAAAAAAAATCTTGTTGCTTTAGTCTAGCAACAGGAGCATGGAATGTTAAAGCAAACCTGTTAGCATTTAAAACTTGTTTTATTATCTTCGTTGAGCAGTTACAACAAAATGCACGTCAGATTTGGGACTGCCACGTACATTATGCACTTAAACTGGTATAGAGGGTCAGAACTATTTGCGAAGAGGCTGTGTTCGCACTCAGATGCAAATAATTTGATAACTAGTGCTCTTAATTGTATTCACTTCGTCGTATTAGTTTACACACAAATACATTACATAATTTACCACTAGATGTTTTCACCTGATGGTCGCAACTGCGCCACGAAATGAACAACGTCTATCAATATTATGGAATATCCGCTTTGTTTTCACGCGTTCATACTTCAATATCTGACCTGTTTGGCGTAGGCAGTGTTGCGCTCATCAGCCTTGCGGAGAGCATTTGAATTGTTACACATTAAACCAGTAAAAGGATCTGTGGAATTGGAAGGTTAACATCACAATTGTGTTTACATTTTTCTCATTTCCTTCTCTATAAAGATTTAAATATTAATACAATTTTACATATTTTAATTAAGCAGGTACCGTGATTGATTCCTCCCGTCTGTCATTTGTTCCGTGAAGTAACCTCAATGCCTATTATCGCGACGACTGCCCGCTCTGTTTTACCCAGCACAACAACCTATTGAGGGAAATAAACATGTGTGAAATTAAACTTGAGTAATTATGAAAGCTCTTTAACTACCGTGGTCCTGGGCGTGAAAAATCGCTTAGTTTTGCAGAGGCCTCTTTTTCAGGCTTGGAGTACTTTTACGTGCAGTCAATCTACGAAACAGGACCACCGGCTTTACTTGCCTTTCAGAAGGAAACGAAGTTAAGGAATTTTACGCTCGAAAAATGTCGAGTGTGCCAGGCGTACTTTGAGCTACCAACCTGGAAATATACTACTATTATTAACTTAAGTTATTACTCTGCAAATTTGATAGCCAAAAGTCTTTTACATATAATATCTAAAACAATGAATTGTTTAAAACAAACCCACCAAGGCTTCCACAGCAAGCAATAACACAAAATATAAATTCAATTAATCTTTTGTTGTGTAATTATATAATTACAAAAAGACCTACAACAAAAATTTATTAAAAATAGACTGCATAAAATCATAAATTAATTTACACACGGTAAAACTGCAATAGAAGGAGAAAAAGGATTATGGGTGTGACAATTTAAAAAATTAATTAAAACATATATTCGATACGTGTTCTTTATTGAAAAATCTGCAAAACAATTTTAAAAATTGCTTCTAAAAATATGCATACAAAACTGTGGCATTAGCTTCTTTTTTGCGTTCTCTGTTTACACAAAATTCATCGGAAATAACAGACGACGTATATACGCATTCGTTATTGGAAACAAAGATCTATCGCATCCATAATTAAAGACATTTTCATAACTGTTCCAGTGGCAATAGCGTCTCCTCCATTACCATTTAAACAAGACTGTGACAAAAGAATTCACTTACAAAACTACTATTATTTCTTGGTGTAATGGTGAAATTTCTGAAGTTTAAAATTTCATCATAAATAGAAAATATGAAACGTTTTATATGAGTGAAAATAATCCAGTTAAAAAAGTTTTCTGAATACTTTTTATTGCTTCATTAAAACAAAATAGACTGTCCACGGCAATATCTTCCCCAAAATTTTAGCTCTAACTGCGCTACTATCCTACAGTCATCAATTTATCAAGAATCATCTCACTGTAGTTTGATTTTCTCGATAAATCTGCGAGAAACCTGAGAGAATCAAAATGAAGAATGTGGGATAATTCTAAGCTCTAGAAATTCGGGCCCGTTTGGGCATCATTTCTTTCATTCATAGTCCTATATGTCCCATCCGCTTAATGAATGTTATTATTTGGATAGGTATACAAAAATCTCAACTAATATGCAGTCAACTGTTTTATTCATTAACGATGCTATCGGAAAGTTATACCTGAGAGATGTGCAGCTTAACAAAGAAGAATGGAAGAGCTGTCTGGACCGGCTGCCTCAATTTTGGAGTATACAGCGTTCACAAAAACGCCATAGATTGAACGACACATTGTGAAAACCGCACGCTTGACACACTACGAAGGCTAACCTCAAAGTACAGGGTTGCGCTTGACAGGGTTCAAGGGTGTGTCTGACGAATCATGTTTTGTGATCGCTGGTGTGGAGAACCCAGCAGCGCAGGTAAAATAGGGAAGTTGCAGATATATTAACACTGACCTGAGTAATCGATCACTCCGTGTTAATCTCAGATGTTATACCAATATATTCCTTCCGTAGTCTTAACACTATATGGGAATACTCTCCTTTCCTCCGCCCCCCTTGACCCTCTCTGTATAGTGTATAATTTTTTCCATACAATAAACAAATAGCCCCTCCAGGGAATGTAGCCTTGCCGCAATGGAGGGCTCAGTACCCAATGATCCACACGGTCAGTTGTCTGAGCGTAAGAAGGGAATGTGAATTCCTACAAAGTCGAGATAAGTAGAATTTAGATATTGAATTCCTAAAAAAGTGATATGTGAATTCCTACAAAATTTGAAGTTAAGCAAATTTCTACAAAGTCACGGTTAGTGTAATTAAAATAATTTCAAAATTACAAGATAGTGTTTTTCCTCCTACTTTGTACAGACTTGAGACTGTGCCAACATGATATTGGTAGACTTGGTTAAAATGTTATCTTGTTCCAGTAAAGTAAGTAAAAAACTTACTATAAACGTCCATGTGTATGCTCCGGCAGACTGTTGACAGTTATAGACTGTGACTGAGAAAAATCAATGTCTGCAAGTTAGTAGATAAACAAGCCGAGACAGACCACTGACTGTGAGGAGTCGGGATGAGTAAATGACCACGTGTTACTAGATAAACAGGTTTACCAATCAACAAATTTGCAGGAATTAGCCTATCTCCATTTCTCAGACATTATTACCTGCTACAAATTTGTAGGGATTCATAACGACCCAGAGTGATTCACCAAATAACAAGAGTAAAATGAGAACCTAAGATGAGACTCGATAGTCCTGCAAGACCATCTATCTAGAAGAAGATCCCACAATCAAACTGAGGACAGATGTCCTCATTAGCCTG
This sequence comes from Mantis religiosa, assembly GCA_030765055.1. Taxonomy (NCBI): domain Eukaryota; kingdom Metazoa; phylum Arthropoda; class Insecta; order Mantodea; family Mantidae; genus Mantis; species Mantis religiosa. The sequence continues at coordinate 187,944,132 of CM060951.1, forward strand.
GAAAGACAAACGTCTAAGGGAAGGAGATCCCGACAGAAAACACCTGGTCCTCCAGGTTGTGGGTTCTGCGAGGGGCCAGTGGCCCCAACAGATAAAAACTGCATAACCCATAATCTTCGCATTCAGAAAGAATGTATAGTGTCTAATCCCTGAAGTGCAGAAGAAACAGACAAATAATTACCACCGATTTTGTACTGAACTGTGAGCCAGAACTATACTGACGCAGTCCTTATACTCCTAAAGCTACAACTTTTACCTTAGAAGGCAAAAACTCCAATCGTCTCATTCGCGATATAAGCGTTAACAGCGACCGAGACACAATACACTAAATACCTCTGTCGTTATTTGACAAAAGAACTGGCCTGGGAGAACTAGGAAGCAACATCTAAGAATTCTTATACGCTTTGATATAAATTAGATTACACTCAGCTCCCCCCCCCCCCCAAAAAAAAATCAGTCATGGCAGGGTCAATCTATCGACTGAATAACACTGGTCAACAAAAACTAATTTTTGAATGTTTCGAGCACTTCATGATGTAATTCCTACTAATTTTGGGTTGAGAAAAGCAAATATGACAATGAAAATTTTTATTAGCTCTAATTTCTATGATATACACAAGGTGATAGTATTACATATTAACGGATTGAGAGAAAAGGATACATTTTAATTACATACATGCTAACAACAATGAAAGCGCATTTGACTCTTTTAACTGGTAATTACATGCTAAGAGTTCTAAATTTCTGGAAAAATACTTCGCAGATAGTCGTGTCTGAAGAGAATAATGTGGTGGCCTATTAACTTCGCCGTCTTTTAGCTTGCCTATTGTGATGGAGTTCCGCAGAATCCCTATACAAAGACCAAAAGTAGTCCGCAAGCATTACTTCATTCCAACGACACTGATATCTTTGTTCCATAACAGAAATGTCCTGATGGAATCTCTCCCCATGTTCATCACTAACAGCTCCACAACTAGGAGGGAAAAAGTCTAGGTGCGAGTGGAGAAAATGGATCTTAAGGGACATGTTGCATCAAGATTACGATATTTTTGCAGGAGCACTGTCACCTCTTTTGCTGCCTAAAACTCCATGAACAGCCTCCAAGGCTTCCCAAGCTTCCTTTTCTTTCCCCTCCATCACCAAGGCGGCCCGGGTTCGATCCCAGGCGACCGCAAAGTGAGATTTGTTGTGGACAACACGGCGTTGGGGCGGGTTTTCTCCGGGACCTCCGGTTTCCCCCGCCATCTCATCCCATTCCACCGGTGCTCCATCTTCATCTCGTGTATCATCAGTGTCACCGCCTGCGGTGCCGTATGTAGTAAAAGTGGGCGTTAAACACTACACATTTCATTTCACTTTCCCCTCCAAAAGTTGGTCAAGTGCAGGATCCTTTACAAGTTCTCTTATTTGTGGTCCGACAAGAATGCCTTCCTTAACTTTTGCATCACTTAATTTCCAAAATTTCTCTCTGATCGTGTTTTGTTATTTGGCAGGTGTACCAACTCCCAAAAAAAGTTCCCCCAAATTTAAAATCTTCACTCTAAAAACGAAATGTCATTTTATTTTAAAAACAAGAGCTAATCTATCATTTTTATGGTGATTTTTTAATTCAGCAGATGGAAATAAATGTCATCATCATCATCGTCATCATCACGGTATAAGCCTTGTGGCCCGTTCCGACTTCAAGGAAATTGATCGGACAATCTTAGTCGTGGCCTACCAACATTTCTTCTACCTACAGGTTTATACTTGTATACTATTTGTGGTGTACGGTCTTCGGTCATTCTCTGCACATGATCTTGCCATTTTTGCCTGTATGCAATGATTGTTTCATTTAGACTCTGAATTTCCAATTCTCTTCTAATATCCTCGTTTCTTTTCTTGTCTATGAGTCTATAACCTGCCACCTGTCTCAGAAATTTCATCTCAGCAGCCTCCACTTTCTTCTGTTGTGAGATAGTCAAGACCCAGTTTTCACACCCATAAAGCAGGGTTGAGATCGCCATTATTTTATACAGTTTTAACAAAGTTTGACGATTACAATTTTTAAAAGTTCTTTTTATTGTGCCACATATTGTTTGGAATTTGTTTATTTTGTTTTGTATATCTCTATTACTGGTATATGACACAATATAGCCAAGATAATTAAAATAACTTTGTTGTTGGATGGGTTTATCATTTATGCAAATTTTTGCTCTCAAATGGCTCGTTCCTATAAAAGCCATTATTTTTGTTTCTTCATATGAAATTTGAAGATAAATAAATGAATGTAAATTCAATATTTTTTAGCCCGAAACATTTTGATAGTTGCCCAGTGTAATTAGTGGCTCTTCCCCAGCATTTGCCAGTTATGAAAGCTAAGCTGTGAAGGAAATCCTGAGGATAGGGAACTGAGCCATGCAGGAAGGTCCTTGCGGAAACAATCCTTTCGTTTACAGGTCTCATCTTAAAGACATCGAACATCCTTGTACATCTCACCTGAGAAACCATGAGCATAGTGTGAGTGGCCGGTGCAGCGGAAATCTTCCAAATGTTAAGTCACCAGCCTTAACCAAGTAAACTATTTCGCTCGGCTAGAGCGGCCGAGAAAAGCTCAGTAAAGAATAAGAATACTAAAATACCAGCAAAACATTAGAGGACGTATTATAGTTGACATTAAGTTGTCTTTCACCTAATCTTTCTCTGTAGCAATGCTGCTGCTATTAGCCTGAATATTTTGTTAGCTAGACGATCTCCATAAAAAACAGGAAATATTTACATTGAGGGGTGAGGTTAGCGTTATCCCTTAGCTTCACATGTAGGGTTTCCCTTCCTCAAAGAATGATGTATCTCTGGCAGCTTTTAACTTCATGTTACACAAGCCTCTGCCGCTCTTTGCTTTCATCTGTAGACGAGGGAGGAAGGAGAAGACTCTTGTACGTTTGTGTAAGTCTTCATATGCCGCGCTCTTCTAATGGCAAATTTCATTTTGCCATCCTTAAACTGGGTTACAAAATATTCATGCAAACGTAAATGTCATGTGTTCCTTGTATTCATGTTGAAAAAAGAAACCAGATGATGTTGCAGTATACAGGAAATCCTGTTTATCCATTTGATATTACAGAAATAAAATTAATTCTGCAGAAGTTAAAAAAGAAGAAGGCACCTGGTCCAGATGGTATTATAAATGAAGTCTTGTATAATCTACGAGAAGAAATTGTCTTGTTTTTGTGTTTCTTGTTTAATGACTGTTTGGCAAGAGGGAGACTTCCAAACTTGTGGAAGGAGGCAAAGGTTGTAATTTTGTGCAAAGGAGCAGATAAGGACAGAACGCAACCAAAATCTTTCAGACCAGTATGTTTATTAAATGCTATTGGCAAGATTTTTGAACAGTTAATATATAAAAGAATAATGGAAAATAGGTTGATGCTGGGTATGAATAATAAACAATTTGGTTTCAGAAAGGGATATTCAACTGAGGATGCAATATTAAAAATTCAAGAAACAGTGTCAAAAAGCCAAAAGAATTATGTAATTGGATTATTTGTGGACATATCGGGCGCTTTTGATAATTTATGGTGGCCGTATTTTTTCGGCATTTTAAAAGACAAGAAATATTCAAGTACTATTTATAATTTATTAAAGGATTATTGTTCCAATAGAGAAGTATTCATTGGTGGATCAAATTTTGAAACTAGGAAGAAGATAACCAAGGGTTGCCCTCAGGGTTCTATCTTGGGGCCCCTTTTTTGGGATATTCTATCAGAAGATTTATTAGAACTACTGGAAAGAGATCATAAGGTTTTGGATGTAATAGGGTATGCTGATGACATAGTCATAATGATGGATGGACAGAGCAGACTAGAGCTAGAAAATAAAGCAAGAGAAGTTACAAATACATTATCAAATTGGTGTTTCAGAACAAAACTAAAAATTGCACCAAACAAGTCAAATTATGTGCTTTTTAAGGGAAATTTAAAGCGGGATCCTACAGTGAAGATAAATAATCAGAACATTAAACGGGAAAAAGAGATGAGATATTTGGGTATCATGATAGATGAAAAATTTCATTTCAGAAAACACACGGAGTATATTAGGCAGAAAACAGAGAAAATAATGCTAAAGCTAGCAAGAATAACCAATTTAAATTTTGTACTTCCATTGCGTAACATACAGATATATCATAACACCATTTTTGCTTCAACCATTTTGCAGTTTGGGCAGAAAGGATGGATGATGTGCAAATAAGAAGATTGTTGAGAAGAACGCAAAGAAAAGTATTATTACGTCTGACAGGAGCTGTAAAAACAACACCAACTATGGCATTGCTAGTAACAACGGCCATTTGGCCGATTGATTTATTAATAAGATTAAAGGGCGCAAAATTTTGGGCGAAAAAAGAAAACTTAGAAAAAGTTTATAATATAACTGGAGTCAGAACAAACAAATCTTGGGTGATTAAAAATAGTTTAAAAGATAAATGGCAAAATGAATGGACAGAAAGTCTAGAAGGTAGAAGAGTGTTTGAAATTTTTCCGAACGTCAAAGAGAGATTAAAATTGAATTTTATTCAACCAACAAAGGGATTTATACATTATATAACAGGACACGGACCTTATAAGACGTATTGGAAGAAAATCAATAAAACTGAAAATGATATATGTGAATTATGCAACAAACAAGATAATCCTGAACATGTAGTATTTGAATGTGGAAGATATGCAATTCACCAACAAGAAGAGAGGCATGCGCTAGCAGGATATATCGTATATGACATAATTCGAGATCAACAATTGGTAAATAAATTACAAGTTTTGACTAACTCTGTATGTAAGAAAGCATGGGAGGTAAAAATATTCAAAGGAGAAAGAGTTGATAATAGGCGAAGAATAGTACAAGATCCAAGAAGGAGTTCTAGAATACAAAATAGGATAAGACGGGAAGAATTATTGAATAATCTAACAATGGAGTTGACTGCATGGGCGGCGGAGGGAGAGAGTGATGGCAGAGGCCATGGTGGACTACAGAATTAATAGATTTAGATGTAGATTTAGGAAATAAGGATTTTGTAATTTTTATAGTTGTTTTCTTTTGTTTTTTGCTTTTTTGTGTTTATTTCTGTTATTTTATTTCATTTTATTTTTGTAGAGTAGTTTTCTGAGAGATTTGTATAATTATAACATTTGTAAGGACTTTATGGAAAAATAAAGAGAAAATGTGGATATATGCCCCGGTATAGTTGTCTAGGTGCCGGGGTAGAATATTCAGATTTTATTTATTTATTTATTCCTTCTAATATGGTATCAAACTATAATGCATATTAGTTTAACTTTTAGGGTTTCCTGACACCCAACAACCCGTAAGGCTCGCATTACGTGGTCCTCGATTCGATTTCTGTCTACAGCTCACTTGGGTTTTTCAGGTCAGTAGACAATGCTGGAATAATTTATCTCCTAGCACAATCATCTTCTCATCGTTTCCCTTTTATTCCACGCTTTTTCATGTTTTAGGCATGCTTCTAGATTTCATTGCATACTATAATGAGGACAAATGACGTGGTTGCTTGCTGAAAGGAAAGACTATTGCCCGCGGACGATAGTGGCATATGTCTTCGAACCAAGGACCTTTATGGTACATATGCTGTTTCAGTAGGCTTCTCTGATGCTAAGAAATGACTAGCAAAGAGCTTTTATTTCAGCACAATAGTAAGGTTAATTCAGACAGTGAGCGACTGTGGTAAATCTTAATGAATTATATGACAGACCAACAGATCTACCGTGCATAGCTTAATTTTCCAACATGCATGTTACTCATATCTCTTCCAGTGGACAGCGCTGGTGAATTAAATCATTTTTCCTCTTCTTTTTTGTTATTTGGCTTGAATAAAGTGACGTACTGCACAAAGTGGGTACCTACTATTCAATATTTAAATAAAGTTAACTTATTTTATTAATTTCGTTTATAAATTACAAATATTATTTTTCTTTCATTTGTTCTTAGTAACTGTTTGTCAAAAGGCATTTTACCGTTTAATCTAGTAGTTAGGATTACTACAGAGGAGATCAGGCACTATGACCAGTCGATCTATTGTGCCTATGTCCCCAAGTGCGGCATCCCGGAGAGGAAGGATGAGGCGATAGGAGACAGAGGGTGCCGTCCCAAGGAGCTACTACAGTGCAGAGGGCAGAGTCCCTGCAGTTTTACCTAGATGGAAACCTCCCTGGCAGGTAGCACTAGGCATTACCCCCTTCTGTGGTTCAGAAGCATTCCCAACAGACGGTTAGGAGACCGGCAATCGACCTACCGGAGGAGGAAGTGTTTCACTCCGAGCAATCATCCTGCCAAGCACAGCCAAGACACCCGCCGACACTTCCACCCTGAAAAGAGACCACCAGATGAGAGATGATGTGAAATATAATGGAGATCAAATGGAAGGACAGGAAATTCGAGAGAGGTAATTAACCTACTCAGCATTCACCTAGCGACTCGGGGAAACCCCAAATACAACCAATGGTTCAGGTAGGTCGGCCACGGGAATCGAACCCAGGCCTCTCGAATGCGGGATACAGACAAACAGCCTTGAGCCATCAACTCGTTTAATCTAGCAGTTAAACATGTGTGTGTGTGTGTGTGTGTGTGTGTGTGTGTGTGTGTGTGTGTGTGTGTGTGTGTGTGTGTGTGTGTGTGTGTGTGTGATTTAGGTCCTCCAACGTTAAGTTATATCGAACGGTGAATGGAATGGATGAAATGATGCTCAGATGAGCCCAGGGTCCACAGAGCTTAGAGTTATCCGACCTTCGCCTTTCAGGATAAGGGGAAACCTCGGATAAAACCTTATCCAGGTAACTCACCCTGACAGAGATTCGAACTCGGGACCTCTTGAACGTGAGACAGACACGCTACCACCACGCTACCGAGGCAGGTAGACCTATGTTTGCTGCTTTAATTTTATGTGTTTCGTTATGTGTTGTATTAGCCTGGAAACTTCAAAATTATAAATTTGTAAATTTTAATATACCCCCAGCGGTGCACAAGGGCCATTGCATCCGGATCCTCAGCTGTTGAGGAGCCAAAGCTGCCTCATTTCTTCTCCCCAACCTAGAATTTACCCGTCACTCTGTAAACACTTTATTTTGACAATACGTGGTTAAGTCCCTCCTGGGACAGGTACACGTATAACACACCTACGGGCTGTCCCTCAGCCGCCAACTGAAATAATGATGATGATGATGATGATGATGATGATGATGATGATGATATGTCTTATTTTTTTTAAAATATTTCAAAGACAACAACAAGCTCGATTCAGTTTTCTTTTCTTTTTGTAGTGTTCTTAAAGCATCTTACTGCAAATACAGCAGAGAACTCTACTGGAATTAAATATGACTATGTATCAATCCTGCAGTCAAATAATAAAACAGTAACGGCGCTTTCGGAGGCTCAGTATCCGTTTTATTGTACCACATGGCACAGCGTTGAGGCTTATAGAACTTCAGTAACAGGCGCTGCATTCAGGTTATCTTGTTTATTAGAAGAGCGAAATATTACTAACCTGTAGTACAGTGAAACACAAATGTGACGAAACACAAATTGAGCCCTTAACAATGTGTGTCTTATATGAAAGGTTAAGGAAATCATTATTATATACACAAATATAATTACCATTGCAGCTGCCCGTTTTGTCTCTTGACGCACACGGATTTGGATTCCCTTTTCTTTCTTCTTGTCACAGTATTCAATCATATATACGAGGGCTGTTCATTAAAGAATGGTCATAATTTTATTACGGTCATAATTTTTCGCATTAAAATTCAATCCTCTTATAATGTGAAACAAACACGTCGTAATAGTTCCACTGTTGGTACTCCTGGTTCCCGCCTGTGAGAACCAGGCAAGTTCAGATATTTTCAGTATCGCCTACCGCTGCAATGGAGGTAACACGCGAGGAACAGTAAGTATGCGGCTTTGAAATTCTGTTTTCGTCTCCACAAATCTTCAGTTGAGGCCTATACAATTTTAGGATGCCTATGGAGAGTCTCTTCTTCCTTACAGCACAGCTCGAAGGTGGTTTAAAATGTTTAAAGAGGGGAGACAATTAATTTCAAAGGAAGGTGAACCCGGAGCTCCAGTTACTGCCCTTACGGAAGAAAACATCAACACTGCTGCTGCCATTGTGAGAGAGGATCGACGAATTACCTTAAGATCACTTTCTGAAATACAGAACATTTCATTGGGTGACACATTTCCGTGAAGCAGGCTGGATGCTACACCACGATAATGGGCGGCCACATATTGCAAATGTTGTTGCTGAATATCTTGCAAAAATCAACATGAAGTGCATCCCTCACTCTCCCTATAGTCCGGATTTAGACCCATGTGACTTTTTTTCTATTCCCTAACTTGAAGAAACGCCTTCGCGGGAGGCATTATTCATCATCAAAAGCAGTGGTGAAGGCTGCGGAGGCAATTTTGAAGGATCTCTCAAAAACTGGTTTCCAGCAGGTCTTTGAAGACTGGGAGAAACGCTGGGACAGATGCATCGCATTCAGGGGAGACTATTTTGAGAAGGACTATCAACATTATGAGGATGAGTAAAGGTACGTTATCAAAAAGATTGTGATCATTCTTTATTGAATAGCCCTTGCGCGCGCGCGCCTGTGTGTGTGTGTGTGTGTGTGTGTGTGTGTGTGTGTGAGAGAGAGAGAGAGAGAGAGAGAGAGAGAGAGAGAGAGAGAGAGAGAGAGAGAGAGAGAGAGAGAGAGAGAGAGAGAGAGAGAGAGAGAGAGAGAGAGAGAGAGAGAGAGAGAGAGAGAGAGAGAGAGAGAGAGAGAGAGATCGGATTGCCGATGCATAACACTTTGCTGTCCAGAAGACATGATGACACCTAAATGGAGTGTAAATACACTGACTCGCTGAGCATGTGCGATAGGCTTGCGAAAACAACTTCATTTTTCGCATACTTTCCGATACACTTCCGCCCTTTGCCATGTAGCTGCAACCAACATCTACAATCGCGGAATTATTTATCTTTGTTTTATGAAGTGTTGTTTACAGATCTATGAAAGATGGAAGACACGTGCTCATGAACACTTTGAGTGTACTTATCAAGATTTCTTTCAGGATTAAAAGAGTATATCGATAGTCTTTACTTCGGTATGAGAGCTGATACAGTTACCAACCGAAATATGAAAACAGCTAGGGTTCCTTTAATGAAAGTAGGCTGCAAAACCGCAGCAGGAAGGTGGTGAGTGTATCTATTCCGCCCGGAAAACCTCCGCCAAAGCCTCCTGTTGTAGTAATAAAAGTATATCCGGGCTGCACATGCACACACACTGAGGCGGGGCGGAAAGCTGTATCTTTAAATTTAGCCGGCTCTAGGCCGCCGGCTTTGTACCCTAATACGCCACATAAAATTTGTTCTCCGGTTTTGTAATAACGGTCTACAGCGCTCAGAGGAACAGCGATATACAGAAGGCTTGCCTAGAACTGCACACAACCATTTAGTTTAATTATTCACTTGGGCACAGAAAGCGATTCCCACGCATTATAAGCTCGCAGTCCATTGAAAACACCATAATACGTTAAAGAAGCCAGGAGACCTGAAATTCGAAAATATGTCAAGCGAAGAAACTTTACCACGTGTAAACATACCGCCCAACGAAAGTTCGTATGAATGTACGGTGGATATAAACAATCAATACGTGAAAAGAATAGCTCACACGCGAATGTGGTTTAGGTGAAAACAAATTAACAATAACAAACAGAACAATAGTGTAGCTCTTAACGAAAATTCAGATAATGATGCATAAATTGCAGTTTTTACAAACCACAGTGCAAATATAGCTAATGAAAGTAATAGGATAATTATTTTAATTAAAAAATCCGCCAATATTACGCCAGAGACAGCTATTATGAAATGCAATAAAATCTCGTTAATAAACCCCTAGTTAAATCAATAATTACACTATATTGGGTGCCTCGACGTCTCGTAGCAGAAAGGGTGATGGTTGGGAGATGATGACGATCATGATGATGCTCATGATCATGATGATGATATTGATGATGGGCTCTCTACTTGGAGAGTAGATTCAGTTCCTTAGTACAGAATTGTCTAATCGCTAACAAAATTACTATATAAACTACGAGGGCTGTTCAATAAAGAATGATCATAATTTTTTACGGTCATAATTTTTCGCACTAAAATTCAATCTTATTATATTCTGTTAGCTTAATGTGAAACAAACTCGCATTAGTAGTTTCATTATTGGTACTCCTGGATCCCGCCTGTGAGAACCAGACAAATTCAGACATGTTCAGTATCGCCTACCGCTGTAATGGAGGTAACATGCAGTTAAAGTTGATGTTAGAGGAAGATCCGAAGTTTCTTTCAAACGTAATCACTGCTGAAGAAACTTGGCTACATCATTTTGATCCTGAGAGCAAACAACAAAGCTCAGTGTGGAAATCTCCATCACCAACCCCCAAAAAAGCGAAAGTGGTTTCTTCTGCTGGGAAAGTTATGGTCATCTCATTCTTTGATATTCATGGAATGCTTTATCAGCATGTTGTACCTGCACACACATCAATAATTGGACAATACTACCGGGATGTCTTAAAAACATTGCAAGTGCATATCAGGCGCAAAAGACCACATTTCCGTGAAGTAGGCTGGATGCTGCACCACGATAATGCGCGGCCGCATAGTGTCAATGTTGTTGCTGAATTTCTTGCAAAAATCAACGTGAAGTGTATCCCTCACCCTCCGTATAGTCCGGATTTAGCCCCATATGACTTTTTTCTATTCTCTAACTTGAAGAAACGCCTTCGTGGTAGGCATTATCCATCATCAGAAGCAGTGGTGAAGGCTGCGGAGGCGATTTTGAAGGATCTCTCAAAAATTGTTTCCAGCATGTCTTTGAAGACTGGCAGAGACGCTGGGACAGAGCATCGCATTCAGGGGAGACTATTTTGAGAAGGACCATCAAAAGTATGAGGATGAGTAAAGGTGTGTTGTCAAAAAATGGAGATCAATATTTATTGGACAGCCCTCGTAATATAGCGAGGCTTCAATTATTATGCGTTTCAAATGTCCTTGTCCTTTGTCCTTGAGCGCTACTAGGTGAGCAACCAATCGGAGGCCTGCGGTGTTGTCGTATTGCATTGCCCCAAATTGGTGTGTGACGAGCAGCAACCTAATCTACTTCTAATAAATACTATTTGCCCTATGAAAAAATTCAGATTTTGCAACATGTGATCCATGAGGAAGGTAGAGAGTGATATATCTAACATAACCATAAAAGCACCATATTTTTAGCTCATCTATTTTTCCTAATACAGCTATATAAATTACTATTACATTATAACAATGCATGGTTACGTAAGCACTGTAATGAATACCATTATTGGTTGGCATGTTTGCGTGTACATATATTTTTAATTACTAGGGAGCGGAATTATAGGCACTTAAAATATGTGAAATAGGCAGGTAAAAAGGCACTAAAATGGACAAACTAGGCACTTAAATAGGCACTAAACATTTGCTAAGTAAACACTTAGAAATACAGAATTTTAGTAAAATTGCTTTTAAAATTCACTATAAATACACTATAACAAAATGACAATCATCGCAACATATGCTGCAACAAATTCGCTAAACACATACTACTTTGCGGTTCCCTAGGCGAAATAGTTCTACATTTATTCCAAATTTCATAAATGGCAAGTTAGAATAACAAAATATTTTCCTATACTTAAAATACATATAATTTCACTTCACTAAGTAAGAACCATAATGTGCAGAAAGGTGTGGAGTAATTAACTATGTCAGAAAACAAAAACATGGGTTTGGGAGGGGGCGGCTTAAGAGTGAAAATCGAAACATCTGAAGCTTTTGTTAGATTTACTTGCTTAGGCTTTCACGGCCGGCGTTAATCCAATAAAATGTATTTCCCGGACTTGTGGGCCGTGGTCCAAAGATGAAACTGCTCCTGACGTTTCGCGCATAACTCCGACGAGCATCTTCAGAGGATGATTCTAGCTCGGTACTTCCAGCAAGCCCGGGAAATACATTTTATTGGATTTTGTCAGATTTGTTTCAAATTTATACCATTTATTTTTGTGATCGATCAAAAATGGATTAATACCAAGTTTCAGCTTTCTAGTTACAATAGTTTCTGAGGAATTAACAGTTTGTGTCTAAACTACAGGCGATTTTCAAAACGTCCCACATATTGTAATTTTAAAATTAATGCTTGGGGTATAAGTTTCTGCACCCATTTTAACCTATTAATGATCTGAAATATTTGTCTTTGCCATATCAATGAAGGGAAAAAATAATCATACATATTGAACAATTTTTATTTTCCTAAGAGTTTTTAGTAAGAAGAAAGCATTATAATCCTTTTCAATACAAATAACAAAAGCATAACAAATGTAAATGGGTACACTTATTATGCAGTTACCCTTACAGGCATGTTTAGAATTTCATATAGATTAATACAAAACTGCATCCTGTGGAACATTTTGAAGTTAGGAAAGTGTAGAAAATATAGATTCTGAGAAATCTGAGGTTAAAATTACATAATAGCAGCTACGATACAGGTGTAGGGTTATTTAAATAGTCATGTGACGTTTTATGTAGTGCCACTAGAAAAAGAACGCTTTATATTATTGGAGTATGTCTATATTAATTTTAAGACAAAAAAACTAAATTTGGTATTAATTTAAGTTTTGGGCCAAATTGCACAGATGTGTCTCCTTAATAAACCCCTTTTTGTATATCCAATGTGCAGCAATAAGAAACTTTTCTTCTTCGAAAACTTCACGTTGAAACCAACAAATGCAAAAGCTGTTGTCACAAATTACAAGCAGATGAAATTGGCTAAAATGGCAGTTTTAGGCACTAATAAGCAGAATAGGCACAAGTGTATGAAATAGGCATTTATAGGCACTATAAACCTATGAAATTAGGCTAATAATTGTAGGAAAAGTGCTTATAACTTAAAAACCTACGTTTGTGAACCGAGGAATAAAATAGGCACATAGGGCAAAATCCGCCCCCTAGTAATTACTCAGAACTGAAATGCAAACGTTTGAGATGACGTGTTAGAATTACTTTGAATAAGCCAAGGTGTTTGTTATATTCCAGCGAGAGAAAACAGTACACTTCCTGCTGGCTTGTGGAATGGTGCAACGGCAGAACGTGACATGTCACATAATATGTCTGTTTATGAATGGTTCGTAATCTCTATTTATTCTAGAGAGTTCAAAGCAGTATTATTCATTTGTTCTTCCGTTTTATAACCAGGGATGATCTGGATAAACTTGCAATTGAAATGAGACACCAGGCAATCAGATTTCCCCCTTTGCATTGCCAGTACAATCCGATTAAGTTAATGTGGGCACAAAATATTATGTTGCAAACAGAAATAATACTTTTAAACTGACTGACGTTAAACGACTTACGAAGAAATTGACAGTGTACAATGTTAAAATGCATGAGACGTGAAGATGAACTAGAAGACGACCACTTCCGGAAAGAAATTGCACGTGACGAGATTTTGGAGCCTAATCATCATAAATGTGCAATACTCAAACGATAAAGACAATGACAATGACGAATCGTGTGTTGACGTGACATTCACAGTTGTATAGCAGTTTCGTTGGATTAGAAAAATTGGTAATTTATAATCTATAATTACAATTAAACATTCAAAGCATCTGCATAATATGTGAATATCCATTTTGAAGTTATTTCAACAACTGCATTATTATAAAGGTTTGGAAAATTCTGTTTATGTTCCCTTACGTCTAGCGCAAGAAGACTCGCACGTGCGCGAAAGAGAGGGAAATATGAAAAAAGTGAGGATAATGAGGTGGCATCGCTGAATATGCTAAGGCATGTGATTCGCTTAAGGCCAGATCTATTCCCATTTGAAACACATACCAGAGCAGATTAAACAGTGAAGTGATGCTGCCAGGTTTGCGCTAGATTCGTTTGCAAGTTCTCATGCGACGCATCTCTCATCAATTGAGTTCTGACAATTGAAAGGGATGATATTTTGTCTCTCATTTCAAGTAAAATTTGCTCTATGTTGACGATAATATAATTCATTGTTTGAGTATATTTCTCGCAATTTTTTCTGTATGATATCATGTGAAATACTCTTTAACATGATAATCCTGGTAACCAACTGAAGACTTATAGTCATTACAATTCCTAAGAGGACAGTTATTCGTCACCTTGTTAATAGAGTCCAATGTATACAGGATAATTTTTGATAAAAAAAATCAGAACTGCTATGTCACGTGTTAACTGGAAAAATGAATGAAATAAAGTTGCAAAGCTTCTCATACATTATCCATCTATGTAAACAACAATTAGATAAGAAAGTGCTTATGCTCAAAGAGAGTTTGTGTACTTTTCGATTACGTTTGCCATGACTTGCCGACTGTTTATACCTACCTGATAATGGTGGATCGCTAACTCTCGCTCTGTGCCATTTCAGCTGCAGAATCGGTCCAGCTTAACCCTAAATGTAATGCAGCAAAATTGTCTTTGGATATCTTAAGTGCTACCAAAATCCTAAAATTATTTCCCAATTACTACAATAGAATCCAACAGGATTATAAGATACAATTTTCTCCAAAAATTTATTGCGCACAATGGTTTCCTTCCTGTCTTAATTAGTATTACAAGATCACGCTCTCTGGATTTAGAACATTACACAATGATATATAGCGGTGTAGACATAAATGTAAGAGCTCAAGCAGGAGTGGCCATATTAGTACATAAACATTTTAAAAATATATATTACATCTTATCAAAAAAAAAAATTAGAGACGCACTTACTATTTATTGACTATTATAAGGCCTTTGACAAAGTATTACGAATGATACTGTGGAAAATTGTAAATAATAGAGGCATACCTTTACAACTAATTGAAGTTATAAAAAGTATGTACATTGACACAAAAATAAAAATAAATAAAAGAGAACCAGTAATAGTTAATGGTGGCATAAGACAAGGTTGTCCTTTATCAACCGAACTTTTTAATTTGTATGTTGACGAAATAGTGAGGATTTGGTCGAACAAAGTCAATGGAGGCATTAATGTATCAGGAGCTAAATTGAAAACTTTGTTATATGCAGATCAAATAATAATGACCACAAATGAAGATGACCTGCAGAAAATGCTGTATAGTCTAGATAAAATTGTTACACAATATGGAATGAAAATATCAGCAAATAAATCCAAAACCATGGCATTTAAAGGAATTAATACAGTAAGATAAAAAATAGTGTTAGATAACATAATAATTGAGCAGAAATCACACTTTAAGTATTTAGGATGTAATGTCTCGTACCAAGGGGAAGCTGATATAATAGAGAAAATAAATAAATTTAACTATATAACAGGCACAATAAGAAGGAATAATAAAAAATAAAGCAAGAAAGGACTCTATAAGAAAACTATACAAAATAATGGCAATACCAACTCTGATCTATGGATCAGAAACATGAACATTAACAAAAAGAAATAGTACGAGAATACAGTCATCAGAAAAGAAATCCATAAGAGCAATAGCTGGGTATACCAAAATTGATAAAAAAAAACGTAGTCAGGATATTAAGACAGATTTAAAAGTAGAAGAAATAAACCATACTATTGAAAGAAATAGAAATCAATGGAAAGAACATGTTCAGAGGATGAATGACAGAATACCAAAAATAGCCTTAAACTATAAACCTATAGGAAGAAGAAACCAAAGAAGACCGAAGAAAGGATGGGCAGGCCAATTTGGAGCCGGAACGGCTTAAAGAATCCAAAGACATGAGGTAGAAGAAGAAGAAGAAAAAGGAGAAGATTACGCTTAACAGTGTCCTGCAGCTTCGACAAACATGCCACCCCCAAATGTACCCACCTCGGTAGCGTAGATGGTAGAATGTTTGTCTCACGTCCAAGAGGTCCCGAGTTCGAATCTCGGTCAGGGTGAGTTACCTGGATAAGGTTTTTCCGGGGGTTTCCCTTATCCTTCAAGACGAATGTCGGGTAACTCTAAGCTCCATGGACACTGGAGTCATTTGAGCATCATTTCACCCAATTCATTCACCGTCCGATATGACTTAACGTTTGAGGACGTAAATTACCAAAAAAAAAAAAAAAAAAAAAAAAAAAAAAAAAAAAAAAAAAAAAAAAAAAAAAAAACACCCCCAAATCTGGTTACTTCTTTTCTGGAAACGTATCTTTGATAAACAAAGTATCAGAATGGCTGATTGTGTTCATGTTTACAATATGTTTTGACGTGTTCAAGGGAGCAACAATAGTGGGACCTAATTATGGATGGGAATGGATAAGGAGCACCTGGCCAGATCGTACACGGGTTCATTTCTACAAAAGGTATGGGTCATACTAACTAAAACTACAATTCACTTAATAAGAATATTTACTACAATAAAGCAAGGTACATAGGTGGTCACAGCGGCCGATTACCTGCCTCAAAAGGCTGCGGACAAATCCATCTGTTCAGGCCGAATGATGTACAAGAGAGAGCGAGAAACCGGCTTACTTAAACTTATTATCCAACAGGTGATGGAGTAGGGAGTGACCTCACACATACTATTGAACTCAAATGAACTACTATGTGTTAGTCAAAAGTCACTTGTGACAATATCGAGGAGCTGAAAAAGTCGTATGGACATTTTAGGGCCTAGGCAATTCTTATATTCAATCCCGAGGAAGCGCGAAATATGTTAATATCCTTAAAGTGATACTATTTTAATAATCCGGGCTCTAGTAGTTCCTGTTACTTAAATATATTCAATAGTTCTTCAAAATTAATGGACTAATTTAGCCCTTTTTTATAATTTACGTCCTCCAACATTGTCATATCGGTCGATGAATGGAATTGGTGAAATGATGTTCAAATGAGTCCAGGGCCCATAGAGCTTAGAGTTACCCGACATTGTCTTTCAGGAAGGGAAAACCCAATAAAAACTTTATCCAGGAAGCTCACTCTGACCGAGATTCGAACTCGGGACCCCTTGAGGCAGACACGCCCTCACCACGCCCCCGAGGCGGGTTGCCGTTTCTTTGTTGACCGGGCATAAACACTCGTAACGAGAAATAAAGAAATGAAATTTGACAAGACAGTTGAATGTGTGGCTATGCCTTTAACAGATGCTTCAGATTCTACTTGTGTTTATCTTAATTGGTTATGCACATGAAAATTAATGACCTAGAGAGAGAAGGATTGATCATGTTCAGCTGTCATCTCAGTACATCAATGATAAGGAAAAAATCCTCTGAAGATGAAGTCATAGCTGACATTCTGAGACTGCTGACAGACACGGACAACCATGGTCTATCACTCATGGTGAGTAGACGCAATAATACATGGTATTGTGAATCCATGGACATAAAACGAGAGAACGAAAAGTACACCTTGGGCAATGCAGATGTTCTGTGCTTAACTCCCCGAGAACAAACGAGTGAGGTGAATAAACCGCAGAAGGCTATAAGGCCGCGAGATAGGCTGGCCAACTAGATGCGCAGATCTCTAACGATTCTAAGCTTGAAAACGTGGTCGCTTCAGCGGGCTATTTGAAGAAGACTTCCCTCAGAAGGAACTGAGAAACACGTGGTCCACCCGAGGCGGCTACAGCAGAGCAGAAGAGAACATTCCTCAAGGAAATATCTGCACCAATTGCCCAACCGCAGCAACATTGCACAGCTTAAAATATGCTTGATAAATATAACTAGAGCGAAACACAGAAAAGAACCTAAAGGAAATTAATTCCTTTTTCTAAATATATTATTAGATCGGTCAGCAATAATATATGCTTTGCAGATCTGAGAGAACAAATACAAAATAATTATAGAGTAATAACATTGTAGAGGTAGCACAATGTACCTCCTCTAAACTAAAACAAATGTGTTATTGCACTAATATAAATGTGACACTGAACTAATAAAATGGTATACATACTTCCATAGTGAGAATTTACATAGTAGAACAGAATAATAGAAAAGATAAATTGAAACAGTAGATTATTCAGAAGTGGAAGTGTCATCACTGTAAAGCAGCTCCTGTGGTAGTCGTCGCTTCAGTCGCGTTGGCCGGCGACTTCGGACGCCGATGTTATACGTCACAGCTCCTGGAACGTGGCGTAGATTGTAGAAGAAGCGTCGAGCAGTCTGTCGGATGGAATGGTGGAGAGGAAGAAGTCCCAGCTCGTGATGCAGCTGCTGGTTGCGGACAAACCAAGGAGCATTGGTGGCGATTCGCAAGAATCGACTCTGGATGACCTGTAGACGCCTCAGGTGACAAATACTGGCAGCCCCCCAGACCTGGCAGACATAAGTAATAAGAGGTCGAACCAGAGATTTGTATAGGAGCAGTGAAGATTCTAAACCAAGTGAAGTATGTTTGTGAAATAATGGAGACAGTTGTGAAAGACGAGCGGATGCCAGGGTAATGGTGCGGTCAATATGAGGCTTCCACGTAAGCCGAGTGCCCAGTCACACTCCAAGGTACTTGACTGGTGTAGGTGAAGGGAGCCACGGCACATGATCAGTCAGAAGGCGTATAGGCGGAGGGGGATTATAGCGGCGTAAAGTAAAAATCTTGGCTTCAGTTTTCTGGGTATTAAGGGAGATGCACCAATTTTGACACCATTGAACGAGGCAATCAAGAGAGAGCTGTAAGCTTCGTACAGCAGAATGTAGATCGGAGCGAGAGTAAAATAAATCAGTGTCATCAGCATACAGGGCAACTGAGGTTGGAGCCATGTCTGGAATATCAGAGGTGTAAATGCTAAACAGCGTTGGTGCCAGTATTGAACCTTGTGGAACGCCTGCTGTAATACGACGCTCAGTTGAAAGAGTGCCTCCTATGCGCACCGCAAAAGTGCGATCAGTGAGAAAACTGGTAATCATTTGGATTAAGTAGTCCGGGAGACCAATACGATAGAGTTTAAGTAGCAAGCCAGAATGCCATACCTTATCAAATGCCTGTGGAAATTAATTCAGGATAGGAAAAACCACCTCAGCAATGGCATTACTCATGCCTAGTCAGAGTGACCGGTCGCAGAATCAAACTCAGCACTTCCCGCGTAGTAAAATGATAATCGCGAGATTTCTCATATAAAATAAGACAAGCCTTTCCATATCGGTTCATGCCCCATATTTAGTTTTATTAAATCAAGTATTTTATATGTTATATAATAAATATTTTAAAATAAAATATTTTGTTTGTTGAATAGTATTTGAAAAGGGCTCTTACGTTCTATAATGTGATGTTTTAAAAGGATTACCTTTTTAAACTGCTCAAGTTTATCCCCTTAAACGTTTCAGAATTAAGAAAATTCCACCCAAAGTTTGACTTACTGGCATGACATCGATAAACAGTACAACTGTCATACCGTCGCTTCATTTGTGCATTAATTATGTGTACAAGCATTAAGAAAACGAAAAAAAAAAACATAATTATGTGTTTTAAAACATTTTCTTTCACTTATTTAGAAGAATACAGACTATAATCAGAGTTCTCTTGTTTTCCATAAATGTAATGACATCATTAAGTAAATTAAGCATCTTAAATACTTTAAATTATCGTTCTGACTACCAATGCTTGCTGCACATACATTTTCATTGTACAAAAAGCATTTTTTTTTTTTTGTTTATTCCAGTTTTACCGGGCTGTATTAGCTTAAGTGAATCGTGAATTGTCTTACAGTTGTGTATGCTAGCTTTTAATCTCTGTGTAGTAAGCGAAAGTCTGTTGTTTTAAGTGAAAAATTACAAACTCTGCATGCGTACAAGGAAATGAACTCACGTTTATATTCAAGTCGTTAAGATAAATTTGATTTAAAATGGTAGTGATTACATCTTCTCGATGTTCAGTAACCCCCTAGGCCGTGCACCACGTGTATCATAGAGGCCATTGAGAGGGATATGTAACGGCAGAAATAGTATCACCGGGTAAACAAACACAAGCCGACTCCCCTTACAGAAGCGGCACGGAGGTTGTTAAGAAACAGGAGCTAATGTGTGAAACAGAGCTGTTATAATTTCACGTGGTTCCAATTTTGTTCCAAGTGAGCTAATGTTATCCTCTCACAAAAGGAGAACAGATACAACATATACTCATATCAGCAGTCTCATAGCTTGAGGCTTAGACTGAGAAGAATTCATAAATAAATGACATTCATAACAAATATTCACTTTATTCCACATTTTCCTTTTGTTAAATATGTTTATCGTTTTTAGCTTCTCTGCTACTTACTTACAGTTAATAGGGTAAGTATTGCATTGCACTAAAAAGTTCGATACTGAGATTGCAGACGAAATACACGCTTAGAGATCACCTTATGATATATATATATATATATTATATATATATTATATATATATCATTTAAAAATAATTATTTTTGTAATATAGATCTTATGGGATAATGAATGAATTAGGTGAATTTGTGCTCAAATCCAGGGTCCATATAGCTTTGAGTTATCCGACGTTCATCTATTAACAGAAGGGAAACCCCCGGAAAAAAACGTTATCCAGTTAAATTCACCCTGACCCAGATTCGAACTAGAGAGTTCCTGAACATGAGGCAGACATGCTACGACCTACGCTACGGAGGCGGAAAGGTACATATAATATAAACTCATGCCCGCCTCGCTAGCGTAGATGGTAGCATGTCTACCACACGTTCAAGAGGTCCCAAGTTCGAATCTCGGTCAGGGTGAGTTACCTGGATAAGGTTTTTCCCACGGTTTTCCCTTATCCTAAAAGAAGAATGTCGGGTAACTCTAAGCTCTATGGATCCTGGGCTCATTTGAGCATCATTTCACCCATTCCATTCATCGTCTGATTTGACTTAAAGTTGGAGGACGTAAATTTCACAAAAAAAAAAAAACCTCACAGAGTGAAGATTGACCATCCCCCCCCCCCCCGGGGACTTCGTGGAGCTTTCCATAGGGCAAGACCTACAGATTATCAAGCCCCCATCTGGTCCTGTAGACTCAAGACGGGATGGAAGTGGATACGCCACTTACGCGCGCCAACTCCAAAATGGGAAGGCTAGCGATGTGACCTCGGTGGGGCCGCCTAGCACACCTTCTACTAGCTACGCTGGCTAGTACGCGGGAATATTAATGGCTTCCCTCAACCCCGTCCGGAGACGTACCCAATCTCCCACGGTATTGGGAACCACTGCCCCCTCGAGTCCAACCCAATCCGAACAACTCCCTATAAGGGAGGGGCTCAGCAGTTCGGCCCGAGGTTCCTCTAGTAACGTCAGAGGTACCACGAGTGCTAGGGGTCCGCAGCGGCCGTACCACGGCAGCTGAAGGGGACGGATCCCCTCCCCTTCGAGAAGGCGGAAAGGTGTACTTCTTACTTTCCACAGTGGGAAGGCGGAAGATAATGGGATAGCATGAACATGGTTACAGGTTCTGATACTAAATAAATAAAAGAAATCCTATGTGGTACTTTACATTATGAATTAATTAATTTAGGAATGTCCTCTTAAATGGTTTCTACGCGTCAATGAGATTAGTAACAATGGGATACCAGTCCATGTATCAATAAAAACCTAGAATACGTGGAAGTCCTGTTCAAATATTGGAAAGAACGACAGCAATAACTATAAAGCATATGAACTATTACAACCGTTGTTTTATTTCTTTAATTATTTCATTTATATCACGCTTTTAACTTTCTTCTTCTTTATTCTTCTTCTTCTTCTTCTTCTTCTTCTTCTTCTTCTTCTTCTTCTTCTTCTTCTTCTTCTTCTTCTTCTTCCAATTTACGTCCTCCAACATTAATTCCCGATTTAAGCAACACATGTTAAGACTGAAGACGGCTGTTAGTCTATTTAGCAATAGCTATTACAAAAATTGCATTAACCAGCATGTGTTAGCTTAACATGTGTTAAACCTCTTGTTAAACTAACAAACCATATATGTTAAGTATGTATATATATATGTGTATATGTATCACACACACATTTACATTCTCATTCATACTTGCAAACTAATTACGAAGCATCAATAAATTTTCTGTACTGGAGTTGCGTGACATATGGGAGTAAGAGGTACTTTTCTGCCGTAGTGAGGAGGTTGGAATAAGACTATACAGGATAAGTCTTTTCTCGTCCAGGAAGGCAGGAAGGAGGCATTTTAATAAATGATGAAGCAAACCCAATCTTTTTAATGGTTGGTGGATGGATGAAGGAAAATTCTCGGCGAAGAATTCCATCCCTAAACACATTTTCGTTCCCTGATTCCGAAAACTTTTGTTTTAAACAGTAATAGCAGCATCAGATTTTATTTCAAAGCTCTTTTACTTAAAGAGAAGATGAATACATTGCCACTTTGGTACCGGTCCGCTCCACGACCCATTTACTGTAACGATTCAGTCATCACATATACATTGCTTTAAAGTAGGTAAGTACTGTAATGTCTACTCCATTTACTTTCTCTACTGCGCACCAAGTAGATAGGGGAAGCATTCCGATACCGGATTTCAATGGAAACAGTTCTGATCCCCCTCGTTCCAAAAATAACATTTTAACAAACGGTTCTGTACATTTGACTGTGTACATATATGAG
The DNA here is from genome assembly GCA_030765055.1 of Mantis religiosa. Taxonomy (NCBI): domain Eukaryota; kingdom Metazoa; phylum Arthropoda; class Insecta; order Mantodea; family Mantidae; genus Mantis; species Mantis religiosa. Next base: position 187,966,729 of record CM060951.1, read on the forward strand.
TGTAAATAGAATAACTAAAGAACATTTCGGATAAACACCAAACCTGTTAAGTTAGAAAGTTTCAAACGTACGACATATATTTGCAGGAAAATCCTTCCATCCGAAACTACGTTTACATAGAGCACTTTTGGAACTTTTACTCTCTAAAAATGGCAAATGATTTTATTTAAAATGTCATTAATGTATTCACACGACAAAGAATATGAATATTTTCAGTTTTATGAAGTCCTAATCATTTGGAAAGAATGTTTTATAATTGTCAATTGACAAACAATGAGACAGAAAGGGAAAGAATAATTATTGAGTTAAAAACAACTAACCACATCAATACATTTTATACCTATAAGTTATATAGTTTAATTTTATAAAACACTTTTAAAACTGTAACTGTCCAGAAACTGCAGAAGTCTTTAGACACATTTTATTCGAAACAACCTTTTTGTGTAGCATCAACCATTTCCGACATATATGTCCATATTGTTTGTACAATTTATTTAACACCCTTTTTTGTCAGCCGTTCTCCTTTGGAACATACTGAAGGTGTTAACTCGTATTCGTTGGGTTTTAATCATTAGATCACGCACACATTTGCGTTCTCATTCATACTTCCAGACTCTGGGAAATATGGGAAATCATCTCGGTTGGAGAAACACCCCCATCCCAGCCGGGAATCGAACCCGAGACCCCTCGCACAACAGGCATATGCTCTACCGACTGAGCCACGGGGCCAGCCTTAATACATTTGTTATCTTTTTAAAGGATTGGTTGGGATTATATTGGATTACGGTACGGGGGGGGGGGGGATTCGACATTGCGACCTTTCTTGATCTACTGTACCTAAGTCCCAAGTGGGAAGGATGAGGAAAGAGGAGACAGAGGCCGGCAGACCCATGGAGTTACGACAGTGCAGAGGGCATGATCCCTCTATCAGTTGTAAACTGCACCGAAAGGACAGTACAACCGGCAAGCTACCCGCCGTGGTCCAGAAAGGGCCCATCAGGTCGGCCTGCAGACCAGAAACCATCCTACCGAAGAAGGTGTTTACCAGGAGCATATCATCCTGCCATGCAGTGCCGAGACTCCCGCCGACAGTTCTACCAGAAAGATACCACTAGATGAGAAATTATGTGAAATAATAATGGAGATGAAATGGAAGAACAGGAAATTCGGGGAATGTAATTAATCTTACCACTATTTGCATGGCAAGAGGTAGCCGGCCACGGGAATCAAACTCGGTCTCCCGAATGCGGGGCAGAGACGAAACCGCTTGAGCCATCCCGCTCGGTTAAAGTTATGTTTCTATCCTCTGTTTCTACCATGTCATAGAAAAAGTATGTAATTTTACATGTTGGATATAGCAGTCAGCTTTTATGGATATGGTCATTATCAATGACTGTCCCTCCTTTGTTGTAACTGAAACTGTGAATAAACTACTTTTGCATGTATTTATTTCGATTGGATTGAAATACATACACAAATACGCCTTCGTAAAAAAATTTATATAATTGCACAAAGATAAATTATAACTGGTAGGGACATGTAGCAAAAGGTTTGTTTTATTACTTAATGGTCTATTTTCGATGTACTATAGGGCACCTTTGTTCGCGACCACACACATGTTCCAGATAATATGGCAACAAGAAGGAGCATTGTGCTTTATTTGCTAAGAAATGGGGTTGGTGGTTTGGAAACGTTCGCCAGAACCACACGGTTTCTATCAACTTGGTGTATGTGACATTTCTGTACAGGAATAACTTAAATTGTAATCACAAAGATTTCTGGGTGACACAATGGTCAGCAAGATATATTACACTAACTAAATACTATCGTGATCCAGAAACAATTTAGTCAATTAGCAGAGAAGAGATCACTTGCTTTCTATATTCCATTGAAAGATAGCTGAGGGAGGAAGAGGTACATAGATAGCACGAGCAGTGAAGAGAGAAAGGGGTTAGCATAGTTAAGAGCAGGGATATGGAGATAAAAAGATAAGAAGCAGGGATATGGTCAAAGAAATGAATACCCGCAAGACGAGTGCCCATTGTGTGGGGACAAAGAGGGTATAGAACATATACTGTTTGATTGTAAGGAAGCAGATGTGGAGGAAAGAATGTCAAATACCAAAAATGAATAGGAGAATCAGCTTAATCAAGGTTTTAAAGAAAAATTACAAAAACACAGGGCAGTTTTTAAGTAAGGTAAAAAACACGTGGATATGGAGTGCATAAAGAGAGAAGGAATAATAGGGACTATTCTGTAATAATACATATTGTAACACGTCTGTAAATATACTTAATGTGTAGCAGTGGCCTGGACCAAAACAGAGGGCAGTCCAAAAATTGTAAAAACTTAGTACCTCAGTAAATATTATACTATTATATTATTACTATCGTGATTTAGAGCTTTCACGGCGGTAAAATTTATAAAATATCTCGATAAACAGCTAGGTAAATGACGAATGAGGATAGAAATGGCAGTTCTCGAAAGCCTGTCAGCAGTATCGTCACCACTTACCTTTTTTTTTTAACCTTTTCTATTGTTTGCGTTTATTTTAGTGTTGGGTTTTTGTAGTTTCACACGTATTCACTGTATACGTAAATACCGATGTCCAAGGCGGGACTCGAAAACGCGACTCTTTCGCGGCGGAAGCTACATACGCTCTAGCGACCACCGCTACGAGGGCCAAAACAAGTTGATTAAAGGCGAGGTGCTGTTTTGTAATCGATATCTGCATATGTGACTTTCGCTACCTCTCTTTTCCCTTCTCAATATCTTAACTTCCATTTCCTTAAATTACTCTTAATTTTCTGTTGAGCTTTGCTGTATCAAGGAAGTAAATTTGCAATAAACTGCACGTATGCAGGCACAGACGTTCAACATGTGCATAATATCAAGATTCCAGAACATGTCATACATTTATAGCTCCGAACCTCAAATATTGGCTTTGTTGCTCCTTATTTTGCTGTCAGAAAAATGAAAATAAAGGACATCGTAAATTTCCAATGTTAAAAGTAAGCTGTTATAGTACTCAATACCAACATAGTCTCTGTATGACATGCATGCTGAAAATAGTAGTGATATGTTTTCGAGCAAATTGCGTAATACCCCAGTATTCCAAGTTATAGTGGCGCTGTTCGATCCGTTATCTTATAGAGGGAACATAAAACAGGAACCAGGAACACCTCTGTACCTTATTAAACTTAGAATAATTAATATCGGAATTTATAATTACTTAACATAATATGCTGACAACATGCACATTCTACTAACATCTATTGACTTATTTCCCAGGAAGGGAATGCATAGAATTGTCTTATTTATTAGATCACGCCAAGTAATAACAAATAGATATGAAATTAGATATATTTTAGTTGTCAATTATTTAATTATTCATTTCTAACAATTCATAGCACAGAAATGTTGTATCCAACTCCGCAACACTTAACAGAATAAACATAATTTACAATTAAATTTTATTCACGATACTGATTTTCTTTTTCATACAATAACTTGGCGTGAAATGTGTTTTATATAGTATTTACTTCTACCATCTTTGTTAAATCTAAAAGAAAACCACAATGTCTTCGTTTCTGTCATCATTATTCACTTTTCTCATTTAAATAAGAAAGTTGCTTGCATTACGTAGAGTAAAGCATGAATTGTTATCCTTTATTCACTTTTAAAGTTTTTATTGAACCAAAAGAGAACATTTTCACCCTTTCCTTTGTCAAACTGTATTTCTATAATTTAATCTTTCAGAAAAATGCACTTTATTGTTAATAATTCTAAATTTCTTTGTCGAATTTCTGCTTTCAAATATTTGCAAGCCCTTGCAAAACACACTAACGAAAACCATTTCCAAATAAGCGAACATATATTGAATTATTTGATTTGACTGTATCGTTCATATTTGATAACAAAAGAACCGTGATATTGTCTTTCACCATAATGACATATAAATAAACAGATAAAATGAAGTCAAGACCTAAATCCTTGGCATTCATCTTGGGGTTATTTCCTAGTTCTGGCCACAAATAGTTGGTGGTCGGAATTGTTTCGAAGATAGGCATGGGAGATTTATGGAGAACAAAGGATTCATTGGAAGGAAGTGAGAATCAGAGTACAAGACATAGATAGGTAGGAGATTTGGGAAAGTATATAAGAAATTTTATAGGCAATTATAGACAGAATGGGGTAGGGAAACATATATAGATCAATGTGACAAAACTGGAAGAGAAGGCATGGATGAAAGTAGGAATAATATATCTAAAAGGGTTGAGAAGTAATGAGGTAGGAATATGTGAATTTTGTGAAGATGAAGAGAGCACTGTTCATTACCTGATAGAATGTAAGGAGCTAACAAATTACAGGAGAAAAATATGGGATAAGAAATGGGACAGTGTAAGTAAAGAGGTAGTGGCGTTACGCAAGTTAACGGGAATGGATGAAAAGAAAAATAGATGTATAGGAGAATTATTATATAAGATAAGAGAAATGTGGATTAGGGTTAAAGAAGCGAGGTCAAGAAGAAATGACAACAAGCTGCTCAAGTAAACCAAGGGCTTATGGCCAGGGAACCTGAGTCAGCGAGTAAATCTTAGCAATTCATATATTTGTACAGGATGTATAATAGTCAAGTCGATGTTAAAGTCATTGTAGTGAAAATGTATGTGAAGATAAATAAATATCAAATATCAAAATATCCAAGTTCTGCATTTAGACATTGAAACGAATGAATTTACACTGCTAGTCCAATTTGATCTTAAAACTCCGTGACCGCTGAGTCAGTGGTGTGCTACACCATTTAGATTTGGCTTTATTGCAGGAAAATATGAGCCCCAAACTATAAGCAACTTGTTTGAAAAGCTCTGTTTACTATCCCTCTGCATAGTTTTAAATTTGCGCTACCCAATTCTGACAAACTTTCTATAACCTGCATACTAATTTTTTTATTATGAGTTGAACTTGTAAAATGTTTTGCCACTGTACGTATAATACTCGCATTGCCCAGTCTTATCATCTATACACGGGTGTTTAAACAAAATGCGCCAACATTAAAAAGAAACAAGTAGTTAGCAATGTTTCTTTTCCATGTTTACTTTTCTTTTTTCATTTTTCATTTTTACTTCCTCTCCTTTTCTTGATTATTTTTGTAAAATATATTCAACAGTACAAATCCAATATAACCTAACTACAGCTAATTTCTAAATTAGTGTCCGTCTAAGTTGTTCCCTTGTTGCACAAAATCGCAAAAAAACCTTTCTCTTCGCCCTTTTGGTTCTCAAATGGCCATTACCACCCGCCTGCAAGATGGTAGGTGGGGTGTGTATGCGCTTATAGAGAAGTGTGTAACAGTAGCGCGCTCTATGCCGCACTGCTGACGACTAAGGACGCAGAACGAAAAGGAAAGCACCGGAAATCTGCTGCCATTACCGTTTTATGTAATTGTTATGGCTCTGTGCCGAGAGGGAACGATGCTAATTGTTTATGTGTTACCAGTGACTGCAACATGTGGAGACTCTTACCCCGCTACCATCGACCCCAGACACGTTTCATTATTTACAACGGAAAAAAATATCAAGACATTAGAATAGGGTTCAAAGTTAGACTGAATATCATGAGCTTTCCTTGACTTACAAAGTTTTTGTTTAAAACTGTCGCTTAAGAGCTCCAGCACGTCGAGGATATTTTAGGAAAAATATGAGAAACGTTGTGTATTGCATGCTTTCCGTATATATCTAAAATGAAAATGTTAATTCTGGCGTGAACAATTCAACTTTTATAATTTCCTATAGTACTTTCCTCGAAAAAGCCAGCAGTTTGATATTCACTTTACCCAGTTAAAAATTATACAAATGGGCGTAATGCTCCTTTGTTTCAACCTATTTTAAGCACTTCTCGTGAAGTTAAATTTTTTAAATCACCCATTATCTATAGGATTAATTCTTTTTCTTCAAGCAATTTCAATGTGTTTAATTAGAGGTTATATATCTTTGAGATTTTCCTTTACGACAAATAAACTAATGTATAAACCCTTACGTAAAACACATCCACTAATTAAAATAGGTACTTATACAGGAGAGCAATTATTTTGGCATAAAATAATTTGCAATATGAAGTCAGACTACGAAAAGCAATCAATATACTTTAATGTTGTTTCACACTGTTTTTGAAGTTTGAACCAGAGCTAAAAGGGATCTGACTGAACGCTAAGTCTCCACTGCTAGAGTTACATATACATATAGTAAATCTGTTAATCAAGATGTTGCCTGGGTAACCAAAATGAGTTAACTAACAGCACATATTGCAGTTATATGTTCTGTGCATATTGCTCTAGTGCTAGAAAATTAGAACTAAGTAATCACAACAATAGATAGTGAATCATTATTTCAGATGTTCGTGGGGCTACTTAGTGTTTCAAATTTCTCAAAAACTTGGAATTAATTGTAGAAATTTCAAAATATTTATACACTGCAGTGCTTTACATTGTGTACTGAAATGTAAGCACTAACCAAATCATTTTGCAATGTAATCCTAAGATATTTGAATATATTTGTTTGCAATTAATCCTGTATCTAAGTCTAAACTGATACAGACGGTAACGTCTCTGTTTTCATTTAAAATCCAGAGGGCATGCTAGTATGATGTTTTTATTGAACTACTTAATACAACTTTGAGGTTCAGACTAATTAAGAGGCTTCTATATCATGCTATTAATCAAACATTTACACTGATTTCAACTGAGTATTGAAAATGAACATTTGGAGGAGCGGCTTACAACGGTTGATCTTATACAATGATAATACAAATTCCATTTTACTTGACAGTTAATGCATAGGTTTTCTTAGGAAATGACATCGTGGGTTTTCACAGTCTAACTGAAAGTGGCCCCAAATCTCTTATTTTAGACTGAACACTCCAATATTTATTTAGTGGAATACTCTGAAAAAGTTTGCAGATTTATAGTCTGTGAACCCTTGGTAATACTTAAAGGATACGATGTCCCTTCAAGTAAAATCTTGATGAGTAAAGAAATAAAACAAAATAGATAACGACCTTCTTCTTTCCGGTTTTAATTACATCCACGTTATATTTAAAGCTAAATCAGTGATTCCGACGATGAAAGCTGAAACGTCTTGATAAACTATATGCTTTCATAGACTTGAATGTGTGAGAAATATTGAGTGTTTCATTTTAAACCTCAGACTTAAAGTCACTTCCAGTAAACGAAAAGGTGAGTGTACATCGGTACTGATCGAACAAGATTACTTTGGGATAGCATTTGAGGTTTATTTCCCTTTGGCCGGATACCTTGACCTTGTGTTTCTTTCTTTTTCTTTTTTGCGATATTTACAAACTATCAAAATTTCCCTTTCATCTTTTGGGGCTGTATGGCCTAGAGGATGGTCGAGATGCCCCATATCATTCTTCTGGCACTTAATAGGCCATGAACGTGGGGACGAAGTTCTCCTCCGCTTCTTAAAGTTAACCTATGATTATCACTTTCTATAGCCCGTCATAGATACTTCTTTAAAATCATTCTTCTTAAGTATTTAAGTATTTAAGTATTGTTATTAAGGATAATAAAAGTAAGAATACACTAATAATACGTATATAAAGATTCTGCAGGGATTTAATTCAATGAGGAATACAACGCCAGTATTCCACCAAACACAGATTTCACAGAAGCCCTTTAAAAACGTTTTACAGTAGATAAGGCCTAACTTAGAAAAACACTCAAAATACGTTTAGCTCAAACATACCTACGTTATCGTTTTCGGTACCGGACTTTACTATATTGTGTTACCGTTATCCTATTAGCAGCCTTCGTGTAATATGGCGGCAGTTACTTCCAAGAAACCGCAGCTTGAGTTACTAACATCAAAGAAGAACGAAAGGGAATGCCTCATACGTCTTGTAAGTGAGCCCTTAAGATGTGGCATGGGAGACGTCCAGCTGGCTAAACTGGAACCACAAGGGGTCCACAGTAGAATTCATAAAAAATATTTCAGATCTGAAAAATAAACGAGGGACTTGGGTTTCATAACTTTAGGGGAATATCCTGCATAGATGTTATATGTAGAACAATTTTTTTTTTTTAAAAAAGCAAACCCTTGAGATGGGTGGCCAAGTCTATTATAATTTAATTGCATGAGAACAAATTATGTGTAATACGTCTCATGCTACATATCGATAATTAAAGCTATTAAGTGTTCTTCTCGTAATCTCAAGGACTAAATAATAAAGAAAATTTAAACTCTTAAAAATATGTTGAGTAAATTACAGGACAGTATGATTCTATTAGAATACGAGCAGTTATGGTGTTAACATTACCTATAGGCGCACACACGCGCGCGCGCGCGCGCACACACACACACACACACACACACACACACACACACACACGAGGGTCGGATGATAAGTCCCGTGCCTCACATAGAGATGCCATCCCTGGGCCAGTCTGACGGATAGCATCATATAGTTTAACTATAGACTAGCTTGTATCCATAGTAACAAGTCAATAGCTTGTTTACTTTCTGAATGACAACATTTTAAACAAGACAAGTGTAGTGGTTTCCCAGAAATGGAGGATTTGGAAAATCGAGCACTGATTAAATACTTCCATATGAAAGGCTTAACGCCCAAAGAAATCAAGGAGGAAATGCACAATGCATTAAAAGACTCAGCCCCTTCATGTACAAGGATTAAAAGGAAGATTGCAGAGCTTAACATGGGACCTACGAGCTATGTAATGAGCCTCCCTATGGACGTCTTGGAGAGGTTACAACTCCAGAGATTACTGAAAAAAAAAAAAAAAAAAAATCATCGTTTAGTACCGGAATACCGCACATTTAAGTTGTTTGAGACAGCAGAGACAGTAAAATATCAAACGATCGTAGAGGTAATATTTTGAGTAATATTTTTGGCTTTCACAAGATCTGTGCAAGATGGGTGCCGCCTTTGTTGACATTCAGTTGCAAAGAAAAACTGCTTCTGTTAAGAATTTGGGGCTCTACCGTAACAATCTCAGTGAATTTTTGAGACAGCTTATTTCCATGAATGAAACTTGGATACATCACTACACTCCAGAAAAGAAATCAATCATAACTGCGGATTGCGCCCGGTGAACCAACTCCAAAAAAGGCAAAGTCAATTTTGTCAGCTAACAAGGTTATGTCGAGTGTTTTCTGGGATGCACAGGGAATTATATTTATTGACTACTTGAAAAAGGGGAAACTGCTGGTAACTATTACGTTTCAGTGATGAAGTGAAAAGAAAAAAGATCTCATTTGGCAAATAAAAAAAAATATCTTGTTTATTCACGACAATACTCCAACCCATCGTTCAGTCATTGCAAAGGAAAAAATGTGCGAATTAGACAATTTCTTGGAGGACGAAGATTTCACAGCAACGAGGAGGTCATTGATGCGGTAAACAGCTTGAGGACCTTGATAAATCGCACAACAGAGAACACCGATGGGACAAATGTAATTAGCCTTTCTGGATATTATATTGAGAACTTACGAGCCGACCCTCAGCTCTCTGTCTCTGTCTCTGTCTCTGTCTCTGTCTCTGTCTCTGTCTCTGTCTCTGTCTCTGTCTCTGTCTCTGTCTCTGTCTCTGTCTCTGTCTCTGTCTCTGTCTCTGTCTCTGTCTCTGTCTCTGTCTCTGTCTCTGTCTCTGTCTCTGTCTCTGTCTCTGTCTCTGTCTCTGTCTCTGTCTCTGTCTCTGTCTCTGTCTCTGTCTCTGTCTCTGTCTCTGTCTCTGTCTCTGTCTCTGTCTCTGTCTCTGTCTCTGTCTCTGTCTCTGTCTCTGTCTCTGTCTCTGTCTCTGTCTCTGTCTCTGTCTCTGTCTCTGTCTCTGTCTCTGTCTCTGTCTCTGTCTCTGTCTCTGTCTCTGTCTCTGTCTCTGTCTCTGTCTCTGTCTCTGTCTCTGTCTCTGTCTCTGTCTCTGTCTCTGTCTCTGTCTCTGTCTCTGTCTCTGTCTCTGTCTCTGTCTCTGTCTCTGTCTCTGTCTCTGTCTCTGTCTCTGTCTCTGTCTCTGTCTCTGTCTCTGTCTCTGTCTCTGTCTCTGTCTCTGTCTCTGTCTCTGTCTCTGTCTCTGTCTCTGTCTCTGTCTCTGTCTCTGTCTCTGTCTCTGTCTCTGTCTCTGTCTCTGTCTCTGTCTCTGTCTCTGTCTCTGTCTCTGTCTCTGTCTCTGTCTCTGTCTCTGTCTCTCTCTCTCTCTCTCTCTCTCTCTCTCTCTCTCTCTCTCTCTCTCTCTCTCTCTCTCTATATATATATATATATATATATATATATATAATAGTTAATACAACTCTAGTAGAATACGCAGATGCGTTCATAACATTCCTTCCTTCAGTTAATTTTCTCCATATTTGTTTCATTATAATTCTCACATAAAATTGTCCTCACATTTGCATTAATCAAGATAAGTGAAATAAATAATTCAGAATTCTGAAAGTTTACAAGCACTGTGGCAATATAGCAGATTGAAACAACAGTCAAACATTTAAAAATCTATATGCAACACTCCCATACCTTTCTGCTTCCTGTAGTTTTTTACTATGTATATAAATTATTATTCTATCTACTTCGAGATTAACCTTTGCATAAATGACTACATTACACAACTTCTTTAAAGATGAAAAAGGAATAGCGAGTGTTAAAAGTTTAAGAACTGAGCAATAGGGTATGCTGGCTTTAAAATGCTGTTCTTTCTCCCGACAAACAACCGAAAATTAACAAAATTTTAAATTAACAACACTTTAATCATAACATCAAATAAATAACAATTCGAAGATTTAATAACGGTTATTGGAAATTTCGTGATAAAAGGGTATTAAGTGAATTCCTTTCAATGAAAAGCGCTTTACAGGTTCTTTCATGAAATTCAAAATATGCATTTCATTTGTTATATAAATATCTTTAATAATTATAAGGCTTTTTTAAATAAAAGCTGTAGCCATTTTTGAGGAAATAGGAAATTTCGATAGATTTTCATATAAAGACTGATTTGCAACAGACAATTTGTTGAAAATCTTGATGTATGTTTGGGATATATCCTGAATTCAAATATCAAGTTTGGTATTAAACCAACTTTTCGTTTTCGCCTTACACTATTCATACATAAAGAAAATACCCTTCTCCCCTAAAATGAAAATAATATGGCACGAAGAGGAAGAAGGCTTAAATGAAATCTCATAAGAGAATATCAGTTCCCATACTCTAATATACAAACGAAGCGTGGGCTCTTAGAAAGCACATGAGAAAAACTGAATTGAAGAAATAAAATGTTTACGATCAGTTGTTATATATTCTTTGCTGGATTGTAAACGGAGCCAGAAAATAAAAATAAAATTGAAGATATTTGAGCTATGCTTACTGGAGAGGATACGCTGAAAGTATAAATGAGAACAGATTACCAAAAATATAACCCAAATATGAAATATTGCAGCAAAGGAAAGTAGGGAGCCCAGGGCTCAAATGGATAGAAGAATTTGAGGACGGAAAAGACGTTGAATAACTGTTCATATCTTCATAATTTTGCGAAGATGATGATGATGATGATGATGATGATGATGATGATTACGACAACCAGCACTGTAACTAATATATACGATGAATAATTATGCAGGTTATGAGAAGGCTGATGAATACTTGCAGAATATCGATTCTGGTATATTGGAGTCTCCTATTCCATACAGGTTGTTTCGAAACCACTCCGAACGAACGTAGCCTTTTCGTAGATTATACATAACTTAACTAATCCAAATTTCTGTGTCGCAGCTTCGAAATTCTCTTAGGTTTAATTTTATGCACCATTAAATATTACATTATTGGTGATTAGGCAGCGCAGGAACCTCAAAAGTTGTTATTGAGACGCACTGTTCACGAAAACAAAAGCATTGCTCCTTGCTCTTTATTGGTAACCCTATCCTCGCTTTCAGGTAATGAGGCAAGGGGCAGTTACTTGTGGACAGTTCCAAGGTTGCTCAATTTGCCATGATCTTAATTATGCAGTTACTGTACAACCAGTTACTCTAACATCAACAACTTCCTTTTAAGATACAAATGCTGCATTTAATATTATTAAACACAGTGAAATAAAATGCTTGTCTCATTGCATAAGGGATTTAATTTTTGTTAACTTTATCTACAATTCTTAGATATAGTTCTCTGTTCACTTTATCATTTAATGCTTCCATCCTCAATCTCACTAACATTAACTTTCTTCTGAAAGGTTTAAGTTGCATATGTCCAACAGCTTATTTGTCGTCATGGACTGTTATAACGGTATATTGGAACAAGATAAACACCCATAAACAAATAACTAAGGAATAGCTTCTTTATTGCGGTTTCATAAGCCAAAGAAATTTTTAAAGGGTAACAAGCTACCGTGGAGTATGTCGGTATGTTTACAAACAGCTACAGCAGGTGGCACGCTGTGTCACCTACCTGCGAAATTCGATAGTATGAGGCACGTGTAACTGCCTAATCCACACACACTCTGGAACGTTTTTATGCGGCTCTTTTGGCGGTAAAAATTATATGTATGTGTCACATAGAAGCTGTGCAACTACTTCTACATGCCCACCTCGGTAGCGTAGACGGTAGCATGTCTGATTCCCGTTCAAGAGGTCCCGAGTTCGAATCTCGGTTAGGGTGAGTTAGCTAGATAAGGTTTTTTCCGGGTTTTCCCTTATCCTGATAGACGAATGTCAGGTAACTCTACGCTCCATGAGCCCTGGACTCATTTGAGCATCATTTCACCCATTTCATTCATCGTGCGATGTGACCTAACGTTGGAGGACGTAGATTTAAAAAAAAATGCTTCTACATATTAGTTTTCGGTGTCCTTTCGAAACACGGTGTTTAGGTGCGATAAAATCGAGTTTCTGTAAAGGACCTAATGTATGTTTTCTATACTATATTTTTTGACGTTAGGAGATAATAGAAACATTACACGAAAATAAGACTAATAACGATAATCAGTCAGCTGTTCAAAAGCAGTATCGATCACCCTGGCTTCCGTGAGCGATTAGTCATGCCTGGTTGACTAAGTCAGTCAACAACTGAAGGTGAGGTGGCTATTTGCACCGAAAGAATTGTATGTAAATGCCGAATAAATTAAGTAAACAAATGTTAGCAAATAAAGGAGAGTGAAACAGTAAAATTGAAATGGTGCAATTCAGCTACTGGATATGATTATATTACATGTTTGCAACGTTGTATATATAAAGTTTGATGATTAAATATTGACACCTGCTATAAGAATATAAAACGCAAGGAGTACAAAAATGTCAACTACCTGCGAGTGATAAAATGAGGATGAAGGGATAAAAAAATCGCCAAAAAAAGTTTTCAGCAATAAAATGTGAATAGTAAGATACTTGTATTTTGGAAATAATTAAAGAAACCTTTATTTCATTTAAGTCCCTTTAACTAAGTCGTATCTGTTAAATACATTGCAGATCTGTGATTGGTGGAAGGTTCCGTAATATGTGCAATTTTATCTTGCTCGTACGTGCCTATAAAGATCTTACTGTTCTTTTCTTTTGAGAGACATATGACAGTCAACACCTGTCCACAGATTCCTTATCTCTGGATAGATGAAAGAGAATTACCTATTACCATCTCTTTTCATGTTTACTATTCTTTTTTACACTTACGATGTAACTTTCTATTGTGATATTAAATAACCGATCCGGTATTTGCCTTAGAAACCATATCAAATGCTCAGGCATATTGATCGGACAACGGGATTTGAACCCGGGACCTCCCGAATATGGGTCACAGACATTATTACCTCTGAGTCATCTCTCTCGGTAATAGGAGCGTTCCTTCGACTATTCATTGTGAAATAAATGCAATAATTATAATTATGATTGGCTCGTCACCTTTGCTAATGAATGTACCTAGTCGGCATTTCTCTCAGAAGTTAGTTCAAAAGCCTAATTATTTGAAGTCTTCTACAGTTCGCAGCTGTAAGTGATACATTGCTAATTGCTTTGTTTTTTTATTTTTTTATTTCCAAGCCAATAAAGAGGATTACATCGGCGAAGGCACAATCTACTGGGTTGTTACTAAAACTTAATGGCAATTGCTAAAACTTTCCGTTTATTGCATATCATTTCAGGAAACATTTAAAATCATTAGTGTAATTTTTGTTTAGCGCGCTGTTTTGCAGCGTGCCAATTAAAATGGACGGCAGACCTGGGAATTAACCGCAGCATTCCAAATACTTCCACTGCGTGCATCAATTTAACTTTCTCTCACGCCATGATTGTAAAAGGGTCGTTAGGCGAACATATATAACAAATTAATTAAACAAATGAAGCCGCGAGAACAACTGTTTTTACGATGGCGATGCTGTTTCATTGCCAAGGCTAAACCATTGCTCTCTCCTCTGCAAAGGTTAATGACCACATGCTGAGTGGTGTACGCTCAAAAGGCAATTTGCCTCCACGTCTGCACGGATACGTGTAAGGCGTGCATATGTTTGTGTCTTGTGAGAAACGATCTTATCTTCGCAGAATGCAATTCTAGGACTTCTTTAGTTGCGTGGGTAGCTTCAGGTGTTTGAGATTATCTTAGAAAGCCGAAGATCCGTAGTTTGAACACTTGGCGGCCCTCTCTAGATCTTCTAGCCCGGTATCATAGAAACAGGTTGACTGGAGATTTATATACTTAAACTGAACCATGTTTCTCTGTAGGTAGATACCGTTTTATACGTTTCTGATTAAGTTAAGCGTTAGTCCAATAATGTTAGTGTACCAGTGGAGTGAGAAAAGAAACATCGGTGATCATCTATCATTTTATGCCGTAAAAGTAAAATAGCTGAAATAAATGAAAATATAGCAAGATGTGAAATTTTTCAACAGAATTGGTCGGAATTTTCCAGTCGTATGCAGAACATATGAAGCTAGGCGATAGGCAAATGTTTATAAACCTTTTCTCTCATGTTTATGCAATGTATATCGGGGCCATCCTGGGTTTATATGGCGATGTAAACAAAGACACGCGTATGTCTGCGATATCACTGGCTGTTTAGCATTGCATCTCTCTGCGGATGAAAAATATAGATGGCATATCATTTTTAAAGACCATAAATCTAATGCAAAATATATAAACGACCTCACATTATTACAAATGCAACAATAAACGACCTCACATTATTACAAATGCAACAATCAAACAGTAATTTATTAGTATTTTATTTGCTATATGTAAGCGTAAATTTTATACATTAAATAGAGTGCATGCTGCTCTTGTGAAGTTTAAAAGAGAAGGAAGGAAGAAAGATCAGTTGTACTACACGGCAAAGCGAGAAAGCGTATCGGGAAAAATTCGCAACACAGAGATGTTTACCTCAGCTTATGGCACATACACGGCGAGTCCAGTGTATGTATACTCTGCTCAGATATAATCATGTCTTCTGAACAGCAACGTGTCTGCAGGCGAGCGAAAACATATCATATAGACACACGCAGCTTCCAAACGCTCTATTTGTTTCGTAAGTTACTGTATATCAACTTACTTATATTTCACTCCTCTAACCGACCAGATAAGACCCGATAAGGGACGATGGCAGCGCTGGTCACCTGAAGGTCGATACGCCTCAACGCCCTGTCGAGAAGTACAAAGTGGCTGCTTCCGTGATTTTTTTCCCTCCAACGTTAAGTCATATCGGACGATGAATGAAATGGGTGAAATGATGCTCATATGAGTCCAGGGTCCATGGAGCTTAGAGTTACACGACATTCATCTATCAGTCTATCAGGATAAGGGAAAACCCCGTGTAAAAACCTTATCGAAGTAACTCGCCCTGACCGAGATTCGAACTCGGGACCTCTTGAATGGCTGTTTGCGTGCAATATGTAAACATCACAGAGGTTAATCATTAGAAAGTGGTGAAACATAAATTATTTGAAAGTGTTTTGCAAGCTGTGTGAAAAACAACCGACTTTAGCAATGGAGGACTTAATTTGTCAGAAGAATAAACTGATGTTTCAGCGCCAAGTACGTATTAATGCCGCTCGAAGCGAAGTTATGAAATCGGGCCAGTTGCTTACCACAGGAAAATATCGAAAAAGAAGCCAGTTGTGGAAGGTGAATGTCATTAATTTATTAAAAGTGCTGTTCGTGCAAGATGCATAGCTTCTTTGAAAGAAACAAGCCACCAACAATTACAAAAGTGCTTCAAGCAGTAAACAATAATCCCGCATTGCCTAGCTTTACAAAAACGAGCTTCCATGCCATTCTTCACGACATATGTTTTGAATTTGTGAACAGAAACTGAAAAAATACAATTATTGAGCGTGAAGGTATACCTACCTATTGTTGTGGCGAAGGAATTATCAAAGGAAGATTCAGAAGTGAAAGTCGTTAAGTAATTCGTCCATTGCTAGATTCCAATTAGATCACGTAAAGCTATTTTTTCATGTCAGTAGAACTTTCAAGTCATTGCCAAAGTTCTGAGAAACACCCGTGCCTGAAATTCTAATTTATAAATGAGATGGGGTTATGCGAAGAAATCAAATATTTAAGTAATTGTAGCATTCAATCAGTTATTCAGCGTACAAAAGGAATCATATTGCACAGTACACTCACCTTTGCATTTAAAAGTGCTATCGCATAAGGTATTCAGACATCCAAACCAGAAAAGCAAAACTTTGCATAAAAGTTCGTTGCCAGCGAACAAGTGTGACACGTGCAAATAAAATAGCGCGAATATTTCCTCCAATCACAGTCGCCAGTGGAGAAATACATTTTCGCGATTTGTTTGTATCGCCATGTAAAATTGCTGCAGTTTATTTTGGGTGATGAAGGTGTTTGGTGATGGGATTCTCACCTTTGGTGAAGTTCTTGCAGAATTATTGTTCACCACGGCTGCTCTCGAGCGATGATCTCTGCACCCAGGGTGGTAGTCTCGGAACGGAGAAATAATATAATCTTTTGTGATAGTGAAGTAATTACTCTTCATTCGATTTATTCCCTTTGCAAACTGATGTTTTAATTATAACAATATATTTTGAAATTATTGTGGACACTTTACAAAATAATTATTCTCTCAGTCGATACAATTCAGTTTTCAATTAAAATTATTGAATCATCTTTCTCCTATTCTTTACAAATAATCGTAAAGTTGTCTGTTCTTAAAGAATGCCTGATGCATTAGCTATTTAATATACTCGCGGACACATGCAAGTCATGAATGTTAAATGCATTCATGAAAAATCTGCAAGATTTCGGACAGACACACACGTCCGTATTCTGCGATGATTACATGCAGGGGAATTTTATATTACACTGCCGCTCATTTGTTTAGTATAGCAAGAATGTAGTCTCCGCTAGTCGTTTGTTTAAAAGGAAGTTAATGCAAGCAGTAGTATTTTATAAGGTCAAGTGACTTTTTTACTCTATGAATGTTTTGAATGTTGCATACAAACCATCACACCGAAATACACGCTAGCAAATGCCACAAGAACATAAAATATCCGCTACAAACTAAGGACGGCGTCTGTATAGATGCTATGCTTATGTTTAATATTCTCCAGTGTATCGTTATTTTAATAGAAAGCCAACAATAACTTCATAGTTTTACACTTCATAACTTCTCTTTGTGCACTGATTCTAATTTTGAATTTAACCAAACATTTTAGAACTGCCAGTTTTATAATCCAGATCCGTTTAAGATTTCTGGTTTCCTGAGGTCGTTCAGTTATTTAAATAATTTCATAATCATTCAGAAATTCCACAATACCTCCCCAATATCCGTAAGTGCAGTCAGGAACTTATTGTGACACGTAGCATTAACCTGTGATGTTCAACTGAAAATTGGACTTTATAATATGCAGTAACATTAAAAATTATAGTTTGAAACTAATCCAGGGTGCAAAACTATTAACAAAAACCAGCCCTCAATAGTTTTGTTGAGATTTTGGTCACAAATTTCCTCCTCGAACGTAGATGATTGTGTAAACTGTGGTCATAAGGGTGGGGGAATGGTGTGGTAATCCAGAAAAAAATTATGAAAACACCACAATAAAAGAGGAAATTGATGAAAATAGAGAAACGTTATTAAAGTATAGTCAAGTGTGATTCGAGTTTTACAAATATGATTTCTCCAATGCCTTCTTACTCTACATTTAATGGTTTGACTTCCTTTACAACATACCGTGGAGAAGAATGGAACTATGATAAGGAGAGATAATATAAAGGAGTTCATTCAGAAAGAATGAGCGAGAAGAAAAATGCTGATACTGATCTGAAGGAGAAGAAAAAGTGCCTGGGACACTGGATGAGAAGAAATTGCTTGGTAAGACATGCAGTGAAATGAACGCTGAATGACTAAAGCATTCAGGGAAGAAGAAGGTACCGGATGACAGAAAGTATTAAGATAAGTGGTTCATATGCAGAGGCAAAGAAGAAATGAGGAAGAAGGGAAGAATACACAAGGTTAGGTATGCACTTTGTAGTGAAGAACCGCTAGGGCAGACGTATTTTATTGAATGGAAATAGTCCAGGTCTGCAGTGATGATGATGATGACGACGACGATAATGACATTGCTGATATTGATTAGGAATGATCATAAAATTAATATACTCCAACAAATCTGTGGTCCGAAGAGGTTACCCTTTTGTACCTTCAAGATACGGGAACACCAAAGTGAAAAAGAAGTGGCAAACATAGATCATCATCATCATCATCATCATCAATCATCATCAGCTTGTTCCGGTTTCATGAATTAAGTGTTTGCTGTGTCCATCCTTTCTTGGTCGGCTATTGTTTCTATTGTCTATAAGTGTATATTTTGGTATAACAATTTGGGATTCAATAATTTTACACATATTGCTTTCAACTTTGTTCTGTATTGCTGTATTTTCTCAATCAACTTAAAACTACTGAGTTCGTTTATGATCTCGTTACTTCTCGTTTTATCTCGTAATGAGCTACAGGCAATAATGATACTCGTCAATAACTTAATTTCTTCCACTTTCTTCACTTCTGCGAAGCGTCCAACATTCTGAACATGGGTGCAACCATTAATCTATAACATTTTATTTTAATTTCTTTCCTAGTAACTTTAAAGGTTTGTTTTATTGTAATTTAGATAATAAAACTCGGAGACCTAATTCGTAACGTCTTATATACGAAAAATTGCAGCCAATGTATATGTATATAGCAAAATCAGAGTTAGATCAAAGCTCTCCAGATTACTTGGCGTAGGTGCTACCTGTTATACTATGCTAGTATTTCATTACTGCCGTAATAAATGACATTTACCTTCCTCATAGGATGCAGAGATTAATGGCTCTTTGAAGCATTTGCATTCACAAACCTAAGAATTTTTATTATCTTACTGTTAGCAGCCATTTCTTATTATTTCGGAAACTAAATTCAGCAATTTCGCGGTTTTATTTTCAGCAAAAGTGGTTTGACGGGCCAGAAAATGCAGAATGTAGAAACCAACACGTTAGTTCAGAATTCTATGATGAAACAATTCTTGAAAGGGGAAAACAAGCCCTTGCAGAGGTCAACCCTTTGCAAAACACTCTTAGAGCTAAAATAAAACCTGAAGCTTTCCTGGCGACGAATATGCTCAAGTTGTTCTAGGGAAGCAAGCCAGATGAAAGGACGATTAGAAATCGACGTTTCGGGAGTGTACATCTGTTCCATCATCAGGATATTTATTAAATGTTATAATCACAATTGAATCACTGGATATAACGCAAATATAAAAAAAGACATCACCCTGATGATGGGAGGTATGCACACTCCTGAAACGTCGATTTCCAATCGTCTTTTCATCTGGCTTGCTTCCCGAGAACAACTTGAGCATAACTTGGAGCTGTCCATTGTTTAAAAGTGACGAACTGAGAGTTTGGATGCGATTAAGATAGAACATAAAATTTAAAAGTCATATTTCAAGCCAAAACGCCCAGTGTAACTATAGCAAATGTTGTGTTCAATGGCAGAAAAACCAAAAGAGAGAAAATGAACACAAGTGGCATATTTTAACCACTAGGACTCCAACCTGAATCTCCATTTACATGCTTCTGTAACTTAAAAATTGATAACGTCCTTAACACGCTCATGTACAAAATATTCTTATAAATGCTTATTCTCCATGTTAAATGAGACAGATGTTTGTAGAAATTGTCTTAAAGTATGTTTTTATTGATATAATGAAAAGAGGAGAATACAGGAGAATACAGTAGTCTTAAGCGATAGTCAAATGTTTTAGAAGTTATTCACTTTGTAACGACTCTACTTCTATTTGCATATCCAGAATATAAAAAGAAAACGAATGATGACTTGCCATTTGAGAAAAGTGCATTCGAAAATTCAAATAAGTAACAAGGAATATGGTTTATTCTAAAAAGCGATAAAACAGTAATTTTTATTTAGATCTGCATATTTGTGTACTAAGATTTTGTCTTACGGTTTACAAGTATGCAAAAGTGAAGATGTACACTTCATTTGGTATTAAAAATGATTTGGATGTGGGTGAACACAAAACGTGTATTTCCAGGGAAATGTCAGATTTTTATGGGTATCTTTTCTACGAAGTACATACTGGTGGAGAAAGTACCACTCAACACCTCGACCACTTTTATGGTTTATATCTTTATTAACCAAGGGTAGAACAAAATGACAGGCACGCTGGATCTTTAGGCTTTGTGAGTTTTAAGCCTGTTTTAAGTAAGAAAACACACAGAGCAATAACAACATGTGCGCATGCCCTAACGTGATCAGGAAACAATAATCTTGCAATAAAAGCAGGCTTGGCGGGTCAATATCGCAGGAAATCCTAGCCTCCCCGTCTTGGACACGAAAGCTTTTAACATATAACGCTGAGTACTCACCCCATATCAATTTTTCTTGCAGGGCAGGAGGGTTGATGTAAGCTTGACTCCCCACGCGTCTACATCATGCCTCCTTTTTAAGGGATGAACAGAGAGGTGAAGTAAAAAACCGCAGCTCCCGTTCCTACATGTGTGCTTTATGGCAAGGGCTAGTGTTATAAAACCTAACATTATGACCTTCTGGCTCCCGAGTACATTAGTAGAGATCTTTATTTACTTGGTGGTGGGTCATAAGTCATAGCGGTACCACTCAAAGATGATCACAACAAATGAAGTAAAATCACGCCTCCTAAATGTAACAAGTGCCTAAAGAAAGTACTATATATAGAAATAAATACGGCATATCTGAAATTGCAGTTATATTTGACTATAATAGGCTGTAGCAAATTGGTTTCTTTTTTCAAAGCAGCTTTTGTTCTGGAAACAATTTTTTAGTTAATCAATGTTTAACTAGTCTTGCAAGTAGATCCCCATTATCGAACCACGATCTCGATACTGTACATCATTTTCTGGCCTGAAACGTTTTGGCATTTAGCTTACCTTCCAACATCAGAATACAACTTCTTGCGCTGATCAAAACTGTACGTCCTCACATATCCGTACGTATATTTTACATGCTCCATTCTTCTGAATATACACATTTTAAATCTTAAATTTGTTCCCCCTCAAGTCATTGTAAAGTTAAAAGAGGTTCCTCACTGTACAGTGCCATGAACAGCTTTAAGGAAGGTCAAAAGCTTTCTCCTACCAATGTTAAACTACCAAATTCATGATCCATTGTCTCGGAAAATGGACTGAAATTTGTACACAATATTGATGCACGCCTTCGAAATTAAGCGATCTACTTTTATGCAGTAAACTTGTATATCAAGGAAAATAGGATTAGTTTCTTAATCACTACATAACATATTGAGGTTATCAGATATTTTAAAAATATGATCAAGGATGTTAACACCAAAATAATCCACAACAAAATTCCATTTAGCAATGGAAAGGTAGTCAGATTGAAAAATTCAATGCCATAGCCGGGATTTGAACCAGGGATCTTCTGGTTGCCGCCCAGCCGCTCTAACCCTTGAGCTACTACGGCCAACGTGCCGACAAGAAATTAAATTCTCCAAATGACTCGTGTTATTCTCGGTAAACCACTTAGGAGTGGAACATTTAATTTCCATTAATTAATCTAATAGTGGTTAGCTATAAACACCGGACCTTAAACTACTTACACATTGTAAGTCGCCATTAAGGTAGCTGTCGCATACGTTTATGAGAACTCCTAAGTGCCTTACCGGGAATAACACGAGTCAGTTGGAGAATTTAATGTCATGTCGGCACGTTGGCCATAGTAGCTCAATGGTTTAGAGCGGCTGGACGGCAACTAGAAGATCCGTGGTTCAAATCCCGGCTATGGCATTGCATTTTTCAGTCTATCTTTCCATAATTTAGCCTATACACGACCAGTGTAAAAGAACGAATAATTTCCATTTAGTAATGTTCAATAGTTTCTAAAGAAATGGATCATTTATGTCACAAACTTTCATTTGCAGAACGGTAACTCATAAATATTTTCAAAGAAAAATCACTTGGACTGAGAACACAAATATTTCCATAGTTAACAGTACGAGTATTACTAATTTGTGGAACAATCCGTCCCCTAAAAGATGAGAAAAGTAGGTAAGAATTATTAGTTTGTTTTTCTCCTTTCTTTTCTGTAAAATAGAAAAGGCAGATGTAGTATCATACTAAACATTTATCTAAACTGTAAATAAATGTTTGAAAAAACTAGAAAGGAGATTCCATTTAATAAAAGTGTAAATATAATCAAAATTTAATTTTTTAACTATTTTATGCATCTAGGCTTCCATTAAACTCTCCAATTATCTCTTTCTTAGTTCTCACAATCTCGCAATTAAGCCAGCAGTTTCGATAGTGGGCTTTATTTTCATAAACTGGGTTTCCACTATTGAAATTGACTAAGGAATTTCTTGTTTTTCTCTCAAATGAGAAAAATTACACATATTATGTCTAAACAAAATTCTTGAATATTCTCTTAAGAAATGAAAGCAAAAGCTCGTCTTCCCTACTCAACACACCCTTTTCTTAATCTTAACTGAACAGGCATTGTTATAATACTAAATATAGATAAACATGAAATTTACAATTTACAACATTTGTAAAGTATAGGTAAAGCACCAAAGAGAAAATGACTATATTGAGTATTCGTCATGGAATTTTAGAGAAGATTATAAGAAGAGATTATGGGATCAGTTCATGCCTTATGAAGGGGTAGAGCTAGACTGAAAAATTGAATGTCATAGCCGGGATTTGAACCACGGATCTTCTGGTTTCCGTCTAGCCGCTCTAAACCATTGAGCTACTATGGCCAACATGCCGACATGACACTAAATTCTCCAACTGACTCGTGTTTCTCCAGGTAAACCCCTAGGAGTTCTCATAAACATATAAGACAACTACCTTAATGCGGACTTAACATGCTCTAAGTACTTAAGGCTCGGGCTTTATAGTTCGGACCACTATTAGGTACAATTAATGGAAGTTAATTGATCTATAAAGCCCGGGCCTTAAAGTACTTACAGCATAGTAAGTCGCCATTAAGGTAGTTGTCTCATGTCTTTATGAGAACTCCTAGTGGTTTACCGGGACAAACACGAGTCAGTTGGAGAATTTAATGGCATATTGGCACGTTGGCCATAGTAGCTCAATGGTTTAGAGAGGCTGGACGGAGACCAGAAGATCCATGGTTCAAATCCCGGCTATGGCATTGAATTTTTCAGTCTGGCTCTACCCTTTCATAGTGCGTCCTACACACGGCTAGTGTGAAAGAACAATTAATTTCCTATTTATTAATATTCGGTACAAATAAAACACATAATTATGTTTTTTGACCAAACGCGAAATTTAATTTTAAAAGTAAAATTGAGAATATGTCGCATAACTTTCATGTATAGAACCTCTTTTTTTCTTTCTTTCTTTTTTGTGACTAAGCGCATCAATCGGTGACTTGCAATTTTCCCTATTCTGCGGACACCACCAAGCTACTCTTTAGTGTAACATAGTAAACACAAGCAAGATGAACTGAGAGCTACTGGTGTGCCTGTCCATTACACGATGTCAGTAATATTGTTTGAAATGCTGAGGTCTACCATATAAACATGTGGAATGCGTGTAATATTTTAGAGTGCTAAATGCTCTGAACAATACTCTTTGCTTCACAATAGCTCAACGAGAGAAACCTCTTGCTGATTTTTTCGGAGAAACAGTGTCACTTAAATCTAGTTATTTTGTTAATCCAAGTTGTGATAACGTTATATAAGAAAACACCCTGAATAAGCATTTAACCTTTAAATTATATTATATTTATTCATTTTGACGACAATTATGTATCGTGTGCGTTGAGGACATATATGCATATAAATTTATATTTTGTTTGTTTGCTGTTTTTTAAATAACAGGATAACAACTTTTTCTGAGCAAGGCAGTTTTGGTTAACTAGCCCAGGAAATTCGTTAACAAGGAGCGAAAACCCCTATCATGTCCCCATTAATTGTAATTCTGATTTCCGTGATTATGTGCATTAGGAACAGCTGATGCGTGAAATTAGCTTTCTGGGCCCAAAGAGCGCACTATGAGTAACTAGGGTAATGAGTGCATGTTGCGATACTGCTAAATCAGCGCAAAAATTTAGTTAACCGATTAAAAATCAAACCAGTACACTTCATAATGAAATTCATAGAAAAAGAGAGTGTGAGTGAGTGAGTGAGTGAGTGAGTGAGTGAGTGAGTGAGTGAGTGAGTGAGTGAGTGAGTGAGTGAGTGAGTGAGTGAGTGAGTGAGTGAGTGAGTGAGTGAGTGAGTGAGTGAGTAAGTTAGCTGAATCTTAAGGCGCCTCTGAAGTAGTGTAGGCACTTGCTTTAACAAGTTCCTTTTGGGGGGTTACAGTGCATAGGAATGTCATTTTCATACATAACATAATAATTATAAACTATTGATTCTTCCATAATCTGGTTACTCTCATTGTGTTAAGTCATTATAGTTAACTTCATTTTTACCCCGTAGGAACTTTTTGCAATATCTTATGTTATATTTTAGAATAATTTAATGTGAGACGCAGTATGTTATGAGTAAAGCAAAATAACTAACTTCTCCCACACTTTCAAGGATAAGCAGAAAGTTTATACTTTGTAAGACAACTAAATGAATAGTTTCAAAAGTTTGTGCTTAGTTTATTTCGCAGGAAAGTTTTTCCTTACTTATTTTACGACGATGAACTAAAACAGCATATTTTACCCAAATCTGTAAATTTAAAGGTGTATATTTCCCAGTTACCCGTGATTTATCAATGATTCGCTATTTTGTCGGCTGAATACGTAAAAACAATTGCTAGGGATAGCCAGCTGTGAAAAATTACCGCAAGGAGGAAAGAACTTGCTGGGTCTGTGCAGCGAGTCAGCTCATCAGTCTGTTGTCGCCTAACAAATTGAAATGACGTCATGGTCAAGTTTTTTTTTATTTTATGTTTTTATTTACTTCCTCCAAAGTTAAGTCATATCGGTCGATGAATGAAATGGGTGTAATGATGCTGAAATTAGCACTGGGCCCAATAGCTTAAATTTACCTGACTTTCAACTTTCAGGATAAGATGATGATGATGATGATGATGATGATGATGATGATGATGATGATTATGATGATATATATAAGGGCGCTCAACTACGGCAGTCATCAGCGCCCTTTAAAAAACTAGTCATGGCAAAAGCCAGATATAAAGCTTTCTAAAAACTATACAAGTGTAACAAAACCTATTAAAAATACACGTACATAAAAAACATCAATCAAAGCCTACTAAAAATTTCGTTCACTAAATCCTGAACTCTAAACTAGACAAGAATCTAAAAACCTTCTCCACGGGTCTCCACGCACGGCCTACACGTGGGTGGGCCTGTTGACCGTCTCCCTCAACCACGAAGAGGAGCCCACACGAGGGAGACTTAGCTCGCCAAATCCGTACCTACCGAAGTAGGCCCCTGGGGGGAAAACCTTATCCAAGTAACTCACCCTGACCGAGATTCGAACTCGGGACCTCTTGAACGTGAGGCAGACATGTTACCACCACGCTACCGAGGCGGGCTTTCAGGATAAGGGGAAACCGCGGAAAAGAATAACTCAGTCTCAGTGGTTAGACCGCTTGGCTCTCACCAAGGCGGTCCCGGTTCGATCCCAGGCGACCGCAAAGTGAGATTTTTGGTGTACCATACGCCGCTGGGGCGGGTTGTCCCCGGGACCTCCGGTTTCCCCCGCCATCTCATTCCACCGGTGCTCCACCTTCATCTCATGTATCATCAGTGTCACCGCCTGCGGTGCCATATGTAGTAAAAGCGGGCGTTAAACACTACACACACCTGACCAAGATTCGAACTCGGGACTTTTAGAACGTGAGGCAGACACATTATTATCTACGCTACAAAGAGGCCCTGATTCCCTCAGTTCCACGCTGCAGCATGTTCTACAACGGTAGTTATTTCAATAAGTAAGGTATACAGGATTGTTCAGTCAGTATTCTTACCCAAATGCGTAAACGAGTTCGGAAGGAATATTTTTAGTGAAGAAGGTGGCTCCTTATTTTGTTTGGTGTCAAAAGAGTGTTGCTCTGAATAAAATATATGACATTGTGCAGCATATTAATACTACACGGTGTGAAAAGTTTGAGAATAAACCTAACTTAAACGGCAAATGAATAAAAGCATTATTGGTGAACAGTCGAGTTCTAGTATTTTCTTAAGAGGTGTGTTTAGCATTAGTGAGTTACGACATTTCGCTGTATACATTGAAGAATGTGCAGATTGGACATTTTAAGAAAATACATAAATAAAATGGTGCCAGTTGAATCCACATTGCGCAAAAACTATATGAAACAGTGCTTTAGAGAAGCATTTGATAATATTCAGAATACATTGAAGTATGAAAACATGGATTTCTATTAAAGAAATCGCAGATTATCGGGATAATGGGTGCATTGAGCTGTAGTTGGTGCCATGAACTAGTAGCAGATCATTTCTTAATACACGTACAAATAACTCAACTACTCGACAGCTTCCTTGTGGCTAAAAGTAATAAAGTAATGTACTGCTAGTTGTCAAAGCAGAAGCTGCATTAAAAGTCTTTTTTCATAAATTATTTCACCTGAATGCTATGCTCACACTTCACGTTGTGTCGCTGAAACTGTCAGATGACATTATAAAGACGTCGAGCTTCTTGTTTCTAGCGTAAAATGGTGTTCTTAAAGTCACCGAATATAATTAAAAAATTCCGTGAACTCCTTCCAAATTTATCTTTGCCTCCTCTGCAGTTCCCCACTCGGTGGGGAACGTGGTAGCGGCTGTGTCAGTATATTTCAGTGAAGTGAAAACTGGTTTCAGTTCTCTAAATGTAGAAGATGTAGTCAGTATTGCCACAGCACAAGATTGCTTAAAACGTCATATACGAAAATATACAGTAACACATGATCATTTCTCCAAAATGCCTGAAATTTTAAACCAGTCGGAAGCACGAAATAATTCCTTGCAACAGTCACTTTCTGTAACTGACGAAATAGTAACTTTCTCATTAGAAACACATGGGATTGCAATAACTGCATTTGACAAACTGGTACAAAAAATTCCGAGTGCAAAATTGTGTCAAATTTCTAAAAAGCATTCTGGCGAAGAAACACATTGAAGAGGAATTCACCGAAAAGCTGTGGTCTTTTTCTCATGGGTCTGTGACGTCATAAGAACATTTTCATTATACAAATTATTTTATACTGATAGATGCAGGAGTTTTACATAGGAAAATTTCAGGATGACCTTCTTTGAATACTGTAACAACCTTCAATAATGTAAAGAGTTCTATGAAATTATTTATTATCATATTTGCATATATTCGATTTCACTTAATTTGGTGCTTATTTTCATCATTTTTCGTGAAATTTGCTTCCTCATTTTACTATTTTACTGTGCTCAGAAATCCGGGATCTAGTTACGAGGAAGCTATTTTCTCTCTAACAGCACACTTCATAACACGGTCTTGTTTTATAAGAGCTTTTCCAAGGAGTTATAAAACGTTTACTAGAACGCAAAAATAAAAAGCAACGAATAAAGAACTTTAAACGGAAAGCTGTGGAAAAGTAAATGCAAATATAAAAGTTCTTATGTGTAGCACTCACGAAATTTCTCTGCTCTTGTACAAATATTTAGGAAGTTTATTCATTTACTTCATGTTAACACAGATAAACATGTGCAGCAATTATTGCTATTTTTGTGCCCGGGAAGTTTGGGAACACACTAGGATTTGAATGATATCTTTTGAATAGCTGGTCCCAATGCGATGGCTATGAAGTGAATAACTCACATTTGAGAAACGTATGAATTTTGGACAATTCAAATAACCAGGAATATCTCAAATATGGTTTTCTTCAGAAAAAAAAGAGTATTTAACATAAATTTTTTTGTTTTAAGCTGGTCTATATTTTTGTCTACTTAGATTTTGTTTCTTACGGTTGACCAGTTATGCAGGCGCGCACATATACATTTACTGATTATTTTCTATTTTTATTTTTTTATTTAGGGAACCTCAAAATGTATATCTTCACTGACATTTTGCTCGCCTCGGTAGCGTAGATGGTAGCGCATGTGTCTCACGTTCAAAAGGTCCGAATCTCGGTATGGGCGAGTTACCTGGATAAGTTTTTTTACCGGGAATTTCCCTTATCCTGAGAGAGAATGTAGGTACTCTAAGCTCTATGGATCCTGGGCTCATTTGATCATTATTTGGCCCCTACATCGTCCGATATGACAACATTGGAGCACGTAAATTAAAAAAGAAAATAATATTTCAATTTCAAATTGTTCGGTGGAATGCAATAGCTACTTCCCCTATCTAATAAGTAGGTACAGAGCAGAGGAAATAATATATACTTATTTAATTAATTAGAGTCAACTGAAGAATCCCGGCCGTGGCATTGAAGTTTTCAGTTGACTCTAATTAATTAAAAACATCCATATACAGGAGTAATGTATTTAAAAGGATTAATTCTGAAAGGATTAATTCCTCAATAAAAATTTAACATATACTTATTTATTATATATTTATTTTTTCAAAATCAAATTTGTATGATTTATAAAACATTGTTGCTCATGAACTCAGTGTGAATGATTGAGACTATACCAATAATTACGAATAACAAGATTATAAAGAATAATACTAATTTTCTGTTACATTAACGTACAATAAACCAGTCAACTGCTGATATATTTGTGCACAAGTTTAAAAACCTATAAATAAATCTTATTGCTGTTCACAGCACAATACCAGCTGCGTTATTTTTTCAGACTAGGCTGCATCAAAAGAGGATTTGTTGAGGGAAATCTTTTGTTCAGAATTAGAAGACAATACAAGAATAACGCGTGCTACCGTGCCTTATCTGTTTCACGATGACTGGAAGCTTTTAGAAACGTCTTAGTTGTTATAACTGAATGGAAGTGCGTAAAAATTCCAAGTAAAATAATATGCAGAAGCTCTCAGTTCTCAGTGCCTACAATTAATTAATGGTATTTTCTTTTGTGGCATTTTTAATATACTCTAAGCATGGTTATATAAAATGTTTTAATTGCTACGGTAGGAAAACAAGTGAGGGTCTAGGGACGTTTTAAAATCCGAGAATGTTCTACTGAACAAGTATCTATCAGTATATCCTGATTCACTGGACAATTTAGAATTATTTCGATTGTTTGTGTAAATGCTGGATATGTGGGAGATAAGATAGAGGTAAGACAGAATAAAATTATTAATATTCTATCAAAGAAATGTGGTTTATTACAACCTTTACATATAATAAATTATAATACCTATAGATATTGCTTCATTTCAAAAAAGTGACAATTTCAGCTTATTTAAAAGCTTTTTTTCACTTAAAAGTTAGTGTTGCGTAATTCCATGCGCTTCACTGCCCATAAATGGATTCATTATCTCCGTAAAACAAAAGCGAAACTAGACTAATTAAATTGGAGGGATAAATGATTCGCCAATCTACAAAACCTTGTTAAGTACCTTTAAATTGAAAGGGAGTTTAGCGGTGTTAATTTGCACAAGAGAGGATTCAAATATTCCGTTTGAAATACCTGTCTCAATGCCTCTTTGTATAAAGCAGCAGCAGTAACAATAGAGAATTGAAATGATAATAAACCTGTCTGCAACCGGTATTGTGAAATTTGTGTATTTTTATTTACACAAACACGAGAGAAATTAAAAGGACTTTTTCTGCCACATACCATTGATAAGTATAGGCAGTATTGTAGTTTCCATTTAAAAATTTGATATGATAACTCAGCAAACGTTGTGGCTTTCAGCTCTCCGACACCCAAAAAGGTAATGTAGAATACTTCGTCTGTGTGAAA
The DNA here is from genome assembly GCA_030765055.1 of Mantis religiosa. Taxonomy (NCBI): domain Eukaryota; kingdom Metazoa; phylum Arthropoda; class Insecta; order Mantodea; family Mantidae; genus Mantis; species Mantis religiosa. The sequence continues at coordinate 187,997,053 of CM060951.1, forward strand.
CAGCATCATTCAAAAATGAAATGTCTGATAATCAAACTTGGCAGGTGTTTAAGTGCAGCATTTCCCTTTGAATAAAAATATGTATGTATTTACATACACATTCAATTTTATATACGATATAAATTTTAATTAATAATAGAAACAATATTTTAATTCACACTGAAGTAATATAGACCATTCATGAAATTATTTCTTTTACCACATCAAAGTTTCCTCCTTCATCTTTTATACGAGGGCTATTCAATAAAGAATGATCATAACTTTTTACGGTCATAATTTTTCGCACTAAAATTCAATATTATTATATTCTGTTAGCTTAATATGAAACAAACACGCCGTAGTAGTTTCATTGTTGGTACTCCTAGTTCCCGCCTGTGAGAACCAGGCAAGTTCAAACATGTTCAGTATCGCCTACCGCTGCAATGGAGGTAACTTGCAGTTAAAGTTGATGTTAGAGGAAGATCCGGAGTTTCTTTCAAATGTAATCACTGCTGATGAAACTTGGCTACATCATTTTGATCCTGAGAGCGAACAGCAAAGCTCAGTGTGGAAATCTCCTTCATCACCAACCCCCAAAAAGGCAAAAGTGGATTCTTCTGCTGGGAAAGTTATGGTCGTCTCATTCTTTGATATTCATGGAATGGTTTATCAGCATGTTGTACCTACACACACATCAGTAACTGGACAATACTACAGGGATGTCCTGAAAACATTGCAAGTCCATATCAGGCGCAAAAGACCATATTTCCGTGAAGCAGGCTGGATGCTGCACCACGATAATGCGCGGCCGCAAATTGCCAAAGTTGTTGCTGAATATCTTGCAAAAATCAACGTGAAGTGCAGCCCTCACCCTCCCTATAGTCCGGATTTAGCCCCATGTGACTTTTTTCTATTCCCTAACTTGAAGAAGCGCCTTCATGGGAGGTATTGTCCATCATTCGAAGCAGTGGTGAAGGCTGCGGAGGCGATTTTGAAGGATCTCTCTAAAATAGTTTCCAGCATGTCTTTGAAGACTGGCAGAAATGCTGGGACAAGTGCATCGCATTCAGGGGAGACTATTTTGCAAAGGACCATGAGGATGAGTAAAGGAACGTTGTCAAAAAAATTGTGATCATTATTTATTGAACAACCCTCGTATTTAATCATTTTACTTATTGGAAGTATTGTATTTATGTATGTATTTATTTCCAAACCATTTGTACAAAAAATACAATTTTATTTACTTACGTATTACAGGAGTTGCTATTTTATCCCTTAGTCCGACATACATATTAACGCCATGGTTATGTATGCATGGTGTACCTTAACTTAATTCATATTACTTTATCTTTCTATACCACTTTTCCCTTCTCTTCCCATAAATTCCCCTAGCATTTTATATCCTCTTCCTTTCGTAGCTTCATTATGCTATTTTTAAAACTTCTATTTTACTACTCTCCCATTATTGGAAAGTAAATATTTTGTTTGTTAACATCAGTTGGCAGGATAAAGGGCGCCGCCGGTGTGCCGCAATTCCAGAGTTTTTTTACATGCCAATAAATCTATACTGACATGGGCTGACGCCTTAAAGCACAGCTGAAAGCTGGTCGGGTTGAACCGCAACCTCGGAGTAACTGAGCCAGCCAAACCTTTTATTAGACCCAATCATTATGGGCATTCAATGATGTTCAAAAACAGTGTATTACAACGCGAGTGAGATGTGATATGTGAGATAGCCTATTATGTCCCATGAAGGGCAAAGGCCTCCGATACTAAGGGTAGCTGTATTGACTGTAACTGTAAAACGGTGAGCCACTTCATGTTGGGTATGTGTCGACTTCTGTCTTTTCTCTTGTTCCTATTCGCACTTGTTCACTTGCAGTAGCAGCATAGAGGCGTCGTTGATGAGTCATCCTTCCCCGTGGACAAGGAGCCTTCGACGTTTTGCCATTCCTGGACTCCTTATGATGGATTTATAATAATAGACGGTGGGTAGATGGCGGTTTCTTTTTTATGAAGTATCACAAGTTGTAGGATGAAAGAAAGGATATGTTGTTAATCATTTAAGACTACTGACCTTATGATGGGCCTAAGGTGAGTCTGCGACGCTTGTAGGTTTCCCCGGGGTCAATGTCCACTTACACTCGTCTACTCCTACGTTTGCACTTGTACTTCATCGCCCATGGATCTCCACTTCCTTCTGTCTCGAGCTGTTGCAGAGCATTACTGTCCTACTTATGCTGTGCAGAAGTCCTTCCATCTCTCTCGTGGTCTTCCTCTTTGGCGGTTTCCTGTGCGCGGGTCCCAAACCGTGATCTTGTAGGTCCATCTGCCATCCTTTAACCTCGCAATATGACCTCCCCAACGAATATCGGAAGTAAATTATTACATAATCGAGAGATTGAAATGATTGGACGCCATTTGCAGGATCATGTACTTTCTTATTTTGAGTGCTCTATGACACAAACACCTACACACATCACCTCAGATTTCCAGTAATGCAATGTTACCAATTCTACAGCTATAACCTCGTAGGTAATACCATGGCTTAGTAAAGTACGCTATAATTTAGGAGGCTTTGAATCAATAAAATTGTTGATGGTGGATGCCGCAACCCAAAGCAAGTTGTTGGAAAATAATACTACGGACGAATACACGTTCACTGTTTCTAAAACGCACGAAGTCGAAGATTTGGCAGACATCGGGGAACCGTAGAAAATGAGATCATATTTTACTTCTCGCCCTGGTCCGAATTGTATGTTATTACTGACACCAAATTTATGTTGAATGGACATGGAATTCTTGTGTTAGAATTCTAAATTTCTTTCTTGGTGGATACCTTAGGGAAGTAGTAGAAAACACGCAAACGTACAAAACTACTATTATTATCGCAGCATTTTAGGTCCGCAACATAGTAATGTCAATAAATATTTTCCACATTATAGCTGGTTGTCCATTCTGTTTGGCCGAAGTTTCGAGAAAGGGGTAGAAAGCGTCCACCGAGTAGAGGTTTCCTATGTATCACAGAATATACAATATAATCAGAAATGAATTAGTAGAAATAAGAAAGCTGCTGGATATGATCATTAAATTTGGAACTCATAAAATATACACCTATGTGTTTACATAGCAGATTGCTTGACCTTTTTAATCTTTGTTGGAGGAATGGGCATATCCCTGAAGAATGGAATACAGCGTTGGTGATACCACTTTTTAAGAAAGGCGATAGAAAAAAATGTGACAGCTACAGAAGAATTTGTCTGCTGTGCTCAGTGTATAAACTATATGCTTAAATAGTTGCAAGAAGAATAAGTACAATAGCGGAAGCACGGCTTCATGAGGCCCAAAACGGATTTAGAAAAGAAAGATCATGCACGGATAGTATATTTATAATTCAACAACTAATTGAAAAACACAAAGAATTTAATGTTGACACATTTATGCTTTTTGTTGACTATGTTAAAGCCTTCGATTCGGTTTTAAGGGATAAACTTTTGATAGCGATGGAAAATTGTGGAATACCAGCACATTTAATAGTGACTGTACAAGGTATGTATAAAAACACTACAATAGCAATAATAAAGAATGGAAGGAAACAGAAGCAGTGGACATAAACAAAGGAGTACGACAAGGATGCCCTCTATCGCCTATACTTTTTAATATGTATATTGATAATATGGTATAATATGGTACAAGAATGGCAGCAAAGTATAAAACAAAATATACTAAATGGAAACATAATTTTAAATACAGTATTATTTGCTGATAATCAAGTGATAATATCCCACTCAGAAGATGACATGCAAAGAGCAGTATATAGTTTAAACAACATAGCGGAAACATATAACCTTTCAATCTCAGAACACAAAATGAAAGTAATGGCTTTTAGAGGAAAGAACAACATAAGATAAAAAATAATTATAAACAATAAAATAATAGAACAGGTTAATAGTTTTAACTATCTAGGCTACACAGTAGCAAATAACAACAAGGATATGGAGGTGAAATTAAACAGATTCAATCAAATGTGTGGGACTATAATAAGAACGCTGAACAGGAAAACACGAAAGGAAACACAGATGAAATTTTATAAAGATAATGGCAGTCCCAACGTTAACATATGATTCCGAAATATGGACGCTGGCAAAGAACCAACGCAAACAGCTAGAATCGGCAGAGATGAGATTTTTGAGAAGCGTGGCAGGCTACAAAAGAATAGACCACGTAAGAAACGAAAAGATAAGAGAAGAGCTTGGGATTTTTAATTTAAACAGTAAAATGAATGGAAAAATCATATTTTAAGAATGGACGTGGAACGACTTCCAAGAAGAGGTTTAGATTATACACCGAAGGGAAAGAGAGATTTGGGACGTCCAGCTCTACGCTGAAAGGATCAGTAGGCTCTTGAAGAGAACGGAACGGGTCACAGGGCCCAATCCTTGAAGATAATGATGATGATCAGAATTGAAAAAATATAAATAGCAACGCAACATATGGCTCAGAGAGATTAAACAGGAGAATAGTGAACAAAAAATATGAGAAAATTTCGCGGTACCGAACATGATCAGTACAACATTGACTTAGAAAATAATCATGATATAACTTCGTGGTATTGGTAACTCCGTACTACGAGTATTCGCGTGGCTGAAGCTTTACAGACATCAGAGAGAGAGAGAGACAGAGAGATAGAGAGAGAGAGCATCCGGAGCAAATGTTTTGAGGAAAGCGTAAATAAGAACGAAAGTAGGTGTTAATTATTATCAATCGATGGGGGTAGAGAGAGCGGCGAAGATGTTGTGAGAAACGGATGTGTAAAGAACGCGGGAGGGTTGCAAAGTGGCAGGATCACCCTCTAACCCCTGAAGGCAAGTCGAACCTCAGCCAATCAGACATCGGAAGATCCTCCCTCCTGTTTTATAATGACATCCTCTCCAGGGGAGAAATTGAGTGAACATATCCAAAAGTAACGGCGCATCGGTGAAACACTCCGTTTGAATGCTAAGTGAAGCAGAATTTCGGATACGCTAACTGTAAATAAAGATCGATTGGCTCCGCGGAAGTGCTAGAGGCATTTAGGAAGTCCCGGGTTCGATCTTTGGTGACTGCCCACTGATCTTTATCCGTGGTCATCAAGATGTCTTCAACCGCGGTTTTGCTCCTTCTCAAATCCCTCTTTCATATTGCAGCACAACTACGAGGTTGAGTGTCAGTCGACGGTGGCCAGATATTGCAGAGGCTTGTGATTTGTGACTACTACTCTGCTCCAACTCGAGCCTCAACTGCTTTCCCTGGTTCCTCGCCAATGAGACACCTTCCAGCGGTTTGGATAGATCATCACGTACCCCTGCCGCTTACGACAACTGTTCCTGCAGCCTATATGTCTCCTGCGGGACCTTCGTATCATCCATACCTTCCCGAGGTGTATACGCAAAAGCTCCAGCTTTGGAACGAGTTGCTGGGTGTTCCCTTCATTACGTAATCTACCTCTACCTAAATACAAATTAAATACAAGAAAGGTTCTTAAATAGTATTTCAAAATATAAATAAATGTTTTTCTACACATAAAAATGTATACAGATAAATGATTTGAATTATAAGTGCCACCTTTTGGCCTTACAAGGAATTAATTAATCAACAAATGATCGAAATTATGTCAGAAATACCCACAGATAGTATTAGGACCCTCTCTCGAATTCGTTTCTGTATCTCTAAAAATGCAATACTATTGCAAACATATAAGTATTCTAAGACCTGAAGCTTTCCTGTCGACGATATCTGATCGTCTAGCATTCCCTGTGAATGTGGGAACTGTATATAGGACAAACCGGAAGGACCATCGTTACCAGAATAATCGAACATGAATGGAGCATTCGTTTAATGCAACCTGAGAAGTCTGGGCTGGCAGAGCATTGTTTGATAACGACCATAGAACCAATTTTCGGGAGACGACCATCTTGGCAATATGCAACAGTTACTGTCAGCGGATAATTAAGGAGGCTTTGGCGAGTTTCTCTGAAATGAGCACGCTTAATCGTGATGCTGGATTTCAGTTCAGTTCCTCTTGGAAACCGGCGATAAAAATGGAAATCCATCGAATTAAGAAGCAATACAGCTTGATAATCAAGTTAAGTAGTTACGTTTCCTTAACTCAATTTTCTATACTCACGCCATCTCCTAACCTGGCATTTAATTTACTGAAAACAGTCTTTTGTTCAGTAATGCGAATTTTGATAGTGTTTTGTCTTTGTTTATATTGATGTTATATCCAGTATTTCATTTGTGGTTATAACATGTAATAAATATCCTGATGATGGGAGAGTGAGCATGTAGGTATTCTGTTTTAAGAAATGTTATCAAATGACAGAGCAGCAATTTTGAGAGAAAAGGAAGTCAATTTGTAATACAATAGATATCTAAGAAATATATTATAGAAAAATTAGTATGTATTAGCGACTATGGATATTTTTTTCTTCAAAATAACATTTAGCTTTTAAAACATACTTATGAAAGAGTATCCTACTGGCATTAAATAATCCTATTACTAAGACCACTTCAAATGGAAATTTATGGCCAACTATATAAATCAAATAATAAATAAGACACAGAACTTCATGGGAAGTTCAAGACTGCAGTGACATTTTTGGCAGTTTTATTGGCGAAAAGCCTTACGGGAACTTTATTTTCCCTTGCATGGAACCGACTGTACACGTAGGTTTATTGAAAATGTGTGCTGGAGGCGTGTTGCCTTCAATGAGGAAATACAAGAGCCATGGTTTTCCTGCCCCTTCTGTAAGATCACTCACTTCTACAAACAGCAGTTTCAACAGGATGTGTAACGTTTCTTCAATAACGCTTTGCTGAAAACCAGGGGAAAAGAACGTGTCTATATCCGGAAATTTCCTGATCCTAAGGTTATGTATGCTTTCTTCTGAGACACACATCGCTGTCATAATCGCATATCTGCATCAGACAACTTGTAAAAACGCTCCAAAGATATGTGCATTTGATAAAGTTTGTGGTTTCTGATATTTTCGCAGGCTATGTCAAGTGCAACGGAACTCCAGAGCGTAATGAATTACCCTCTAAATACAACGGGCATACTTTTGCAATTATGAATTACATGGTTTGTTTACATCAGTCCATAAGCCTGCTACATTGGTATGCTTGTATAAGTCTCCTGTGAATGCACCCCCTCATTTAAAGAAAGTAAATACAAATCATGCTAATAGCACCGGTGAACAAAAGAATAATTTTTGAATGTTTCGAGCACTTCATGAGGCAATTCCTACTAATTTTGGGTTGAGAAAAAAAAAAATATGACAATGAACCAATTTTATTAGCTCCAGTTTCTATGATATACACAAGGTGGGAGTATTACATATTAGCGGATTGAGAGAAAAGGATACATTTTAATTACATACATACTAACAACAATGAAAGTGCATTTGATTTTTTAACTGGTAATTACATGCTAAGAGTTCTAAATGGTTGGAAAAATACTTCGCAGATAGTCGTGTCTGAAGAGAATCATGTGGTGGCCTATTGGCTTCGTCGTGTTTTAGCTTGCCTCTTGTGATGGAGTTCCGCAGAATCCCTATACAAAGACCAACAATATTCTGCAAGCATTACTTCATTACAACGGCCCTGATATCTTTGTTCCATAACAGAAATATCCTGATGGAATCTCTCACCATGTTCACCACTAACAGCTCCACAACTAGGTGGGAAAAAGTCTAGGTGGGAGTGGAGAAAATCGATCTTAAGGGACATGTTACATCCAATGTTACGGTATTTTTGCAAGAGCACTGTCACCAAATGCTTGTAGCTGTCATCTCTAAAATCCATGAACAACACTCTTGAAGGCTTATCAAGCTTCCTTTTCTTTCCCACCAAAATTTGGTCAAATGCAGGATCCTTTACAATTTCTCTTATTTGTGGTCCGACAAAAATGCCTTCCTTTAACTTTTGCATTACTTAATTTCCAAATTTCTCTGTGATTGTGCTTTTATATTCAACAGGTGTGCCAACTCCCAAAAAGTTCCCACAAATTTAAAATCTTTACTCTAAAAAATGAAGTGTCACTTTATCTTCAATACAAGAGCTAATCTGGCATTTTGATGATGATTTTTTAACTCAGCAGTTGGAATTACATGTAAATTCACTATTTTTAAGCCCGAAACATTTACATTGTTGCCCAATATAATTGGCAAGCTTTCAGCATATGTTGACGAGACAGCCGGCAACAACTAATAAATCTCCGTTGGACCCAAAAGCAGACTCTTCAGGGACATCATACTATCATCGGAAATTAAATTCTTGTTGTGGTTCCCAGCTACTGAAGACATTTGTAGCCCACTTTCTGCAACGTGTTTAAGGTTTTCTTGGCGTATAACCGATAAATACTTTCACATATGATGCACAGTTACTGTAATAGTACAGCGTTTTCTCCGTTTGACCGATGCCATTGTTCTTAATCCCTACATTCCTCATCTTCCAACTCTCTGGTTTCCACTATCTGCTGCACTTCAGAGCTCCAGATAATTACAGTTTGGTCCTGTCCATTCGAGTATGTGACTTGGAAATCTTCCTTCTTACATTCTGTACGCAAGTGATCTTATTGTATATTTTGGATCATGTAATTGGTACAGTTGCGTGGATATTCATGCTATCTCCAATTTTCTCAATACTTACTCTTTCTAAGCGAGAAAGCTTAACAGGGTGTTTTAAATAATCAATTTCTAAAGCCAACAAGCGCTTCTTGTCCTCTACTGATAATATCCAACTTCCGATACGAGAATACAACACTTTTAATTTAAGTACTATATATTTTTTATGTAATACTCTTTCTAAATTTATACTACTGCAGTAAATTTAATTAATTTACATATTTCCTTTTTCCTTTCATTTTTCTTTTATTTAATTATTCAGTTTTTCCGATAAGCTCAATTTTAGGTCTAAATATTGCAATTTAAAAAGTGCATCTATTACTTATTTTTCAATTAATAATTCAGTGTGATTTTCTTGAAACAAACAGATTTTCATACGTTCATATTAAATGGTTGCCCCACTTACCATTTACTAACAATAGCATTTTTCAAAATTTTTCTCCCCTTAAAAATTCTCTTGATTATAGTATATTAACCACGAGAATATGCAACATGTCTAAATCCTTTGGAAACTGCAAACACTTCAAAAATACTATTCTAAATCTTAATGTGTGGCGAAGAATGCTTACATTAGGCTTTCATTGCTTTCATAATTTCTAACGGTACTTTATGTTCTAAGATACTCCACAATTTCATCTTTTATATTGCACTCCATTATATTAAAATTGCAGTAAAAGAATTACTGCCTTGTACCGAAAAAAAGAGCGCAATATATTATGCAGTCATTGTCAAGATCTAAAAATGCCATTTGTTTTTATTGCTTACGATCTTTCTATATTTCTGGTTACTTACATCTGACTTTAAATAGTTTAAGCTATATTTGTATTAGCTGACACCATTAAAGCATTTGTTGTAGTATGAGATAAAAGTTTTGGCTGTTTTCACAGATGTCCACCCAGCCCTTCATTAAACAAACGAGTAACTCTAGCATTCTAGCATTCTGCGTTGAAGTTGTCATGAGCGAAACAAAAATTATTAGTGATGCTTTTTGTTTCATGAAAGCAAACAATGGTGAACTGAAAATCTACCTGTCATCGCAGAAAACTTGAAACAAAAGAACTGACTCATTTGTTCCTCATTACAGGGACTCATTACTGAACTTCCCGAAGTTTTCATACGTTTCACGACCTATCCGTTACGAATATTGAAGTTCATCTTTAATAGAGAAAGGCTCTAGTCAGGAAAGTTACATTTCTGTTAAATAAATTGGCGGTGGGTACCTATGCAGCACCATGAAAAAAATTAGAATATTGGAAATCAGTTTATATAGAAGTTACATAGGAAAGGGATAAGTGAAGAATTCATAAGGTTATTTAAAGGAATTTATGCAGCAGTAAAATTCAGTGTTTGATGTAAAAGGAACAGAGCATCAGAATTAAACGATTAAAACGTAGGACTAAGGCAAGGGTGCACGGTCAGTCACATTTTTATTCATAAATAATATTTTATAAAAGTCAAGAAAAAAGCCCGCATTGTTTCACCTTAATGAATAAAGCATACCTGCTTTACTATATGCAGACGATACAGTAGTGGGTACTAGAAGGTCTACAAAATGTCATCAATAGGATTAGAAATATTTCGCATAGGACGGAAGATAAAGATAAATATACAGAAATCAGAAGTAGTACTATTAAAAAAGGAAACATGTTCAGTAACGATGATGGCACTTAAGTGGTCAGTGATTAGAGTCAGTAAGGGAAATTAATTACTTAGGAATAAGATTGAGCAGCAAAGGGGGAAGGAAAGTACATAATAAAAATGGAGGGCAGCAATTATGGGGTTAAGAGAGTATGTAGGTACAAATTACCGGAAATGACGATAAATTGGTTAGAAAGGGTTTATGAAGCAATAGTAGAATCAGAGATGACATATGCCACAGAAATGTGGGGGTAACAGAAGTAAGTAAGGCAACAGAGTTTTTCGATTTTTTTGCAGCAACCCTATGACAACGTTCAGAGGGACCTCAACTATTCGAAGAATGTTTGTGCCTATGCCATTGACTGGGTGCCACAGCCATGGGGAGTCAGATGAGGTGACGCTATAGGTGACGAGGAGGAGGAAGACGGCAGCAGAGGGCAGGTATGGAGTTCTATAAATTCGGAGAATGAAGGTTTGCAGAAAACAAGGAATGCATGCCACAACTGGCGCCAACACTTGCAGTTCTGAAACAGCCAATCATGGATTAAAGGTGAAATAAAATGAGATGTGGGAAAAATGGAGAGATAAATTCCGGACGTTTCCATCGCAGCATTCGCCAGGGGACCTGAGAAATCTTCGAAGCATCCCGTGGGTCAGGAAGGTTGGACCTAAGAATCGAACTAAGACTCTGTTTTCCGGCCACAAACACTACACCTAAGTCATTCTTTGTTTTGGGTTAGAAAATCAGCAGGGAAAGGAGTGACACTAATTTAAATGGAAAGACAAGGTAATAATGCAGCAGTAACAGAAAGGGTAATGAAATATCGGTATAGAGGCAGGAAGAAAGGAAATGACATAACACTAAAATTACGTATAGACTAGTAGAAAGCGAAAGCCAATGGAAATAGCTGGTGAAATGAGAGAGGAAAAGCCCTAAACAAAATGGAAAAAGGGAAAAGTAAAGTGGAGGCTTTCGAAAATAGTAAGGAACGGAATACAGGATTAGAAAAACAAGTGTGGGAGAACAAAAGAAGTGAAACATTTTTTGGAGCTATGTAACTAAAAACGAAAGGGAATAGGGTAGAGACAGTGGGCTGAGCTTTACAACATGTGACGTAAGAATTGTTCCACTCTTGTAAATAAGTGAGATAAGGATTTGTATAGCAAGGACAGTAGTGATTAAAGGAAAGGAAGTAGAGAAAACAAAGGACTAGAATGCATTATGTGTGGATCACGGGAGAGTTTAGAACTTGTCTAGTGGAATTGAAGAAGTAAGGGAATGGAAGAAGTAGTGAGTGAGGTTTAAGGATCCGTCGAAAACTAGGTACATTTGCACCCGTGGAGGGAAGGGATACCGAAAAGGAAATTGAACAACACAAATAGGAAAATTGTAGCCATAAAATGTTAACAAATAAAGGAGATAAGTAGGAAAATTCTTCATGAAAATTGAAGAACTGGACAAAGAAGTTGAAGAAACGAGCGAAGGGAGAAAAGAAAGGAGAGTAATTAGAATAAATCGATGCATTGTGTACCAAAGTTGGTAAAAAGACTAGATCCAGAAGTGAAATATAAGCACCACTCTGTATCTGTCCCTTTCCTTAGGTCCAATAATGTATAGTCATAAGAAAAAGCTCAGGTAACCTGTAGCTTTCTAGCTACTAGCTCTTTCGTATACTTTAGTTTCATATTTCACATACTCAAAGCTTTTTTTGCAGTGAAATGCATTTTGATTTTCATTTTACCTTACTAAGCGTCTTTAAATATCAAGTTAGTATACTAAATATGCAAGTTAGTATACTATTTATATCACACAACCTGTATAGCTGTGTTCTTAAACTGTATAAATTCATATGACGTGGTTCTTTTGTGTATTTAACACTATACTGAACTGAAAATAAATAAATAAATAAATAAATAAATAAATAAATAAATAAATAAATAAAATCGTAAAGAAATAAATAACCAATTTTAAAACATTGCTTTTCCACGTTTATGGGACTTCACTGTTAATTGAAAGGAAAAAAAAACGCATGAATATGGTAAAGAACTGGCAGACTATACTACTTAAAATTACTACAACCAAACTTCAATTAACTTGTATAGCACAGCAGTCCCTTTTAATGAGAAGGGAAGAGAGTAAATGCACCCCAACTGGTACTCGAACCAGCGCCTGCTGTTTGTTTTCGTAGTCTAAAGCAAAGCAATTGGAGCGTGCTGTTGAGGTGGCCATTCTGTATTCCTTCAGCTGCACGCTTCCCGTTACCGCATACTGCCATCTGGCAGGCAATTTTTATTTTCAATTAACTTCCCCAAAAACGATTAACGAAAGGAAAAGAAGCAGAAGAATAACGACCAATCCCCCTACGCGCTTTCTTTTTCACACTAACTGGGCTAATTACCTTCTGCAAAATTTAACTCTTTTATTAGTTTGGAGATTTCTCCCCCATCCGCTTTTTGACGAAGATTCCAGATTACAACACTAACCATGTTTTTGTTCCCAAGCAAAGCCTTGGCTTGAAAATAATGCTAATTACTCCGAAGGAGTGAGCCTATGCAAGGATGTTGCTCGGTCTTGTTTTTGTCGCCTCCTTGTTAATGGGTAACTAATGTTCAGAACTTCCTTTTAAGCTACTTACGTTATCTCGTCATTATGTGAAAATAAACGATGAGAACATATGTGTTTTATATTAGTATAGCGTGAGGTCAACATTCTGAAGTATTCTAGTGTCAACAAACGCTCTCATTTGTTATATGCTGAACATACGTAGTTAACGTCTAACTGCAAATTCAGGCAAGCCATCGTTTAGGAGAATTATGAAGCTTCAAATAAGGTTCAATGTGTAAATATGATAGAATAACTTCTTTTAATTGTATTAGGCAAGTCGTTTTGTCGTAGCGCTCCAAGGAAGCGTATATCTTCCACAAATAACCCTAGTTTCAATAAGCTTTGCTTGGCAATAAAATGTTGAGGTCTCCTGCCTTCGTAGTATTTTAGAGAATAATGTTCCCAACTGCCGCCATATTAAAAGTGATTTATGTTTCAATAAACACGTCATCTTTTATATTTATAGTCAGGTTGACTTTCAATAAGTAATCAAAACCAATGAAGTTCATTCACATGGCTATTTTTTAGACAGTACGAAAAAGTCGCACATACACGCACATGCTCCCCATATGCACACGCAGGCACACATACATAGTTAAATATACATACACGCAAACCAGACTCTTTGAAGCAGGCGGAATAATTCAATCCCCTCTAGCCAGAAATAAAACTGCACCTCTGAATTTAGAGGTCCAACTGATAGATCACAGAGGCAGCCCTAAACAATGGTTTCCTTTTATATTTATCTACTAGTATCTATATAGCTTTAACAACACGTTTACAAGTTAACAAAAGAATAATATATTTCTTATTTAAAATGCTTATGAAACATTAAATTAAAACTGTCAAATGATTAAAGCCAAGATAATGTGAACAAACTTGATTTAGACCAATGAGGATTATAGTTTAATTTTATTCTGTATATTACCGGATAGTGTCTAAACGCAGGCAGATAGCGAAGGGTTAGGTTAGGTTAAGTTAGGTTAGGTTAGGTTTACACATATATACCTAACAACATCCATTATTTCAAGGAGAAGCGTGGCAGGACTTATACTTTGGCATGATTTCACCATACGTCGAATTTTCATTAGAAATGCACTTTTAACCCAAATAAAATGCCCTTTTATAAAACTATTTTAAGATGATTGAGTCGGTTTTATCTACATATTAACCCAGTTTAACTAATTTACAATAGATACTGGTCAGTTTTGTATTCATTGCATTAGCATTTCAGCGAAAATAGCTATTTAAATAAGATAATAGTTCTATGATATGATCACAGACTGCATAATCTGTAGCTATTAATAGTAATACACTAAAAATTGGGAAATAGCATTACTTTGCGTGTTGTCAACATAACTACCAAGGAAGAAAGGCAACAACGTAAGCCTCTCAGCTGTTTTATTCCTTGGCTAGTCGTTCCTACAAATATTGCAAAGACGATAAGCACCTAAATTCATTTCCATGTGCGTTTTACCCTTTTCCAGTCGCAAAGTAGTTGGTGCGTAATACATAATGAGAACTTGTAAAGTAAAAAGAAAGGAGGGGAAAGATTGTCTTTCAAACAGTTTTTTTAGTGCACTGAAAATATGAGGTAAGTAACACCTATTAATGAAATGCCATTGGTTGATAAACAAATATTTGGTCTAATACGCAGTATCTCTTCAAACTACTGTTAAATACACGCAAAGAACTATGTTTTGACATAATGATGAAGAAATAAATCCACTTAATCTTTTGTACAGGGGTGGTATACTAGGACCTTCAACTTAGGAAGCTCTAATGTTCTCATTTGGCGAGCCAAACCGTACGAAAGTATGATCTGTTTTGTACTATATTATAATCCTAGTAACAATATAAATTTAAGAGTGTTTGTTTCTACTTTATTCTACACTCAACACATCCTGGGCTGAGAGCATAAGGTGTATAGGAAGGTGTGCGAGTATTGGCTAGGAAGTCCAGTTCGTATGGCTGTGCAGGTTTGTAAATTAGAACTGGGGTCATTTTTATTAAACCATAAAGTGACGTTATGGGAGACGAGAAGAAGGCGTGTCACGTGCC
>CM060951.1:188013001-188045501 GCA_030765055.1 Mantis religiosa
CAGTGACATGCCTTCATTCGTGGTCCCTACTCCATTTATCACTAGAGACCGGATGTTAGGCACTAAAAAGAATTCAAAATAGCCAGGCATATTGCTAATAAAAATGAAAGTAGGTACCAAATAGGCACTTATTTTGAAATTCAGCGTGGGCCCCTTTACTTACGTTTTGCAGCAAAGGGCTATGGAACGTAACATGTGTGAACATATTTTACATACTCTTTGCTACCAAATTATATAAACCTGCAAATGTTTCATTTAATGATTCAACATACCTGAACATACATGACAGAATACCGGCATCAATAAACCCTTTATAGAGTTCAAGTGAAAATTATGATGCCTTTATAAAATCACATTCGAAGAGACGAGAGTCTGCTTTCGTTTCACCTGCTTTTGTCATTCATATATCTGTCGATAATATATATGTAATGCAATGATATTTTGGATAACTAGACAAATAGCTTTTTAATTATTTGTTACGTCCTATACATTTTATCATCCTAGAAATAGTTTCTAAACTTGAATAAATAGTTTATACCGTACTGCTAACTTAATTCTAATGTAAAACTCCAAAAATTGATAAAGTAATGATTTGTTACCTATGTGAACACTTCTACTGCATATCCCGGCCAGTCAACGAGCCAAAAATCACATACCTGGAACAAAGAGAAAAGATAAAATGTAGTACACGGCGGTACACAAATATTTTTACATTGCTATAATTAACAAGGCAATTGCAATGTTACAGCATGAATATTCAAATGTTCCTATGAAATGTGACTGCGTGTGTTACGTAGATTCGGAATCCGGTTTGCAGAAATTTAAACAACTTTTACTGCAGTAAAAAGATGCTGAATTGACAATCAGCTGTCTTCAAGGCTGACTCGGTGTTATGCTGCATGAAAAACAAATGAATGAAATCACTGCGGTACACTTAAATCGTCGACTGTCGCAATAACCAACAAACAATTGCCGCTCAACATCTTGCGGGGTATTTATACCACCCCAGCCATTGTTTCTAGAAAGCTGCAGAACTTAGGAGAAATTCGCGCAACAACAATGGACCGAACGCTCTGGAGCCTCTCTCTGTCTCTTTAATCTCCTGCCCACGCGCCGGCTGTGGCTTGTGACAGCAGCACAACAATGCCACACGGTGACAATATATCGCAGAATTACATCACTACATAAATTAAGCTATTTATAACGATTTTTTTGTTTAGTGTTAATGATAGAATAAATATACTCGGTGGAAGGCAACCTATTACAGTCCTTTCAATGTTTCGCAGAAGTATTGCAAATAAAAAGTATAATAGCGCTTTCTTCTTTGTCTGGTCAGGCCCGTTTTGAAAAAAAAAAAAAAATCATTTGTTGTACATTAGATGTTGAATTCAACGAGAAACTAATAGTTCGATAATAGTTCGTTACTTGTAAGTAAAATGAAATATATGAGATACATTATTGAGGAAATATGTATCATCACAAGGGTTTTAACACTTTTAACCACTTAATATATAATATTCCGAAAATCTTTTTTGCAGACTTAATGAGGCTATAGAATTAAGCAAATTGCAAACAGAACTAAGGTAGGTCAGGGCTATCTGAACCGGCTTTCGGACGTAAACAAAACACTAATTACTGGTTTTGTTTTTCACTCATCGCTTAATACGACGAAAGAGCGATGTAATGTTTTGGCGAAATAACAAGTACAACTTGCATGCTACTCTAGAACAGTGAAAATGGAAAGGATGCCTTAAAGTTACATGTCAGAAATGTGATTTAATTAACATCATTACACAGTATTAATTGAAAAACGCACTTAAGCTTAATGAGGAGCGATCTGTAGATTCTGAGTTTCGGTTACAAAATGCATCGGTGCAAGATTCAGATGCAATTGTTATGAGATAATAATACGAAGTTTGTTTAAGCTCATCAGATTCTTATCTCTGTGAAAGAAACGGTAAAACCTCTTTACGTGGTGTTCTCCAACTGCTTTTGATAGTGGAAGTTATTCTACTACCATGGTTCGGAATCTCATGTTGACACCATAACTGTGTTTATAATATTTTAACGTACCTCTGTAGGCTATGGAGATAGAAAAAATGGAAGTCGTTAAATGAGTTCCAAATAATTAGATTTGTAACTGCTTTATATAAATGTAATAACTTTCCTCTACTGGGTATATTTATGAAGTGTAACTATATATTACAACAGGTTTACTGGTTATAACAAGTAGATTCAGACTGAAAATTCAATGCCATAGCGGGATTTGAACCACGGATCTCCCGTTCTCCGCGCGGTTGCTCTAAACCACTGAGCTACTATGGGCCAACATGCCGACATGACAATACATTCTCCAACTGACTCATATGTTTCCGGTAGACCACTACTCGTATGCTATGAGACACGCACCTTTTGTGGTGAATTACTATGCTGTAAGTACTTTAAGTCCCAGGCTTCATAGTTATTCTTCAGTCTGGCTCTACTCATTCAAACCTTAGCCTACACAGGCTAGTGTGGGAGAAATGATTATTTCCATCAATTTACCTGAATTACATAGTGGTTTAACTATGAAGCCTGGGAATTATTTTGTGTTTCAAATAGGAAGAGTTCTCGCCTGTAGCGAATCAGATGCGTTTAGAACCTTCACCGTTGCCACCTTGGTATCCCCACTCTTTTTATATTTCCCTCTCTCTCGCACACTTGCGATGTGTTCAAGCGCTAGACGAAAGGGAACGCAAACTGAATTTTCAAAGTTTTATAATAATGCAGTAGTTGAAATCACAACTGCAACATGGATATTCGTATATTACGCAAATGTTTTAAATATTTAGTTTAAACTTGATTATAGTTTATGAATTACTTATTTTTCTAATCCAACGAAAATACCAGCGGTGCATCCGTATAGCTGTTAACGTTACTTACGTTAAGAGATAATTCGTCATTGTCATTGTCTTCAATGACCTAGTACTGCAAATTTATGACGATAGGTTCCAAAATCTTGTTACGTGCTATTTCTTTCCAAAAGTCGTCTTCTTGTAGTTTATCTGATATCTCACGCAGTTTTCCCATCTTGTTGCGTGTCCTTGTCAATTTTTTCGTGAATAAGTTGTTCAAGTCAGTCAGTTTAAAAATATTATTTCTGTTTGCAACATAATTTGAGGCCCACATTAACACTATGGAATTGCTCTAGCAGTAGTAGGGAGGGAGAGGTGGATCGCGTCTCATTGATCCAGCTGATACACTTTTTCATGGAAGAGTAACTGAATAATCCTGCTTTGAACTCTACTGTAAATAGAGATTACGAACCATTCAAAAACAACGATATAATGTGACCAGACCCATTCTGCCAGACTAGTAAGAAGTGTATTGTTTTCTCTTATCGAATTAACAAACACCTGGCCTATTCAAAGGGACATATTTCTTTTATCACGTAATGTCAATGTTTACATTTCAGTTCTGAGTAATTTCAAATATACGTTCACACATACATGCCAACCAATAATGATATTCATTACAGTGCTTACGTCGCAATGTTTTGCTATACTATAATGATATCTACTTTATTTATTTATATTAGGAAAACTATAGCAGCTAAAAATATCGGTTTTTACAGTTATGTTAAATACATTACTCATTCCTTGCTCATGGATCTGAATGTTTGTCTTAGAGCGAATAGTATTTATAGTATTTATTAGAGATTGATTAGCTTGCCGCTCGTCACACACCACTTAGGGGGAATGCAATACAACTCCGCAGTACTCCGATTGGTTGCCTACCTAGTAGTGCTCAAGGACAAATACCTTCCCATTTAAAACACATAATAAGTACTTACAGCATACTAAGTCGCCACAAAAGGTGCGTGTCTCATAGCATATGAGAACCCCTAGTGGTTTACCGGGAAACTTATGAGTCAGTTGCAGAATTAAATGTCATTTTGCAATGTTGGCCATAGTCGCTCAGTTGGTTAAAGCAACCGCACGGAGAGCGGGAGATCCGCTGTTCAAATCCCGGCTATGGCATTGAATTTTTCAGTCTGACTGCTCATTCAAACCTTAGACTACACAAGGCTAGTATGGAAGAATTAATTATTTACTGTTATAGTTTAACCACTAGTGCGTCCGAAGGATGTTTACGATTATTGCTGCACTTAACACCTTCGCTTAGTCTCCCTTTTGAAATTCCTTTTGCAGTCTTTCAACCGCAGAAGGGTAGTTCTACATTATTCACTGTCCTTTCTAACTTAACGAGTTTCAGTTCCTGCACATAAGTGTGAGGATTTGAAAAAACAGAGGAAATATATATACTGAGAGAAAAAAAAAACAAATAAGATTTACGAACAATACAAGAATCAGAGACTGTGAATAGTTTAAACAATTTTAGAGTATACATGTATAAATTTACCCTGTAGGTCTTGATATATAAACTTTTCTTCTCGAATATCTCCATATAAATGTGTTTTCTGTTCTTACCCTAAAAGAGAGTGAACGGAGCGGATATAGGAGAGCTTAAAATAGGAAAGAATGCTTCTAGGATGCACGTGTAAGATTCACCTTTGACCTAACTAAGAAAATCCCTTCGTGGAAAGGTCACAAAAGAAGGAAGGAAAAAATGCTGGAAAAAAGAGCCTATTATTCACACAGATTAGCTAACGATGACAGCACAACCTGTCGGGAATGGCGGGAAAGACATAAAAATCGGAAGCTTGGTTCACGGGGTCGGTAACATTCACCGCATCTGTTGCCTCCCCCCTGCTCGTGACCAACTCTATTGGAAATTCATCCATTCCACGGCCCCCTTGAATATAATGAAAATTGTAAATGATACAGAAATGGTGCACCACAAGCTAATCCATATTTATGGATAACATTATACCAACACTACCCCTCGCGTACAGTCACAAAAAAAGAAAACATATACAGGGCGCGTCAGAACAGAGCCGCAGCCGGAAGGCAAGATGATATATCGGTAACCGATCTGACGGAGCAGGGAAATTTACAACCCGCAGTACGCACGAAGCTGCCGAAAAGACATTACTGGAAATAGAGACGCGTCTCAATGCCACGTTACATCGCTTACTATTATTAAGTCCATTATTTGTCACCATTCATCTTTCTAATGCATGGTATCGCGATACAGAAATAGAATATACATATACACCACGCGCCTGACTCAGGCGTGCATTAAATCTAAATAGAAGATTAAATTTCTGAGTTCATGAACTTACTTTTTACGAAGCCCATTGCAAAACAACTATTTCCGGGACTGCATTCGTCAAGTGTTCTTAGCATTGAAAGCATGATTATTTCCCAATAGGTAAAAAATTCTTATACAAAGAATTATTATACTTCCGTAATATTCCAAAGAAACGTCAATAATTCTTCAGTTTCAAAGCAAAAGATGAATAAACATAACGATTCTGCACATATTTTCTGCGTTCATCACAGTTCGTTATGCATTTATCGTCCATCACGACGACAATCTTTTGCAAAAGTATGACCCTCACAAGTTTTGATGGAGGCATTTTCAAAAAGTCGGTTTCAAGGATGTTGTGCTTAAAATGTTGTCACTTCAGTTCTCTGTAAATCCATTAGTATTGTGTCTTCCTGAACAAAAATAAGATGTTTTAAGCCTTAATACGATTTTCAAACAATACAAGGGGTGTCCAGAAAGTAAGTTCTGTATCAATTTATCTCCGCTGCAGCGCTGCGCGGTAGACGCTCTGTATCAAAGAGAAGAAACATACGCCATTGTCAGATTGCTGTCAGCCACGTACGCTTTGTTGTGCTTGTTTACAATGTCGGTGAAACCAATTGAAATTTAACGGCAAATTTGCGAGGTTTACGGACAAAATGCGATGAGTGATACAATGGTGAGAAGATGGGTCCGACAGTTCAATGAAGGTCGTAGTGAAGTGCACGATGAAGAACGAAGTGGGCGTTCATCTTTGGTTACAGAAGAACTGGTTCACGCGATTGCTAACAAGATCCAGGAAAACCGCAAGTTTACAATTAGTACTCTCACTATGGAATTTCCCCAAATCTCACGATCACTAGTTCATGAAATTGTTACCGAAAAACTGAAATTTCGTAAACTTTGCTCATGTTGGATGCCAAAGATCAAAGAGCAACTCAAAACAAAACGGACGGGTTTCAGTTTTTGACCAGTTATGATGAAGGCGGCGAAGAATTTCTGACACACATAGTCATAGGAGATGAAAGTTGGGTTTCTTAATCAATGGAATGGAGGCACACATCATCCCCAGCAAAGGTTAAGCCGAAACAAATCTTGACACCTCGAAAAATAATGTGCACAGTGTTCTGGGACAGGAAAGGCATCTTACTTATTGATTTCTTACCGCATAGTCAAACAATAAAAGCAGATGTTTATTGCGAGACACTTAGGAAATTGCACCGCGCAATCAGAATAAGCGCCGAAGAATGCTGTCCAAAGGTGTCGTGTTTCTTCACGACAACGCACGACCACACACTCCAAATGCGACGAAAAACATCCTACAGGGATCTAGCTGGGACGTGTTTCACCACCCCCCGTACAGCCCTGACCTCGCTCCTAGCGACTTTCATCTGTTTTTGCATCACAAATCTTTCCTTGGCGGTCAACACTTCAACAATGACGAAGAGCTGAACATTTTTTTTCCCAACTGGTTGAAAACACAGGCAACAAACTTCTATGAAGAAGGTATACAGAAACCTGAGCCTCGCTATGACAAATGCCTGCAAAATTTCGGCAGTTATGTGGAAAAGTAGTTTAAGAGTTGCAGAATTTTGTGCAATAAATAATTTTTCTGTAACAATTTAATTTAATTACCTAACAGTACTTACTTTCTGGACGTACCCCGTATAAAAGGACTTTAAATATATTTACTCCTCTGAGGAGTATAAGAGATGCTAGAACTTTTTGGTTAACAATTCTCCATACTTTCACCTCATCATACATCACATCTCCACCGCACTACCTTTTGTGTATCCCACAAAAGGTGGGAGAAGACTTAAAGGTGTCGGAGACTGGGTTACTTACACATTTTGAGCATAAATACAATACTGTTTTTATTATCTTGTTAAAAATTCACTTTTCATTTTTTCTTTCTTTTCTTTGTGTACAAGTGAAATAAAAAAACGCAATTACTCCGCTTTGATTTTGTTATTCCACTGCCCATCTTCATGGTACATTTGCCTCAAATGTTGCAGGACCCGAGTTAAAATCTCGGTTGGGATAAGTTCCTAAGTATTACGTACTTTGTTGCTTTAACGCGACAAATAAGTTCTGAAGACTCTACAAGTTTCAGCTTGTATACACTAATTTCATTTGGATTTCGATATGATTTTAAAGTTAAGGAATGCTATTTTATTTAATACATCTTTGGTCTTAGTTCCCGCAATCTAACACTTTTATTACAAAGAATTTCTCTAATAACAACAGCAATTTTTTTAATTCAAATGTTCCTCTTATAGTTTATGTGATAGGATCCTCTTCACAACAGAGTTTTCTTTGGATTTTAATCGTGAAATTAGTTCCGATTATGACGGCATAAGATAGCAAAATTAAGGAAAACATGTCAGTTTTCTGAAGCCAGCAGCAATCCTTATTCTCGCAGAATAGAACAGCGGAAGTATTATGGTAATGAAATTAACTTTGATTGAGAAAATAAGAAGTAATATGTTGTGGTACACTATACGTAACAGTTAATTTAAGCTTACATTATGTGTAACAATATTTTACTGCACTTGGAAAATCAAACAGTATCGATGTTGCAATCATATCTAGGTAATCACGCCCACCTCGGTAGCGTGGATGGTATCGTGTCTTCCTCACGTTCAAGAGGTCCCGAATTCGAATCTCGGTCTGGGTGTGTTACCTGGATAAAGTTTTTTGTGGGGTTTTCCCTTATCCTTAAGACCAATGTCGGGTAGCTCTAAGCTCCATGGACGCTGGAAACATTTGAGCATCATTTCGCCAATTTTCATTCATCGTCCGATATGACTTAACGTTGGAGGACGTAAAATCACAAAAAAAAAGGTAATCACTAAACGTTTATTAAAATCTTATAAGTTGTAGAATCTTTGTTTCCTCGTGGTTTACTTTGGGATTTAGGCTGTATTGGCAACAATACATCGAGCTTTTTCAGTTAAGCGAACAACCTCCAGCCGATATTGACTTGTCACTAACTCTTCAAGATTACATAAAGCATTCTTTGGATGCTCCTCAACAAGCCGTTATGAGACCTATTATGGTTGTACCAGCATGTTATTTCTACGGAATGCTCAGAAAGAGGGGATGAAGCTTTCTACCCTCATGTAACGTCGCAGAGCCGTCTCTCAATCCCCATGACCCTGCCGGACAATATGATGGCCCCTAACTCACGAAATGAAGGTCAAGAGAACCCTGTAAAATATTAATGAAGAATTGCATAATCATTACACACGTGCGCCTCTCTTTCGTGTTCAGAATGCGAAATGGCTATATATTGGGTCATTGAGGTTTAATTTAATAGGCAACCGTTTCACACACTGTCATTTTGAATTTGATTATGACTACCACCTAAATCTATTCCTGGAATTTCATATGATTCTACGTCCACAGCAGAATTACTGCATCAAAGGTTCAAAGACAGCTAGCTCCAAGTTAATGCTATTATGTTCTTCGCTAACACGTGATTGAAACTCGCAAGTAATCTATTAGAGACTGGATGATGCAGATGAAATCAAAATTATTGTGTGGTAAACGTGAACATATACTTAGTTAATATACTCACATACCTGTTTTTAAGAACTTCTATAATCACCGTTTTTGCTTTCACTTATGAGTAATTAGGTAAATTTCAACCTCCAACGTTATGTCATTTCTGACGACGAACGGAATACGTGAAATTATGCTTAAAAAAACAAGAGGGTCCACAGAGCTTAAGAGTTACCACGCAATTATCTTTCAAGACAAGGGAAATATCCGGAAAAAACCTTATCCAGGTAACTCACCCTGACCGAGATTCGAACCCGAGATCTCTATAACGCGAGGCCAAAAGGACATGGAATTAGTAATAATTGAAGTGGTAAATATTTATCATGTATGGTTTGAAATTTCATGCATTTGAGCACCAGCTCTTTTAAATTGATTAATTTGTCATTTAGCCCTGATATATTAAAGCACTGTTTTATACTAGGCTAACAATCGATTAGATGAACATATACGAAGCATTTTAAGGTATTATATCTGCACACTAATAAAAAAGCTTTCCACTATACTGTATCTATATGAGTGGTGCTGAAAGTATTTTTGCTTTCCAAATATTAAAGTGGAATTTACTTGGACGTTAAAATCATTGAACTAACAAACATGGAAGTGGAAATTAATTGTTCTTTCACACTGTCCGTGTGTAGGCTAATGTATGGAAAAATAGAGTCAGACTGTAAAATTCAATGCCATAGCCGGGATTTGAACCATTTGAAGATCCGTGGTTCAAACCCCGGCTATGGCGTTGAATTTTCAGTCTGAAGTGTTTGACTACAGAGAAATATGTGTGTTTATGCATCATAAAGATGCGGAATCCGGTGTGGCCATGAGATATGTCAAGAGATGGACATCTTTCATGCTAGAAATTGTTGAAGAACTGCACAGCCAACGAAAGAAAAAGGGAGACCTGTTCAACAATTCAACACGCGAGGGGATCTTATCAAAGACAGCAATTAGTGAAGTTCATCTGTCGAATACAAAACGATTTGCCGCTAGATCGATAGATACTGCAACGCCGTGATACGCCAGCTTTAATATGGGAACTGTATCTAATCCAAACGGCTATCTCAGGGAATTCTGGGTGCACTGATGCATCAAAAGTGCGTAAAATTTTAAGTTAGCTCCACATAATTCTTAATGAACAAGGGAAATGATCACTCAACTGGTCAAACTTCTGCAGGTTTATACTACAAGTAGAAACAGGCAAAATATGACATTTGGTGTGTAAACCATGATAACTATTACCGTGGGAACAAATAGAAATCAATGCCCGTTACAATAAATTTCATATTTTTCATATTAACTTCCTTTTAAAATAATTTCTGCTAGCAATGTCCTGAAATATCTGCATAGTCTGTTCCGGCAGTTTTCTACGAAATCCTTTTTTTATTTTTTTATTTTTTTGGAGACACCAAACAAACCTTTCCATCCAACTTCTGAAAAATCTCACACTCCCTTTCCATCAAACTATATGTTTTTTTTTTTTTTTTTTTTAATTTACATCCTCCAATATTTAGTCATATCGGACGATGAATGGAATGGGTGAAATGATGCTCAATGCGTCCGGAGTCCATGGAGCTTAGAGTTACCTGACATTCGCCTTTCATGATAAGGGAAAATCCCGGAAAAAACCTTATCCAGGTAACTCACCCTAACCGAGATTCGAACTCGGGACCTCTTGAACGTCAGGCAGACATGCTACCATCTACGCTACCGAAGCGGGCATGTGTGTGTGTATGTGTGTATGAGAAAGTGAAATATTACCTTTATTTATGCTACGTGTGAAATTAAACACCCACTATTCTTGAATAATTTTTACTCTCGTGAGCTAGGTAAATGCAACTAGTTATTTCTTCTTCTTTGCTTATATTTTTAAGACTTCAACAATCATTGAAATCCACAAACGTGTAATTCATTGCATTTATGGAAATTAATTGTTCTTTCACACTGGCCGTGTGTACGCTAAAGTATGGAAATATAGAGTCAGACTGAAAAATTCAATGCCATAGCCGGGATTTGAACCACGGATCTTCTAGTTGTCGTCCAGCTGCTCTAACCCTTGAGCTACCATGGCTGCTGACATGATATTAAATTCTCCAACTGACTCGTATTTTCCCGGTAAACCACTAGGAGTTCTCATAAACACATGAGACAACTACCTTAATGGCGACTTACTATGCTGTAAGTAATTTAAGGCCCGGGCTTTATTGTTCGGACCACTATTAGGTACAATTAATGGAAATTAATTGTTCTTTCACACTGGCCGTACTTACAGCATAGTAAGTCGCCATTAAGGTAGTTGTCTCATGTGTTTATGAGAACTCCTAAGTGGTTTACCGGGAAAAACACGAGTCAGTTGGAGAATTTAATGTCATGTCGGCAGGTTGGCCAACGTGGTTGAAGGGTTAGAGCGGCTGGACGGCAACTAGAAGATCCGTGGTTCAAATCCCGGCTATGGCATTGAATTTGTCAGTCTCACTATCTTTTCATTGTATTTATTTTATATTTTGTTAATGAAACATGAACATAATCTATAGAGCTTAAGGTTTTTAACCAACGAAGCGAACCTGTTTCAACTCCTTATAATATAAAATATTGTGACTTTATAGTTAATAATACCGCGGGTTATTTTGAAAAAAAAAAAAAAAATCATACTTTTCTGTCTCTAGCCATAAGCCATAAAATCAATAAACCACGAATACTAAAAAGCAGTTTTCAAGAACCAGGGTTTAACAGACCACGCCAAAAGGTGAATGAATAAGAAAGGTAAAATTATTCTACGTTGGCGAAATGTCAGTTGGGTAAAGCACATACTGTTTAAAAGGATAACGCTTCTGAATGTACAGGCTCAGATTAAGCCCTCGTCGAACGCTCCGCACTTCCAAATTACATCAGTCCAAGTGCCGCATACAGAGATTTGCTAGGATTAGGAACGTTGCGCAATGGGTGGTCCTAGCAGCATGCTTTGAAAATCGGCGTCTGTTCGTAAACATAGCGCGCTTAAATCTTCATAGCTGTTGCAAGCAGATATGTCTTCTACACTCAGTTTCAAGTGTAACAGTTTACTAAAACCTTCAGTACTTGATGGTAGGTCATTTTGGCTTACATTACAGCTGATTATTGCTACATGCACTTTGTGTAAGGAGGGAGTATATATTTTCAGTTATAAAACTCATACAGGGTACGGGAAAGTTTGTAGTTTCTATACACTATTGCCCCATTTTAATCCTGATTACAATTCCTACTAGAACTAATACCACGACAATTTATATATTGGATTTCATCACTATAGTAAAATTCAATATTTTCTGCTCTTAGAATGGCATTTAGCAATCAGCTAGGATAAATCACACAAAAAGAATGAATGAAAGAAAAAAAGAAAGAAAGAAAGAAAGGACCACATTCTGCATATTGTAAGATGTCATTTCTGTAATTGTTATCTTATACAACTAGTGTTAAACAGTTAAACTTAAAATGTACTAAAATAAATTCAACAGAATTTTCAGAAAACATTTATTTGTGCATGTGTACGACTAACCTCGATTTTCGTAAAGCTACAGACCTAATTTCAGTAAATGGAGTTTTAATTATGTCAAAAGATAAAGTTGTCTAGTAGAATTATGGAGTTTTCAATTGGCAAATATCCACAGGCATTTGAATCTTTTCAATATTCCTCTTCTTTTTGGAAAGCAAATATCTTTAAGAGCTTCTACAAATTTATAGAAGGTGTGAACAAAGCAATGAATGAAATCTGTCCAATTTGTGATCCAAAACAATATTTATTAGTTTAGAAAATACCTGTTGAAAGTTAAACCACCTTGTTGCTTTTTAGTACGTTCAAAGTGGGTAAATACAAAAACAAATTTATACTAGACCTTTCTAAATGTCAATATGGGTTCTCCTAAGGGACGTAATCCAAAATTTGAATTTACATTTCTCTGCCAACTTATAGAGCTATTAAAACTAGTGATAGTATGAAACCTTCCTCTTGATACTCTATTCTGATGCTGATTTTTAAGCACAAATACTCTGTAATCAGGCCCAAATGTCAGAGGTATCGGCGGCCCCTGAAACCTCTTGGTATTTAACAACTCACTTTATAAAACACTATGAAGGAGATAGTGAATTATGTTATTAACAGACAATGTTAGTACATGTAGATAATTTTGTTTTGATTAATTTTTTCAAATGTTGTGATATCTTCTCAAACCAACGAGAAACTCGAAAATTGCTTTATCAATAAGTTTCATTCGGTTTGAGAAAGTAACATCTTCTTTAACTTTGTTGTGCTCTAAGACATAGCATGGCAGGAAACAGTTCCACACTTCACATGTTTTATTCAATATCAGTGTTGCACATTGCTAAAACAAAATATCTACAGATGTTAGTCATACGGTATACCTGAAAGGTACGGTCGTGATCCTAGTTTGACTTGCGAAACAAAACATGGCAGATGTAATGAAAGAACAAGTCCTGGATGTACTGTATTTTCTCACATATTAAGTACCAATTTGTTTCTGCTAGAATCGCAGACTTTTGTCACCGGACCAGGTAAATATAATGGATGATAGAGAGAGAGAGAGAGACAGAGAGAGAGAGAGTGAGAGAGTCACTAAGTCAAGTTATTGCAGAAACGAATTTAGTGCATCAGCCAAGCTGGTTTCACAATTCAGTTAACGCCGCATGCTACAGGAGCACATAGGCTCCTTCTCCCATTGTTTTGTATGTTTTTATTTAGACAGTCTTGGGAGTATTGCACTCATTTACAGGAAACGCCGTCAAGGTCTATCAATACCTACACTCCAGCAGCCTTTGAGATACACATGAAGATAAACGCAAAATAATCTTAAGCATCGAAGCTCTATGAGGGCTGTTCAATAAAGAATGATCACTATTTTTTTGACAACCTACCTTTACTCATCCTCATAATTTTGATGGTCCTTCTCAAAATAGTCTCCCCTGAATGCGATGCACTTGTCCCAGCGTTTCTGCCGGTCCTCAAGGACATGCTGGAAACCATTTTTGAGAGATCCTTTAAAATCGCCCCCGCAGTATTCACAACTGCTTCTGATGATGGATAATGCCTCCTACGAAGGCGTTTCTTCAAGTTAGGAAATAGAAGGAAGTCATAGGGGGCTAAATCCGGACTATAGTGAGGGTGAGGGATACACTTCACGTTGATTTTTACAAGATATTCAGCAAAAACATTGACAATATGCGGCCACGCATTATCGTGCTGCAGCATCCAGCCTGCTTGACGGAAATGTGGTTTTTTGCACCTGATATGGACTTGCAATGTTTTCAGGACATCCCTGTAGTATTATCCAGCTACTGATGTGTGTGCAGGTACAACATGCTGATAAACCATTCCATGAATATCAAAGAATGAGATGACCATAACTTCCCAGTAGAAGCAACCACTTTTGCCTTTTTAGGGGGTTGGTGATGAAGGAGATTTTCACACTGAGCTTTGCTGTTTGCTCTCAGGATCAAAACGATGTAGCCAAGTTTCATCAGCAGTGATTACGTTTGAAAGAAACTCCGGATCTTCCTCTAACATCAACTTTAACTACATGTTACCTCCATTGCAGCGGTAGGCGATACTGAACATGTCTGAACTTGCCTGGTTCTCACAGACGGCAACCAGGAGTAGTAACAATGAAACTACTACGACGTGTTTGTTTCACATTAAGCTAACAGAATATAATAAGATTGAATTGTGGTGCGAAAAATTATGTCCGTAAAATAATTATGATCATTCCTTATTGAACAGCCCTCGTATCAGAAAGTTTTAGGCATACTTTGATACCACCGAGTATTGTATCACTGTATTGACGTTATCTTGAACATATGAATTAACCCATACACGTTTTCTGAACAGCGCATAGATGAAAGTGAATGATAATGTCTTGACCGTCCCCAGAAAATAAACTCGAGCTTCACCTCATTAATGACGAAATAATTACGTGACAGTATAAGCGTGTGAAGATGCACATTAAATGCACACAGTTGCCTAAGCACTACGTGCAGTGTCCGGAATAATGTTGGGATCTGATGACAGCGGCAGTTGGAGTGAGCACACACCCTCTCTTCTATGTACCTACGTGCTACTTGTGAGGGTGAAAAAGACTAGCAGCAGGGGTGGCCTAGCGAAAGGGGTTGGGTAATTTGGGATTGATGTGGCGAGGGGATGAAGCCTTGGTGCAACAAGGGCATGGCTCCAACACGCGGTTGACCGCAGTTTCACTCCTAAAGGACATCAGGTCACGCTGGTCATGTTATACCTGTCTCAGCGCTGGAAGCTATTAACTCTGCTCCACCGATTTTCTGTAACTTTATAGGGACTTTGAGATGAGCTGAGGCCAACAACTGCATGCGAAACAATTTAGTGAAAGTTTAACATCAACCTGTAGAAATAACATGTGAAAATCATTCTGCCATCAAATGAAATACAGGTGTTGAAAAAGGAACTTACATACACGTAATTTATTTTTCTGTTGTATATGGCCAAGCGAATTATGGTGTTATGTTCAAGCTCATTTTATAGATTTTAAGTGCAATTTTATATCAACGCTCAATTGTGCGAGATATTACTCAGCTCTAATCCAGAAAATAATTTTGCAAACTTTTCAAACATGGAAATTAATTGTTCTTTCACACTGGCCGTGTGTAGGCTAAAGTATGTAAAGATAAAATCAGACTGAAAAATTGAATGTCATAGCCGGGATTTGAACCACGGATATTCTGGTTGCCGTCCAGCCGTCCGACCTAATAGTGGTTAACTATAAAGACCGGGCCTTAAAATACTTACACGTTGTAAGTCGCCATTAAGGTAGTTGTCTCATGTGTTTATGAGAACTCCTAATGGTTTACCAGAAAAAAACATGAGTCACTTGGAGGATTTAATGCCATGTCGGCACGTTGGCCACAGTGCCTTCTGGAGGGCAACCAGAAGATCCGTGGGTCAAATCCCGGCTATGGCATTGAATTTTTCAGTCCGACTATCTTTCCAAATATGGTTTGGTGAAGCTGATGCGGGAAGCAATTTCCACATATGCGTCTATTGGAAGGAAACTACTGTTAACGAGAATTAACGGAGTATAACTCCTCTTAGTTTTAATTTGTTTTACATATGATACTTGCAGTTAACCATGATCCATTCGTAAATCCGTATGAACTACCCTCAGCGAAGCATAAACGCCTTCACTGCGAAAGAACTTCTTGACAAAAATACTCTAATCAGACTGTACAAAAGATTTTTTATTTATTTATTTATTTATTTATTTATTTATTTATTTATTTTTTGTAATTTACGTCCTCCAACATTTAGTCATATCGGACGATGAATGAAACGGGTGCAATGATGCTCAATGCGTCCGGGGTCCATGGAGCTTAGAGTTGCCCGACATTCATCTTTCAGGATAAGGGAAAGCCCCAATAAAACCTTATACAGGTAACTCACCCTGACCGAGATTCAAACTCGGGGCCTCTTGAACGTGATGCAGACATGCCACCAAGGCGGGCTACAAAAAGAATGGATAAGATGAAGAAAAAAATAATACGCTATCACATTTACGTAAATACAATGGTTAGAAATAAAAACCAAAGTACCAAAACAGAATGAAGCTCCAATAGACCAAAGGGTACAGTTGGTATTATGGGCAAGTTTTAAGGCCATCAAAAACAAAGCTGAAGAAGTGTATTTTGGTGTCTATGAAGACCCTAATGACGAATTACGAAAACTTATTTCTAGTGAGAAGCATTTCTAAAGGTACTCTGGAGAGATCAATGACAAACAATAAACAATTCCAACAGAAAATTGCATCTCTATAAACGGCATTCCGGAGGTGTTCGGTCACCCAAACTCTGAACTTTTAATTTTTGCTAAGATTAGCTGAGGTTATGGCGGAATCATGTGTACACTGATGCATAATAATGGTATACCATGTGCATTATACAAACATCTGTAATATTTTTATTACATTGTGTCGAATTTAAGTACTATATTTTGGCATCTGACTGCCCTTACGCAATCTTATCCAATACATTAGCTTTATTTTAATAATTATCACTTTAAAATAATATAATGCAAAACAAAGTGCATTTTCTTCAAGAAATTGAGCAACGACAAAATGTATTTCTGATATAATTTGTCGCTGTAACATTTATTTAAGCAAAGAATATATTTATTGATATCTATTTATCACTGTAACAGCCACAACAATTGAATAACAAACCAAACTAATCATTTTAAAAGAAAGAATAGATTACATTCGCTGGTGGAGTTATATAAATCAAAATCTTTAACTTCCAAAGTAACCACTGTAATAAATCTTTCCCTGACAGGTTCCTTGCTTCCGAATGAACAGAAATCCATCGAGTAATGTAACGTTTTCAACCGACACAAAAAAAAAAAAAAAAAAAAAAAAAAAAAAAAAAAAAAAAAAACTGTGGACATCAGTGCTATTCTTCCCAGCCAGGGCTGTTGAACAAAGATGAGCTCTAGTTAATCATTACGCAACGGCGACGTGTATATTAATGATAAATTCCGCCATATGGGTAGGTGCACCTCAGGCTAAATACCAGTGGTCTAAAGCAAGGTGGGAAATAATAATTGTCTAAGACTTCCTTTGCAAATGATTCGTTTGGCTCGATTGTTCGCTTGCCAGCCAACTTGGAAATTCCAAATCGCTGCTGGCGTCAGCCTGCTGAGATAATGAACATTTGAGTTATCAAAGCACTCTATTCATTCTGGAAGTGTTCCTGGAGCAAAGAGACAATTGTCATGATGAGGTTGGCTACTGGTTGTCATGCACAATAGCAGTAGCATCAGAGGACTTCATTTTTTGTCATTCTAGAAAACACGAGTCTTAATTGCAGGACATTTTAAAGCAATGGACTTACATTCTGTCCTTGAGGGCAAGCAGGACATTCAACTGGACAGCAACAGGTGCTTATTTACGGCCTGCTTTCTGTAACTTCCGAAACTTGTATCTGAAATGAATATCAAGTAGGAGACGCGCTATTTAACTTTAAGGATATATGATAAAATAAACCAACGGACATTCGCTGGCACTTGGGTTTGTGATAAAATCTAACTTTGCAATTTCTCGGGTACAGTTTTATTTATTTAAAAGTTTGGTATTTCAAAGACGTTTAGTTTTTTAATTATATTATTCACATAGACACGCATGCGCACGGTGAAATTATGCATTCGTAACGGATTTATATGTACATTGCCTCATAATGTTCTCTGCTGGGCATTTCAATGAGCATTTATAATGAAATGCTAGCTGTGGCTGCTGTGGCTCAACTGTGTTACAGAATTATATTCCCGCTCGTTTAATTCTACATAAACCGGCATGAAACCAATTGCAGTTGGTTTTACTGAGCTCCCGTCTCCCCTCTACCTCTCCTGCATTGATTCATCTCTGAAAAGAGAAGCAACGCTTCATGTTCTACCGTGCAAATATAAAATGGTGTAATTAAGCTTTGAATCATCATGGAATGTTGATTACAGTAGTCATTATTTTACTGTATTACTTATTCAACATCGCAGTACCTTCCACAATGGTTTACAGTCTGACCTATCAACAGATGAGTTTTGGTAACCAGGGGTTATTGCTTACTTGTAATTATGCGGTAGATAAATGTAGGTTAGATAACGTACATTTTTCTAACTGGAAGAACTTCAAAGAAAAGAAAATCTTTTATCTGCAAACCTAATATTTTATTTAAACTCCTTTTAATATTTTGTGTCCCACTGGCCACATTTTCCTGCGAAATTTCACGCCATCTATGTGTTAATTTGTAACATTAGATCCTCAAAATAAATATCCCGTTATATTTTCTTGAGCTATCCATGTAGGAGCTAAAACAGAAAAAATTGTTCTACATATATCAAGCACGTTACTGCCACTCTCGTTACGAATGTACTGTTTTTATCACATATTTAGCTCAATTTCTTCTCGGGCAGCAAGCCAGGTGAAGACGATTAGAAATCGAGATTCGTGAATGTGCATCGCTCCATTATCAAGATATTTATTAAATATCCTGATGATGGAAGCGGAATAAAAAGCGTTCTTGTACAAAGCTACATGGGAAATGCATTTTATATCAAAGAAATCCCCACCTGGAATTTAACTGTTCTTTCACAATAGCCGTATGTAGGACGCACTATGAAAGAGTAGAGCCAGACTGAAAAATTCAATGCCATAGCCGGGATCTGAACCACGGATCTTCTGATATCCGTCCAGCCGCTCTAAGCCATTGCGCTTCTGTGGCGAACTTGCCGACATGACACTAAATTCTCCAACTGACTCGTGTTTTTCCCGGTAAACCACTAGGAGTTCTCATAAACACATGAGACAACTACCTTCACGGTGACTTACTATGCTGTTAAGTATGAGGGCTGTTCAATAAAGAATGATCATAATTTTTTCACGGTCATAATTTTTCGCACTAAAATTCAATCTTATTATATTCTGTTAGCTTAATATGAAACAAACACGTCGTAGTAGTTTCATTGTTGGTACTCCTGGTTCCCGCCTGTGAGAACCAAGTAAGTTCAGACATGTTCAGTATCGCCTACCGCTGCAATGGAGGTAACATGCAGTTAAAGTTGATGTTAGAGGAAGATCTGGAGTTTCTTTCAAACGTAATCACTGCTGATGAAACTTGGCTACATCATTTTGATCCTGAGAGCAAACAGCAAAGCTCAGTGTGGAAATCTCCTTCATCACCAACACCCCAAAAAGCAAAAGTTGTTGCTTCTGCTGCGAAAGTTATGGTCATCTCATTCTTTGATATTCATGGAATGGTTTATCAGCATGTTGCACCTGCACACACATCAGTAACTGGGCAATACTACAGAGATGTCCTGAAAACATTGCAAGTCCATATCAGATGCCAAAGACCACATTCTTGTGAAGCAGGCTGGATGCTGCACCACCATAATGCGCGGCCGCATATTGCCAATATTGTTGCTGAATATCTTGCAAAAATCAACGTGAAGTGCACCCCTCACCCTCCCTATAGTCCGAATTTAGCCACATGTGACTTTCCTATTCCCTAACTTAAAGAAACGCCTTCGTGGTAAGCATTATCCATCATCAGAAGCAGTAGTGAAGGCTGCGGAGGCGATTTTGAAGGATCTCTCAAAAAATGGTTTCCAGCATGTCTTTGAAGAATGGCAGAAACGGTGGACAAGTGTATCACATTCAGGGGTGACTATTTTGAGAAGGGCCATCAAAATTATGAGGATGAGTAATGGTACGTTGTCGAAAACAAAATTGTGGTTATCCTTTATTGAACAGCCCTCGTACTTTAAGGCCCGGTCTTTATAGTTCGGACCACTATTAGGTAAACTTAATGGAAATTAATTGTTCTTTCACACAAATCCCCACCTGTTTTTCAAATGTACTACAGTATTAGTTTAGTATATGTATTGAAATAAGATTCGTTTGTTATGGATCACATATAATTACATTAAAACCGGGCTGCAATGTTTCTAAAGGCATTGAACTTAGTGGAAATCGCTCAGGGTACCAATGTCTGACCTTTCCGTATTAGACATTTACTTTCCCCCCCCCCTTATTTCCAAAAAGCAAATTCGTTTCTGTTTATCGAGTTCTGATGATGAATAACACAACATTATTTTAAGCTTTTGAGAGGAATAATAGTTCGATATCGCCAGTGTTAGTAAAATTAATAATTTATAAATAACTGCATATACTTAATCTTTTGCTTTTACAACAGGCAGCCTTGAATAGGATTACGAAACATCAAAAGCTGAGCATTAACTCGTTATCTTCCGTTGTAGTCTTTATCACTATAGGTACACTCAGCACGAAGCTGGATTTTTTGTTTTGTTTACTTTTATCAAGTAATTGTTTTCAGAAACTTGAAGCTTTCCCGGCGTTGATTATGAAATTAAGCTAAGTGCCAGATTAAGCACGTACCTGGCCAATCTCCCGAGAAGAAATCATTCAAGTAATTGTTTGCTCATTACTTAAAACTGCCGAATACACGTTCTACTAAGGTTGTATACTAAATGTATCAAAGAAAGGGGCCATTATTACTCGAATCGAGTGCTATGTTGTCAAACTTCAGTCGTTATACTGATTTCTACCATCATTTACTTGTCCATGCTACTATGTAGTATTAGGAGAGTTGCTTGTACCGTAGTCTAGGGTCCAAAAACCTAGCCGGCTGGCTCGTCTGTAGCCCGGTACGGGAGGTCCGAGTTGAAGTCCCGAGGTCGGTGATACCTCATCCACGATTTTCTTTTTCAGGGGTTTTCATGGGTCACCAGGTTAATTACGGCCCCCAAAGTTTCTGTCTCTCCATTATTATTGTTACATTATCTGTCATCTAATGGTCTCTTTCAGGGTAGAAGTGTCGGCCGGTGTCTCGGCGTTTTTGTTGTTGTTGTTGTTGTTGTAATTTACGTCCTCCATATCGGACGATGAATGGAATGGGTGAAATGATGCTCAAATGAGCCCAGGATCCATAAAGCTTAGAGTTACCTGACATTCGTCTTCAAGGATAAGGGAAAACCCCGGAGAAAAATTTATCCAGGTAACTCACCCTGACCGAGATTTGAACTCGGGACCTCTTGAACGTGAGGCAGACACGCTACCACCACGCTAACAGGGCGGGCGTCTCGACATTACATGGCAGGATGATATCCTCTCGATGAAGCTTCTGCCCGCCTCGATAGCGTAGATGACAGCGTGTGTGGCTCACGTTAAATAGGTCCCGAGTTCGAATCACGGTGGATGACTTACCTGGATAAGATTTTTCCGGGGTTTTCCTTTATCCTGACAGACGAATTTCGGGTAACTCTAAGCTCCATGATCCCCGGACTCATTTGAGCATCACTTCAACCACTTCATTTATCGTCCGATATGACTTAAAGTTGGGGGACCTAAATTACAAAAAATATAAATAAATAAAAAATAAAATAAAAAATATGAAACTTCCTCCTGCGATAGGACGGTCTCCGAACCCGGTTTGTTGGAGGGGGACCACATTAGGTTAGCATACCAGTTTCCAACTGGTAAATTGTAGGGACTCTGCCCTCTGCACTGTCGTGGCTCCTTGAGTCGGCCGCCCTCAGGCTTCACTGGTACAGAAACTGGTACAAAAGACCAAGATTGGACCTCCTTGCCGAATCCTCTCCGTAGCGTAGTTCAGACCAGTCCAGGGTCAAGAAGCACCTATCACAAGCGAGTCGAATTAACGAAGCGACACATAAGTAATAGCAGGTATCCGAAGAGGGATACTTACTGTCTCAGAAGTCGTCGTCTTCTTTTTTTTTTTACTCTTTTTTTTCTAAACCCTTATCATAATAATCTTACTACTCAAATCCATAGTACAACAAATAAATCAATCATAACAGAAACAATGACATGTTTCGCGTTTTTCGGCTGAGGCCGAACATGCAACATATTTTAGATAATTGATGGACATTAATTATTTCTTCACACTAGCCGTATATAGGCTAAGGTCTTTGATAGAGTCAACATCAAAAATTCAATGCCATGGCCGGGATTTGAACCACGGATCTCCTGGTTCCCGTCCAGTCGCTCTAACCTATTGAGCTACCATGGCAAACGTGCCGTCCTGACATTAAATTCTCCATTTGAGTAATATTTCCTCGGTAAACCACTAGGGGCTCTCGCACCCGAGATACACCGTTTGTGGCGACTTACTATTGTAAGTACTTGAGTCCCAGGCTTCATCATTTAACTCTTATTATTTTAGTTAAGTGATGACTAGTCTATATACGCTAGTGTGAAGAAATGATTAATTTCCATCAATTAACTAAAATAAGAGTTAAATGATGAAGCCTGGAAGTCGCCACAAACGGTGTATCTCGAATAGGAGAGCCCCTAGTGGTTTAACGGGCAAATATATGAGTCAAATGGAGAATTTAATGTCAGGTCGGCACGTTAGCCATGGTAGCTCAATGGGTTAGAGCGACTGGACGGAAACCAGGAGATTCGTGGTTCAAATCCCGGCCGTGGCATTGAATTTTTCATGTTGACTCCTTGCAATATATTATTATAATTATTATTATTATAATTATAATTATTATTATTATTATAATTATTATAATTATAATTATTATTATTATTATAATTATTATAATTATTATTATTATTATTATTATTATTATTATTATTATTATTATTATTATTATAATTATTATTATTATAATTATTATTATTATTATTATAATTATTATTATTATTATTATAATTATTATTATTATTATAATTATTATTATTATTATTATTATAATTATTATTATTATTATAATTATTATTATTATTATTATTATAATTATTATTATTATTATTATAATTATTATTATTATTATTATTATAATTATTATTATTATAATTATAATTATTATTATTATTATTATTATAATTATTATTATTATTATTATTATTATTATTATTATAATTATTATTATAATTATTATTATAATTATTATTATAATTATTATTATAATTATTATTATAATTATTATAATTATTATTATAATTATTATTATTATTATAATTATTATAATTATAATTATTATTATTATTATTATTATAATTATTATAATTATTATAATTATTATTATTATAATTATTATAATTATTATAATTATTATAATTATTATAATTATTATAATTATTATAATTATTATAATTATTATTATTATTATAATTATTATTATTATTATTATTATTATTATTATTATTATTATTATTATTATTATTATTATTATTATTATTATTATTATTATTATTATTATTATTATTATTATTATTATTATTATTATTATTATTATTATTATTATTATTATTATTACTGTGTGCGTACTGTAGTATTTGTTGAGATTTCATTAAAGGTTAAGTTAGTTAAATACTGTATATAGGAAACAGGACATTCAAAATAAATAAATGAATAGACGAACACATTTTGAATAGGCTGTACGCACTGGGACTCAAGGTTTTCCCCCGATCGCTGTCACCGTCTCCTTTCCAATCAATAATTCATTCCACTTACTCGGCGGAACACATCGCAAAGAAACTTTTCCACATCATTTCCCTGCCAACAATACACACCCGAAATGCAAAAACCAAGGGAATACAAATTGTGTTATTTATTTGATTTGCACCTCCAGTCACAACAACGTTTTTGAATAACCTTTAACAATGTATACCAGGATTCGTTGCCGAAACCGGAAGCTTTATTCGCAGGCTTCAAAGATGATTTGCTTCCAACGCATAACTCACCCTAACATCTGTATTCGCGTAAAAGAAATGTTCCAGTACAGGATAGCAGATAACCTTGATGTGAGTACATTCACATAATGTGATTGAGAGCAATGAGCTGTTTGATCGAGAGAAATAAACTCCGAGACACCGATCACGATCCTACCTTGAAAATGATCATTTTAGTTTTATTTACAACGTAGGGAACACAGTGCATTCTGTCCAAAAATTAGATATCGAGCTTTCATTAGAAATACGTGATTTGAAACCCTCTGAATTGATTAAAATAAGATATTTTACAATATTTTGAGCATATATGTGTAACAGTATAGCCTAAAAGCAAAATGTCCGATAAATATCAAACTTGGGATTTAGGTTTAATATCTTCGAAGGATGAGACATGATTTTGAAAAATCCTCCTAGGCAGGGGCGGCCGCTGTTTAGGAGCACAAGAGCATGTGAACCCCAATATTTGCCTTGTAGAAGCCCATTTTTTCTTTTCATTCGTTATTTGTATTTACCGCGCTAATTCCTTTAGCATGTGTTGTAAGTTGATGGCGATAGCTTGAGCATGTGGCAACGTTGCAGTCAGCACACGATATGTGCTAGCATATCATGTAACGTTTAATGCTCTGCGCATGCGTAGACGACAAATGCTACAGTCAGGCTTTGGTTGAGTACGCACACACCCCCACCCCACACCCCCACCCCCACCCACACACGACTGGACATTGAAGATCTTAATGTCAGACCTTCGGTCTCAAGCCAGATCAGGGCTAGGTCCTCTATTGGCAGTGGAGTATTTTGTAAGGAAGGATAATATGCTGCAGAAGATGAGGTTGGAGTTGTATTTAAGCCATCTGATGTGTTATTTTATGTGCCTCAAAGCAGTCTCGGGCGTTTGTAGCGCTCTGCGGGATCGATGTCGTACTCACCTAGACCGCGGGTTAGGGAGTTGAAGTTGTGGGAGAGGTTTTGATAGAAGGAACGTGAAAGGGTATGGATGTAGTCTGTTATTGTGGGGATACGTAGGTCACGTCGGATAACTAGATTGGTGATGTACCAAGGGGAGTCTGTGGCAATGCGAGGGAATCGGGATTGTAGAATTTCAAGGCGGTGTAGGTGAGACTTGGCTGCTACTCCCCATATTTCACTGGCTGGCCGGAGTACTTGCTTATACAGGAGCAGTTTTGTAGGCAGAGACATCACCGATCGTCGGTTATATAGAGGGTATAGCATACCCATTCTTTTGCTAACTTTATTAGCCACATATGTAATGTGGTCTCTCCACGTCAATTTGATGTCGAGTAGAACACCAAGATACTTAACGTAAGTTTTCCAATGAACGTTCTCACCAGCTAGACGAATTGGTGAAAGTTCCGCTATTCGTCTTCGAGAGAAGGTGATGGCCTGGCTCTTCTGTGGGTGGACGCGTAGGCGCCAACGTTCGAACCAGGTGGTGAGGAGGTCAGCATACTGTTGAATCCTGCGAGTACACAGATTGAGCTCTGATGATGTGGAGGTGACAGCTGTATCGTCAGCAAAGAGATACAACGAGCAGCGTGGCAGGGATGGTAGGGTGTTGATGTATAGAAGGAAGAGAGTGGGTGCTAGGACACTACCTTGGGGAACTCCAGCTCTAATGGGATGGGATGAGGATAAGATTCCGTCGTGAGAGACAGCAAAGGTTCTGCCAGATCATAGCACAAGTACGATGTGCACGTTAACTCACATTGGCAACACCAGAGTTCTTGGTCATCTCTGGGAAGTGCTACTATCTATAGAGTTTCACTACAACTATCTCCAAATACAAATAATGTTTACAACTCCTGGCGCTTTCAGCTGTTTTTTCTTTGAACACAGTGTGTTATTACGCAGTTTCAAAAGAGATGTTTTGTTTTAAACACTGAGATAAACTTGGAATTTGTAGGTGATCAGCGGATGAAACAATCTAGTACATCAAGTACAACCAGTGCTTTAGCACAAAACAATTATTCTTTGTTGTGTGCAGCGACCGACCACGATGTTTTGGAATATTTATGACTGTTGAACTTTTCTCAATAGGTAGCTATGAATTCAGTGGATTCCATTTTAAGAAAAAGAAAACAGATAAACTGACTTACGAAGAAAAAGTTGTAATAACGCGACTAGGACGTCCGCAGCCCATTTTGACAGTTGAGATTGTTACAAAACTCAGAAGCGGGACTACAGGGGCAAATTTAACAACAATGTATACACAACCTGTAAATGGCTATGCGGCTGCAGTATTAGAAATTTTTTTTTTTTTTTTTTTTTTTTTTTTTTTTTTTTTTTTTTTTTTTTGCTTTCCGTGTCTTATGTTTAACTCTGATGTAATTGGGCAAAAGTAGGTACATCTTAATGAAAAGATAAATAAGGACAGGAATTCGCACTCACATAAGAATGCATGTATTTAGTTTGCCATATTTGGTCGTGTGAATATTAATGCTCAGCTGGACAGCACTTACAGACTGTCAGTAAAAGCAGCACAGTACGAATAGATACCTTCTTTCTAAGCTAATAGATTGCATAAAATTTTGTGGGGCGTTTGAGCTAGCACTCACTAGTAGTAGTGATGGCAGCAGTGGCAAATAGTGCTAGTGTGCATTTTAAGTGTAGGTTTTGTAAACACCCACATTTTTATTCCAGAGCCATCACTGCTCCTAGACAAAGTTATCTTCCACGTGAAAGGTATTTCCTAATTGTTTCTTTACTCAAACTGGCTCTAAGGGTTTTGTTGAAAACAACGCACGTATAAGCTTCTTACATGACAAAATGTATAAATAACTTTATTTTTCCGGAAACAGTCTGTTAGTCTTCTAGTTAATTATAACTGGTATAGTCATGTAAAATAAAATGAGGATAGAATATGATATGTTGCAATGGAATGTGTAAGACAAGATGATCAGTCTTCTAAAAGATGATAATGGAGAAGATTTGTCTTCATAGCATATTAAAGTAAGAATGGTGAACTATAAGAGAATGAGCAAACGAGATGAAGCCACGCTAGGCTCGCATTCGACTTGCTGGTGGTACAAATCCTAACAAGACTGTCCTTGGCTGAGGGTTTTTCCAACTTTTCCACCGTTTTAGTAACTCGTAAATGCCAAGAAGATACTCAGTAAGTTTCAAACGTTTCCTTTCCAAATACATTTCATCGAACGTATAAGCTTAAGGTACCGCATGTAGTAAGAACGAGACTTGAATACTATAATTAAAAACCTCTAATCAGAAATATAAAAACATACTTTATTAAACAAAAGTACAGCCCTTTAAAAGATAAATGTATTTTAAGAATCTTCTTTGGCGTTCGCCATTTTCAAAATGTCCGATATTATTGATTAAAATTGTCCACACATTTATCATTTTTATTTTCTTTACTGCCTACCTATAATTATGTTAGATCTCATTCTTTCTGATAAGATGTAAATAAAAATAATAACAGCAATAAATGAAATTATTGATCCTATTGATGATAAAATATTTCATGAAGTGTAGGCGTCAAGATAATGAGAATATCGTCGTGGTATACCTGCTAATTCTAAGAAGTGTTGTGGGAAGAAGATT
This sequence comes from Mantis religiosa, assembly GCA_030765055.1. Classification (NCBI taxonomy): domain Eukaryota; kingdom Metazoa; phylum Arthropoda; class Insecta; order Mantodea; family Mantidae; genus Mantis; species Mantis religiosa. The sequence continues at coordinate 188,040,610 of CM060951.1, forward strand.
AAATTAACTCCTACAACTATAGTGAAGAGAAAAAACTGCATTTCCTCCATAAATTTCGAGCCGTGATTTCACCTGAAATCAGTTTTGAGACTCTCTGAATAAAAGAAATTCCCCGCGCGCGTGCCTGTGCAAACAGTTTAACTCGAAAGAAAAAATCGTATTAATAACAAACTTTACATTTAAGGTACATGCAACTTCCATGCCGTAACTATTAGAAAATTCAAGTCAGTGACAAGGAATAAATCAGAAATTACTAAATCTATGAATAAAAGGTTTTACAAATTGTGAACTTCAACCAAATATACACTTTTTAATTTACGTCCTTTAACTTTTTAAGTCATATCGGACGATGAATGGAATGGGCAAAATGATGCTCAAATGGGCCCAGGGACCACGGAGCTTAGAGTTAGACGTTCGTCTTTTAGGATAAGGGAAAACCCCGGAAAAGATTTATCCAGGTAACTCACCCTGACCGAGGTTCGAACTCGGGACCTCTTGAACGTGAGGCAGACATGCTACCATCTACGCTACCGAGGCGGGCATCTACTTTTTATGTAGTAAGATTTTTGCCTACTTACTGCGGTTTGCCATTTATACAAAATTCGTGCACATTTTCGGCAAAGCTATGCATTTCATTTGTCATGCAAAGGTCTTAAACATTACATATTCTTAGATTCCTTTATGATAAAATCAACATTTTCAAAAAACTTTTCATGAAAAGAGTGGTTAGAAATTGTTTGAATGCTTTTGTCCTAACCTTGGGATATAGAGAACTTAGGTATTGTGTTAAGTATTTAACAATCTCTCTCTCTCTCTCTCTCTCTCTCTCTCTCTCTCTCTCTCTCTCTCTCTCTCTCTCTCTCTCTCTCTCTCTCTCTCTCTCTCTCTCTCTCTCTCTCTCTCTCTCTCTCTCTCTCTCTCTCATGGGGGATTATTAATATATGCATTTCGAATGTGGAATTTTTTAGTGGAACACAATGCTATAAGTATATAGCAGATAAAGTTAAAAAAAAAAAGGGTAACTTCCATTTTAGAAGGCTACAAGTATTTTAAATTGAAAATCAATAACTAATATCTCGGAATAGTTTAACTTGGCAAAAAGAACGTACTTGACAAATTGTGCTTTAACAAAATCCATATTTTTGGTGTAGTAAGATTTCTTTTCTATGTTTAAGCTATGAAAAGTGATTCTAAACGAAGAATTCATGCCATGAAAATATTTTAAACATGTTAAGTTAATTAAAATCTTGAGCCATGTTACAGAAAATACAGGTTTTAAAAATGTAGCACAAAAAGGTAATTTTCGGCTTGGGGGATCTTCTGAATATCACTGTATCGCATATCTGAATATAAATACCACTTTATATATATATATATATATATATATATATATATATATATATATATATATCTGAATTTTATTTTTGATTTACGTTATTCACACACAGGCTCTTTCTAAATTTGTTTTCGCTTTTCTTACAGGGAGATTAAAAAATTATTTTTCCGGCTAAACTCCAATATCGAAGGCTTGTGTGGAGTACTACCGTATTTCCTCCACTTAATGAACATTATTTAATTATTTTTTTAAGTTCTCGTAGTATAAAATGAAATGAAATGAGCGAAGCCTCACGAAAACCATGCTTCATAGTCGGGGTATATTCATACAGTGGAATATCTGTATGGTGGCAGACGCACGTACACGTGAATGAGCATGCATTTATACACGTTTCTTTGTCATCATCAACAGAGCGAGCTAATTCCATTTGGGCAGAACGGGTGGCCTACTGTGGAGCGCCGTAGGGGTTCTCGTTACCAGCCTCTCTATACGCGTGCTCTTCTATTAGGATATTCAACTCTCCATGAACACAATATACCATTGGGACCATCGTCAGACTTTCGAGTACGTAGTTTCTGTATAATGAAATATACCATTTTCTAAACATTTGGTTAAAGGAATTTAAAGCAGTGCTGAAACTATTACTACAATCCTGAGTTTTATCAGCATATAATTTTTCCTGACAATCTCATATGCTCTTTTCCTTATATAATTACCAAGAAATTCTTTAAATACAATAAATTTTGGTGGAAGGAAGGTAGGTAAAACAAAATCATACGCCTTAAACATGAAATCTCTGCATTCCTGAAGAAAAAAGTAAATTGTACCGTAAGATGGAATTCCTATTATACTCATCACCTGTTTTTTTGCGGTAATTTGTTCAAAACCTTAGCGCAGAGTGAAACTATGATTCCTGGTTAAGTCGTGCAATGGTTTTTGAACAGTACCTTCACCCATAAAACAGTCAGCGAGGCCAGGTCTAACACACTCCTGGAACCGATGAACTTACAGCTCTTGTTACTCGATAACGTGTGAATCTGCATCTCCAATAAGGTAGACTGTAACGTATTGTGAAAATATCATACGTATTGTTGTGATAATGTCTCCTGTAATTTCAAAGTTCATAGACAAACTTGAGGTAATTGCTAATGTACGACGTCTGCAAGGCGCTGGAGCCGTGAGGAAAGCTATTACGCGACATCCGGCAACACTGGCGTGTAGCTTGGTTTCACCCCTTCAAATCTCCATCAGAACGAACCCGTTGCAACCATCAGTCTTGGCTGGGCAGCCGTTTGCGATGGAGCTTCCTATCACTTCCGCCGCCAAGTGCAACTTGCGTGCACTGATCCGTTTTTTGAGTGCCAAGGGCACTACCCCCACTGAAATTCATCGTCAGATATACGAAGTCTATGGGCCACAGTGTACGGACGTCAAAAACGTGCGAAAGTGGGTCAGAGAGTTCAAAGACGGACGTACACACGTCCATGACGAACAACGCTCTGGTCGGCCTTCGGTTTCAGCCGAAACAATTGCAAAAGTTGAGCAAGAAATGCTTAGGGATCGGCGTGTGACAGTTCGTGAGCTGTGTGAACTTATCCCTGAAGTCGTTAATACTAAAGATTTTGACCGAACATTTGTATTATCGCAAGGCTGATCTGGCCCAGTTCGGATGGGACATCCTCATCCATCCCCCTACAGTCCAGGCCTAGCACCTAGTGATTATCATCTGTTTCCTGAGTTGAAGTCACACCTGGGTGGAACACATTTCCAGACCGACGATGATTTGAGAAACGAGGTTGAGCGCTACCTGCGCAACTTGGCGGGAGAGTGCTATGACAAGGGTATACAAAAACTGCCACAGCGCATGCAAAAGTGCATCGATCGCAATGGTGATTACGTTGAAAAATAGCTGTAAGTTCTGCCTTTCCAACAATGTAACACTGATTGACATTAAACATGTTTTCTATATCAAATAAAATTGGAAGCTTACTTTACGGACACGCCTCGTATATGAATACCTTAAGGAAGAGACAATGCATTAGGATAGCTACTCTTCTGAGCATTTTAGAGTGATTAAGAAAGTGCAAGAAAAAGTTAAAAATCATAACAGAAAACTGGAGACTTTATAAAGAAATTAATAATGGAAATTATGTTAAATAGCTACGCACAATGTAAAATCCAAATTTACCCCGTAACTCGGTGCTAGGAATAGATAATACCTCCAATTTCAAGTTCTTTAACAAGAAATAGGGAAGATGCGCCCAGTACCTCACAGTGCGCAGTACCGCACGGTGTCAGTATCTCGTAGTTGCCGATAGATAGTGAAAGCTCATGGTGTGTATTTAGACAAACATCTACCTTTGTTACCAACGGAAATTTTTCCCTCTTCTTTGACCGTTGAATCAAGTTATTGTTCAGAGAAGTCGTGTATTGAACTGGAGCTGTACTGTTAATAACTTGCTGACATTGCTACTGCCTTGTCCGGTGAAGAATTAGGTAAGTATTTGTACTCATATTATTTTGTATTAAGTAGAATACACAAACACAAAATGTAGTGTCGATTTAAAAGAATCGGGCCGTGCTATGATGTTATACATACGTACCTGTGAGTTGCTCAGTATCTTACGATAGTAATTTTCTCAGTACCGTACACGAAGGTATACTTTTATCCCCCGAACTTGCACTGGCATTAGATTAATTTTTGTTTATAGGCATTCCTGTCAACATGGAGGCCAAAAAGAAAGGGAAATGGTTAGAAGAAAATATGAAACAAGCAATAAAGAATGTGATAGAACGACCAATGAACCTGGGAGTAGCAATACATATTGCTGAAACATTAACATCGACTCTGTATAAGTTTATGTTGCAGGAAAGGGCAGAAAAACAGAAGAACAAACAAATAGCAAAGGGACGCAAGACTAACATTAATAAAATTGTAAATAGAGAACCTAGCTCAACTCTGTGCCTACAGAAACTGGAAATAGTGAAGGGTCTTAGAAAACTAAAAGAAAGTTAAATTTTAGAACCAAAACCAGTGTTGATTGAAGTGTTCTAACAAAGTGTATCATTTGCTTAGAAATCACAGAAGAGGCTTGGGTTCAGAGTGTATCATGCAAGAGTTGGACACTTATTGAATGTACAGGGCAAGAGAACATTGATTTTTATAGATGTGATCACTGTGTTAAAAATGTTTCATTAGTTCTAAGACATTTTTAATCCCTTTAGAAAGTAGAAACAGTACTTGGTAAAGTAAAGGAGCTTGTGAGAGTCAATGTTCCAAAGTGCAGAACACAAATGCAAACCATATAACCCCTTTTATTTGAATTGCGGGCGCTCTTTCTCTTTTCTAGTGTCTTTGATGGTGTCGCTGTCTGCTGGCAAATCTCCACAACTATTTTTAAGCCATTCACTTCCTCTTGACATCTGACACCGCGGGAAGCTAGTTAAACCAGCTGGAATTTTCTCTCAGTGTTACCAACGCAAAGGCGCGCTTTGTGCATAACGACAGGGGTGTGGCAGCAAAGGAGCGAAGTGGCTGACAATAACAGGCCTCAAA
>CM060951.1:188048001-188210501 GCA_030765055.1 Mantis religiosa
GGCATACAAAGTAATAAATAAATCAACAACAGGTATTTGAATCAACCATATGTGCACTAGTCTGAAACTACTGTTTCAGCAGCTTTGCCGCACAGTTTACTAAACGAAAAATTGCGCAAAAATAATGACACCTAATCGGCAAGGGTAAGTTGTAAAACTTGAGTATACACAGGCTTCCATTGAGCAGAATACTTGCTCAACAAAATTCCTCTCGGAAACATTTCGGATTGAATTATCGTATATTTATAAGTTATATCTTTCTAATCCACTTTAAGTACATTTAAAATTGGTCTCGGAAACTGTTCTAGAGGAACTAGTCAGCAACTTCATGGCCCTGCAATGTAACATTCCAATAACTAGGTAGTAAAGTTGGCGAGGAATACTTGGCTTGCAAATTGCTGCAGATTGTTTTGCATGCCCGTAAAATACCTAAGCATCAAGATTAATGTTCCAGTATATCCTAGAATTACTATAGGTAGTTTCCTATGTTGGTAATAATCATTTTTTCACACTAGCCGTGTGTAGGCTAAGGTTTGAATGAGTAGAGCCAGACTGAAAAGTTCAATGTCATGGCCCGGATTTGAACGACGGATCTTCCGCTCTTCGTGCGGTTAAAATCCCGGATATGGCATTGAATTTTTCAGTCTGGCTCTACTCATTCAAACCTTAGCCTACACACGGCTAGTGTGAAAGAAATCATTATTTCCATCCATTTACTTAAATAAAACATAGTGGTTTAACTATGAAGCCTGGGACTGAATTACTTACAGCATAATAAGTCGCCACAAAAGGTACGTGTCTCATAGTATGTGAGAACCCCTAGTGGTCTACTGAGAAACATACGAGTCAGATGGAGAATTTAATGTCATGTTAGTATGTTGGCCATAGTAGCTCAGTGGTTTAGAGCAACCGCACGGACAGAGGGAAATCCGTGGTTCAAATCCCGGATATGGCTTTTCAGTCTGGCTCTACTTAGTTTCCTATTTTATCAATCTTTTCTTTAATTCAAGTCCCAAGCCCGTTTTTGTTTGCTCCAAAAATGCTGTAAGAAAACTGTCCTGTTTCGCCACGCATACAATTCTCATATATTAAGGTTCCAAGAAACATATGATGAACTGGATTCACATGACAATCCTTATATGTTCTTCAACAAACTATTATTTTAGAAGCAAATTCTTCTTTTTCCCCCCTTCTTTTTTTTTTCTTTGTTTAATTTTTATTTCAATTGCTCAGCACAGTTAGTGCTATACAAATTGTGGAGCTATATACATAATATACATAATAAAATTAAAGTGTACAGGGATAGTGGATACTCATATTGGAGTCCTGAAGCAAACTGGTCTGATTGGTGTGAGTATAAATTAAATAACTTCTTCATTACATAATAAATAAACATTATAGAAATAAAATGTCCTGTGGCAAGCGTGCCTTCAGTCTTGGTGCAGCATCAAGGCGACGTCCCAGTTGGAAGAATAAAGCACCTGATACATAAGGAAGGTGAGCAAAGAATTTGCTTGTCGTTGTAGAGATGTACGCATTAATGCTATGTCCAATTCTCTATGCAGCTGTGTACCACGGGGCGTTCACAGACAATCGTAATATTCTGTTTTGATGCACCTGGAGTTGGTGAACATGAGTAGGTGAAGCACATCCCCATACAGGACTGACATATAGAAGAAGTGGTCGTAGAATACTCTTGTATAGTAGCAGCGTACATTCGGCTCGTAAAGAGGATTTGCGGTTGAGGATGGGATACAACTTGTGAAGACGAGCATAGGCTTGATTTAGTTTGATTTTGATATGTGTACTCCATGTCAGTCGACGATCAAGATGGACGCCAAAATATTTGACTGCACAGTCAGAAGGTAACCAGGGGACTTCAGTGTTATAGAGTCGTATATTTGCCGGAGCAGCAGGCCTGCGCAAGGTGAATAGCTTAAAAAACATTTGCTTGGATTAAGTGCGATACGCCAGCGAGATAACCAGTGCAGGAAAATGTCCAGGGAAGATTGTAGGGTTGCAACGGCAGTTTCAATGGAGAAGTACGAGGTAAAGATGACTGTATCGTCAGCAAACAGTGCGGTACTTGTATTTTATTTTAATCGAAATAAATATTTTTAAGGATGGTTTTATTACATGTTGATTTGAGGAATAAGTAGGTTTAAATGACAACCCAATCTTTGTAAAACGGCCTGCCATGAGATTCTTCTGAATAACTGCTTCCTAATGCAGAGGATTATAGGTAGGTATTCCAAAATAATAACAAAGTATCTCTGGAAAGTGTTAGCTTCACCAAAAAAAGGGGGGAATGTACTGGACATAAATATTCATTAAAGTGATACGCATTTGTGGTGTAATTTCTTGTTTTATTCTGCTCGTTTTCCAGTTAAGAAATAGTGATTCAGGATGAAGAGGATTTCAGAGATTATTATGCAGTAGAAACTTCAGGATATACATTTCTTTATCAAGAAAATGTCTTTAAACGTTTGGTATTTTAATCAAAATCGTTAAAGATGTTTTAGAAAATTAATATTTTCGAGATTTTCCCATGTATCTACAAGTTTGGAATGTAATTTTTTTTTAATCATCCTGTTGTGTCCTGGAAAGATGTAAATCTAAATCCATGTTTTCGTTTTTGAATTTTACTGTACACGCGCGCGCGCGCACACAAGTTTCACTGCGGCTTCTACTCATACACGTAAGAACGGATTAGCAACAAAATAGTTCATTTGTTTTTATATGGTATACTCTATTGTCTGTGTTCATATTTGTATGCATATTTTACTATAGATATACATTCTAAGCCTCCTGAGGTCACTGAATAAGTTACCAAAGCGTATATCTTTGCTTCGACCGGAACACGCTTCAGATGATGTATACTGGGGTTTAACATTTTGAAATATATGAACACGTTTCGACAAGCATTTCTAGACGATATATTCTGTTTCTGCAGTATTAGTATTAAATTTCGGACTTAGAAGGGCTCGCTGTGATTACATGCTAATAAATCGTTACTGATTATCACTGTTACACAACACAAACATGCCATTTGCCGTATCTCGATAATAAAGCCACACACTACTAGTGTATGCGATATTTTGCTTTTACGTGGATACTGCGATGAACATACTCAAGGTACACGATTATGGGACAGACTGTGTAGCGAATTAATTATAGCGCTCGAACAGGGATCTATTTGCTAACAACAGTTTAGAAGTTTCGATAGGGGGACTAGGGAATTACCCCGTTAACTCGACGAACAAGTTGTGTTTCAATAGTTACATCGATCAAGAGAGGCGGATGTTATAAGGATTTTGTCGCAAATATTCCTGCTTGTGCATCATAATGGGCTCATGACAACTGTAGGAGTCCTTAAATTATACCAAACAGTATATCCAGGGAATTATGCTGATCATTTCCTGGTTGTACTTGTGTCACTTTTTCCATTGAAGACCTATGACAATCTACTGCAGTAGATCACGTCACTCAGAAGAACTATGTTCAAGAATATCACTGATAAAAAAACGAAAATACGCATTAAATCTTAGATTTCATGCTCTAGTCAATATCATCTATAGACGACTTTCAAAGAAATTCTCGAACCCTAACTACTTAAATGGAAAAGGGTTCTTTATGTTTTATTTTTCAAAAATAACACTAAAGGTTTTCATTAAAATGACACATTTTAATCGAATATAAAGATGCTAACTTGAAATATGAAACGTTTACCTCAGACTTTCTTTGAACGTCTTGTGGTTGACATATTTTATACATGTAATTTTGCATATCTGAGAACTACAAAGACTATGTAACCTTGTATATTTTGCATAGGCTATATAGCTAGTGTCAAGATTATTCGTAGTATTAGGTACTCCCACTAATTCACTGCTGTTTGAATTTTCTTATATTTTAAGTTTGTGCCTGTCCAGTTTTTAAATGTCACCTCATTCTCACTGTCACCTAATAACTTGAACTTCCATTCTTATTGATGGAAGTTGTAACGATATGTTTTAGTTAGAACTTTTTATATGAATATTGTTTTCTGATATGACTTAGTAGGCCATGTAATGACAATATTAAAAACAAATATATGTGTAATTTTGTGATTGGCCGTAGTAATAATTGTATTACGTGTTGTGATGACGTAGCAGTAAATCGGCCAATCACAAAATTAATAGATGAGTAACGATAGTTACGGAAAAATCAATAATCTTGAGATAGAAATGTTCTTCAGTCTTATTTCATGACGATGAAAAATGTCGCGGTGAATATAAAAGTTTTGTAATGGAAAGTTAATAACATTCAAAAAGAGTTATTCGATATTCGTAATAGTGACGAGTGGACGTTAGATTATACAATCAAATAATATATGTAATCAAACTCAATCATCAAGAAGTGCAATTTAATATGCAATGATTAAGATGGACGGTCACAAAGATGGCTCCCAACTTTGGGGCTGATTAATCATCGAGAAACGAGACGACCTGTTATAACGCCACAAATTTGGCTCCCGAACGTGTGGCTCGATTAAGATGGAGAGAGATTAAGCTGGAAAATAACGCCACAAAATACATAATGCTGGAATGAATTCTTCCATTCTGAATAAACTTAATTCACAGATATTATGACGAGCTAACCATGGATGTAAAGGATAAGGAAGGAACACTTGGCCAGATCGGACACGGTGGGGGTGGGGGGATAGCTCAGAGGTAGGGAATACTGGCTTGGCAAGAGGTTGGGATTTTCTAGTTGGTTACAGAAAAACTACAAAGGTTGTGTGATACTAATTAACATTACAATTCACTTAATAAGAATATTTACTAAACTAATTAATTACATAAGTGGCCTCAGCGGCCACCTTACTCAGCCAGGGCATACGCCGTGCCAGGTCGGAGACCTGTAAAGTCTTTTTTTTTATTTTATTCAATGATCGATCAGCAGTACATGCTTTACAGATCCTTGTTGGCTAATTGAATCTCTATGAACTATATAATAACATGTAAGGAAAACCAAGTTGGCTCCTATTATCTACTTAACACTGTGAAACAAGATAAAAATACGTTAATTAAAACAAACAAGTAATCAAAGAGATAAGAACAACAGTCATTGTGAAACAATATTCATAGTTTTTTCAATCAGAGTCACTAAGGAGGAGATCCTGTGGGAGTCGTCTCTTCAGGCGCGTGGGCTGGCGGGTTCGTACGCCAATGTCGTACATCACAGCTCCTGGAACATCTGGCAGGCTTGAGAAGAAGCGAGAGGCGATCTGACGTATGAATTGGTGAAGAGGAAGGAGACCAAGTTCTTTATGCAGTTGTTGATTTCTTACGTACCAAGGGGCATCCGTGGCGATGCGCAGAAATCGATTTTGCAGGACCTGTAGCCTTCGGAGATGAGTGTTGCTAGCCGTACCCCATACCTGGGAAGCATATGTGATAAGTGGCCGGACAAGAGATTTGTAGAGAAGCAGAGAGCATTCAATCCCACGAGGAGTGTGTCTGTGAAGTAGCTGTAAAGTCTGTTTAGTTAACGCATGTGCAGCTCAGAGTCAAAGGAACCTGAGCCTCCCGCCCACTAATGACCGTCATAAATCTATCTCCACACTTCAGAAATGGAACACTGTCGTTGAGGACCAATAGCAACCCTGATTTTCTCGAAGTGACAGTTGCATGTGTACTCCACGTAGAGTCTCAGTTGCCAAACTTCCAACTTCCAGCTGATCTGTTTCATTACGTGCACAAATTCGTTGTGTGTCACCATGCGGAGACCGTAGGAGGGAAATGCAGTGCTAAATGCAAATGAAGTAGTAGATAACATTCAGTCAAGTGAAAATAATCAAAGTGAAGACAGTGTGAATAACTGGGCAGAGTTATATTACTGGAAAAGCCTCCAAATACAAAGTTATAACGGGAACTGTTTCTAAGCAAATTCAAGCGCCAATTTTGAACACACATAAATATGTACTGACAAATAATCTTGGTAAGGGGTCGTGCAATGAACCCGATGATAAATTCTGGGTATTCACAGAAATACAGTAAGAAATATTGTGACGAAAGGAATACCAAAGACGCTGATCAAGTGTGAAGACAAAAGGAAACGTTTCTCTAAAGTAGATAATTTCACATGCGATTTAATTCGTCGAGAAATTTATAGATTCTATGCAAAAGGGAGAGCTCCCACCTTAGACGAATTGGTTGCACATTTGCAAGAAATTTGTGATTTTCCTTATGGGCACTGCACTTTGTGTGGCCTCCTAAAGGAGCTGGGTTTCAAATACCGCTCTTCGAATAAGTTAAGGGTTATTATAGAATCCAGTAGAATTGTAGCTTGGGGATATATGTGTGTGTGTGTGTGTGTGTGTGTTTGTGTGTGTGTGTGTGTGTGTGTGTGTGTGTGTGTGTGTGTGTGTGTGTAAAAACTAAGGAAGTTTCGCAGTAATGGACATAAGATAATTTATTTAAACGAAACCCCGTACGACACACATGACGTATCGAGAAAGGTGGCAACCTTGCGGAAAGATCTGGGAGAAGGGTCGGAGGTTGTAAAACGATTATAAGGGTCCTTCAAAGGCAGAGACCAACGTGCACACGCGTTAACTAAACAGACTTTACACAAAGAGGCAGAGATTCACACAATCTCACTCAAGCAACCAGAGGGTGGAGGACGGGGGGAGTGACGTCACATACCACTGAAGTCACATGAACTATTATTTGTATTAATTAAAACAGTCACTTGTGACAATATGAACTAGTTCAATTCCCCTTGTCACTTCAACTACTTCGCGATGAAAAGGCGCAATGACCTAGCCTCTTCTTCTGCGAAATTAAACACAAGTCTTCCCCAATATCTTTCTGAAGTAAGAATTACTACGTCACCACAGTTTTAACAAACTTGTTTGAAAAATAACATTTGCTACAGCACCAGAAAGGGATTCTGCTAACTCACTCACTAACTCGCGATAACGCTCGCTTATACACAACACTCGCTTATACAGCAGCTGGTTAGGGTTATAGAAGTGTCAAGATAGGAGAAAGGCCAAAGCTTCATAGAAGAACCATCACCAAAGATCTTCCTCAGAGATCTCAAAACGATGGTAACGAGTAGGCAGATGTTGTGACAGGTGATGAAAACTGGTCCTTTCATTACAGCTTGAAACACAATGCCAGAGTATGGAATGACACGAATTTAAACGAGTTCTTTTAAGTGCATTTTCAAACTTGTTAAACGATTGGAGAAAGCGTAAAAACAGATGAAGACTATATTTGAAAAATGGCAGAACAGTCTGTTGATTAGGATGTACTTTATTTTTATTTAAAAAATATATATTTAAAAAAATGCTCCACGGGATTTTCGGTATGACCCTCTTACTATCGAAGATACTGGTAAACAGTAGCCCTACTGTATCTCAGGAGATGTTTCTTTTATTTAATTGTTAAACGTTCTATTCATCTCTGTTCTGTTTCCTGGAAGTACACATAAAGGCTGTGTTAATATATTTACAGTCGTTTAAAAGATACAAGCTGCGAAGGAGAGAAAAAGCAACTGTACTAATTTTCTTCATGTCAAGATGCACGTGTTGCCGACACTTTCACGAGCTGGCTGATTCGTTCCGGAGTAAATATGGATCCAAAACAAACCACGGCATGTGAAGGAACGTTGTAACGACGCTGTCACACCCCAGAGGACAATAAACCCCAAGATTTCCACGAAACTGCCATCTTCATGTGCTTCAGCACGTGCTACGTTTCTTCTCTCTGATCCAGTCAAGTTCAACGTTATATTGCGGTTATCCTCATCTAAAGTAGAGTGACAGATTCATTAACTGTTTTTTTATCCCTTCTACTGGCTATACTTAGGAACTCATTATAGTTAAAATACACGTCCTTTTTACTTGTCAGTTCAATTCAGCAGTGAGTTAAATACATGTTAGATACTCTTATAAAGTAGCGAAACTTCATACAGTAAAAACTGCCTAAAACAGAACCCTTATATGCCGGAAACCTGGAAAAAACGGAAAATGAATTTTGGAACGGAACTATTCCAATATAAAATTATACTCTAAGCCGGAAAAGCGCCTAACGCGAAAAAGGAAATATTTTTCGAGAACAGTTTGAAACCTGATTAAAACGGATTACTTTTGAGTAATGGGCTACAACGTACGTATTTTAAACACTGCAAAATTTTTGAGGGCGACTGTACTTGCACCGAAGTTCCTTGAACCAGAACTGTACTCCTTCGAGAAAAAGGGAAAACAAATCATTAGCTCTGTCAACTCTCTTCCAACACACATAGGGGTATAACTGTTTGGCAGTGCATTCATTCTCAGTTTCGTTGTTACAAGTGATCAAGCACGAATGGAAGAAAACTGAACTTTGGTGATTTTTTTTAAAAAAAAAAACATAGTTTGTGTGTACACAAATTGTGTAAAATGCGTTCAAAACGTAAGGCATTATCACCGGAGGAACAAATTAAGGATATTGAAAAACACGAAAAGTAGTTAAAACGAACAGCAGGGCATGTGAAAAGCATCAAAAGAAATCACCTGATTTCTTAAAAGGACCCCCCCCCCCCCCGTTGACAACAATGTCAGGAAGCGATGGAAGTGGATACGTTACTTACGCGCGTCAACCCCGCAGGGAAGACTACCGAATAACCTCGGTAGGTCCGCCTGGTGGTCTAGCACTCCTTCTACTAGCTCTGCAGGCTAGTACCCGGGACTTATTAGGCAACCCTCTACCCCCTCCGGGCGGCCATAGCCTGGCCGGAGGTACCCAATTTCCCGTGGGTGTCGGGAACACACTGCCCCCTCGAGTCCAACCAATCCGAAAAGCTCTCCGTCGGGAGGGGCTCGGCAGTTCGGCCCGAGGTTTCTCTAGTAACGTCAGAGGTACCACGAGTGCTAAGGATCCATCGCGCCCGCACCAAAGCTTTAGGGACAGCAAGAAAATTAGGCAAAGACAATTTCAGAGCTTCCAATGAATGCCTCGAGAGTTTCAAACATCGCCATAACATTGTTTTGAATGCTGTGTGTGGTGAAGCAAATGATGATATGTAGACAGTTGCAGATTGGAAAGGGACAATTGAAAACAGACAGAGAAATTAGGTGATAAACTACAATTACTATATCGAAGTTGAAAAATATTGTACATGATACATATCAGCATATTATTACTTAACTTCGCTCTATATTATTCCTTCATTGTAAACCTGTACGACTATTTCTTAATTTCTTTGTATTCAAACACAACCATCCGTAAGACAGAAACCCGTGTAAACAGAAAAATCCCACAAACATTTCATTCCGTTTTAGAGAGGTTTCACTGTATAAAATTCCTTAAGTGAGTTTTTTCATTCAATGAAAACATTCGAGGTCGTTCAAATGAGTTTTCTTCACTGATGTTCTGCGAACAAGTGGTATTTTTACACATTGCCTCTTCAACATAGAAAAACCCTTTGTGCTCTCTTGTTTGAATGGTTGTCTATATTTGCTTCCTATCTGGGACTAATGGGCCATTAAGTAATATTACACAAAAATACGAATCGATACACTGCTATACCGTCACCCATAAAATGTCAGAAATAATGGTCCTAAAAGTTACGTCTTTGGAGATATGAGCAAATATTTACTGTATTTTCTCCGCCGTGTTCTAACGAGAAACAACTGAAGAGCAATTCATCTATTAGTGGTAGTACAAATCGTTCAATTATTCAGTCGTTTATTTGTCCTACAACTGGAGTATTTCTCTTAAAGGTAGTACTGCACTCCACCCAAAAATTTTACACCGGTGTTACATCCGAATTACACGTTTTGAAGTACCCTGAAGAAAAGATAGCAAAAGCATTTTTGTAATAAAAGTTGTGTGGGCACGTTTAAAAACGAATTAATACCCGGCAAGGAGTTCCAGTAAGTCTATTGCACCTATGCCCCAAATGGGGCGGAAGGATGAGGCGAAAGGGGATAGAGGCTACCGTCTCAAGGAGACACGACAGTGCAGAGGCAGGGTCCCTGCAATTGGTTAGTTGGAAACTCCCCGACATGCAAGCACAATTAAGTGCAGAGGATCTACCCAAAATCACAAGACCCTGGCCTCCTTCAACCCGGGAGCGATGACTCTTTCCATAGGGCAATACCTGATTTCTTAAAAAGGCCCCCACCCTCACCCCCCGTTGACGACAACGTCAAGACGGAATGGAAGTGGATACGCCGTCAACCCCGCAGGGAAGACTACCAAAAAAACCTCGGTAGGGCCGACTGGTGATCTAGCACTCCTTCTACTAGCTCTGCAGGCTTGTACCTGGGACTTATTAGGCAACCCTCTACCCCCTCCGGGTGGCTGTAGCCTGGCCGGAGGTACCCAATTCCCCGTGGGTGTCGGAAACACACTGCCTCCTCGAGTCCAACCCAATCCGAACAACTCCCCGACGGGGCTTGGCAGTTCGGCCCGAGGTTTTTCTAGTAACGTCAGAGGTACCACGAATGCTAAGGTCCGAAAGGCCGCACCGCGGCAGCTGAAGGGGACGGATCCCCTCCCCTACGGGGAGCACGCACAACCGGCATCCCATCAGACGGTCCGTCCTACAGATGGAGGAAGTATTTAGCAGGAGCATATCATCCTGCCATGCAGCGCCGAGACTCCCACCAACACTTCTGCTCTGAAAGATACCACAAGATGAGATTATGTGAAATTATGATCAAGATGAAATGATAATGAGGATGAAATGGAGGGACAGGAAATTCGGGGGATGTAACCAACCTACGCAGCATTGGCCTGGCGACCTGGGAAACCTCTCGAAAAAAACTCATGGGTCAGGTAGGTGTACCACTGGAATCAAACCGGAAATAGTACACCGTTTCTACACTTATAACAGAATAAGTGCTGTCCTTTATAGAAAACTCAGGATCTCGCAATTTTCTAAGAATTAGGCGTTCATTTGTATGATTTAACTGAAATATTTTGCTACTATTGCTCAGAAATTGTATGGGTATGTCCAAATACATTCTTATTTCTAAAGGTTTTTAGTCATATATAATTATTTTAGTTATGTACTTCGCCATGATACTATGATTATATTATCGTACTATCAATTATGTTCCTAACAAAAATTAATCATTTTAAAATTTGAAAATGCAAAACGAGTTTTATGATACTCTAGAACAAAGCATTTGCATCTGGTGTCGTTACCATGGACACCCCTGCTAGACTGCACGACAGGGCCGGATGAGATGTCTCTTCTTTTTTTTTTTTTTTTTTCCTTTCTTTCTTCGCAGAAGTTTGAGAACATAAAGGTGGCCGTGCGGCTTTCGATCCAAAGCCTTCTAACAACAAATTGATTATAAAAGAAGGGGAATGAACTGAAGTAAGGATTGCGGTTGTCATGAGAACATAACACAAGCGGGGCGAGGGAAGAAGTGGAATTAGGAATTTTGTGTGTATGTGTGCGAGTGTGTGTGTGTGCGTCTATTTTCTCCCGTTACCAGAAAAGTTGGTTGGTATTGTTGCTGCAAGCGGAGGGAAATTTTCGGTTTTTATTTTCCCTCTCCCTTATCTTCTTTTTGTACTTTCGTTCCCCGGTGCCCTGGGGATTATTTACCGCACTGTACAGTCACTTTCACAAATTATTGCGTTATTTACACCTTCGTTTTTTTATCCTCGCCAAAACATCGTAAATCAGCAAGATTTACCATAGCAATTCTAGGTTCTCGGACAAAGCAGCATTACCAGCCCTAATTCAAGGGATTCTCGCTTGTGAATTCGTATCCCAATTCTGAGTTCAATATCATCTTTCCTACAATAAACGAGTCTTAAAATATTAGACTAACATTATTATGTATATTTCCTTTTCTTTTCCGAGGATTGTCAAGAGAAAAATTGCAAAAATGGCGACGATTTCTGCATTTCGAAACGAAAATCATATACAGATATTAATATCATGAAATAAAAATTTTTCTAAGAAGCACATAATACATCAATAGTAACCTTAATCTTAACCCTAAACTGCAATATTAACAAAGAAAAAACAAAGGTACAGGTAGAGAATAAAATAATTATTTTGGAATCTTCATTAGCAGCTAATAGAATAACCAAAACCCACAGAATATAAATATCTCTATTAAAAATAAAATAATTTAGAAGTTTACGAAAGAGCTGATTACATTAAGAGTGAATGTTTTAAATATATTGATCGCCTAACGTTGACACAAAGGCATTGTACTGTTGTGAAGGATTGTTCCCATGGCTTGAGTGATGTGACATCAAATAATTATTTGGTATTGTAGCAATTTTCGTGTAGGAAAGTCTCCAAAATAAGGAAAACTGGGCGAAAGGACACCCAAATCCAATGTAGAACGCGATTCCGGAGACAAGCGATTCAAACTCCTTTAGGACTGTTCTTCTTGACTGATTTTATATATATATATATATATATATATATATATATATATATATTTCAGATTTTTTTCGTCTGTTATAACCGGCAAATGTGAAGAGGTATTGTCCTCCACCTGAGTACCGTATATAATAATAAAGAGGAGGAATCAAAATTATCTAATGTTCGTGGAAATGCCTTTTCACCATCCGACTTAGAAGTTTCAATTCTTCTGATCGACAAACATTTCAGTGTTGTCCTACTATAATGGGAGATTGTAGAATTTGAGAAGGAAGAAGAAGAAAAAACGTACAAATTTCATTGATTTCTTGTCGTTCCCTCAAGTCGTTTTCCACAGTGATTCCAACTACTTTAAGTAGGCATAAGAAAGTCTTTCAAACAGCTGTTTTTTTCCTGCACATTTCTTGTCTTTTATGTTGGTGCGTGCTACACTTCCCTCTCAAGTAAAGTTGCCTATAAATTTGCATAGCTTAGTTATTTCAATTGGTTTCATAACAATGGGGGTATAAGTTATCACATATGAGTAGGTATTATTTATGCAAAGGTAATCAGAATAAAGAGGTCTTCTTCAGAAATTATTAAAAAAAATTAATATTTTCGTTTTATTTATCATGAAAATACCGTAAATAATATGAATAGTACATCAGTCGTTCTTGAGAAAATCAAAATTTTATAAAAATGTCGAATATAGGTCGTATACAGGGTGTATATAAATGAATATCGGACTCAATAATAAGTGAATTTCGAAAATTGTAAGAAAACGCTTACGGCTACTTCCTTACCGTTTAAAGTTATCACAGGCTCTAAAGCCGACAGACCACGGATTACGTGCCAACTTCGCAAACGACATGTTTCACGACGATGACGATTTTATGGATCATGTTGTCTTCAGTGATGAATCGACCTTTCACCTTAGTGGACATGTTAACACTCATAAAATGCGCAATTGGGACTCAGAAAATCCTCACGAGATGGTACAAATGCAACGAGATTCCCCTAAAGTGAATGTTTCTTGTGCCGTATCCCGGCGAAAAGTTTATGGGCCTTTCTCTTTTTGGTGAACCTAGTGTAACTGACTCTTCTTTCCTTGATACACTAGAGCAATGGCTCTCCCTCAGTTGGAAGAAAACGAGCCATAGAACTTCATTTTCCAGCAAGATGGTGCGCCACCTTACTGGCATAACGAAGTAAGCAATTGGTTGAACGTTCACTGTACCCGAGCGCTGGATAGGCCGCAAGGGCCCCAAGTACAGGGCTTGCTATACATGGCCTCCACGTTCTCCTGATCTAACGCCATGCGATTTTTAACTTTGGGGCTTTATCAAGGATCATCTGTACGTGCCTCTGCTACCAGCTGACCTCCCTGAATTGAGAAACCGGATTGAAGCACCTGTTGCTACAATTACTGAATATACACTTATCAAAGTTTAGGAAGAACTCGGCTATAGACTTGATGTGTGCAAAGGGCAGTAACACTGAACGTTTATAAGGTGCTTGGTAAAACTGTTTGAGTTGCTTTTTCATTGACATATCATTTATAACTGTAAGTTGAATGTAATAAATATTATAAAGAGTTAAAATCCCGATATTCATTTATATACACCCTGTATTTGTGTTATGGAGTGGCTCTTTAAAATGTTGTCACTTTCTTAGAAATTGCTCGGCATAAATATTTAAGTTAGTATTTAATTGCTTTTCGTTTGAGTTACGCTGGTTCAGTGTGATTTCTGAGATTCATACTTTACGTTCAAGTAATGTGTGATGTGTAGCATACATTAGAAAGCGCAACGTTTTGTAGATATCTCGAGAATGTTGTGCTGGGATATTTGAGAGGCCTTAGTTTATAAATTCCTAGAGAACACATAACCAACTGTTGAGTAAACATCCATCATCAATTCCGCTAAAATACACGTTCCATCATGAATGTGAATAAAATTTATAAACACCCGGTGAACTTACCGGTGTAACGAAAGCTCCAACTACACGTGAATTACACTGACATTAAAAGCACAAACGATACTATACAGACCAGTTAGCCTTCGAGTGTGTGACTGCTGCATCACTGCAAGATCTTGTTTTCACTTCAAGTCTGCAGGTAAGTCGCAAATCAGTGTTAAGTGTATAGCAGGTGCTTATGCAGCAAACAAGTTCGTTAGCAGGACATGCTAAATAATTGCATAAAGAGAGAAAACTGTAATAATTATAAATCATACAGCCTATGTTTTAGTTTCATAAATGGAGAGCTTAATTTTCTCAAATTGGCGTAGACATTGGTGTCTTTACCAGAGGTGATCTTGGTGGCCTGGAAGCAGAATCACCAGCATTATGTGAAATAGCTAATGGGACAAAAGAGAATGTACAAAGAAATAACAACTGACGGAGGGAAGCTAATGTAGTGTGAGATCTATCGCCAATATTTCAAATCCTTTTGCTGATATCAGGGAACTTTCATCCTTTATTCGGAAGAGCGGCTGTTGGAAATTACATTATGAAGGTTAAGGGGCAGGATTACTCTGGAAAGCCATCTAGATGGGGTTTATATGAAACTATTAATTCGCCATTCGACTTAAAAGCTACATAAGTATCTTAATATTAATCTGAAAACAGAACAAAACACCTCATCAGCTAGGACTGTCCAGAATTAAGTACAAATTATAACATTAAAGCATTAGCGTCGTAATTCGTTATTCCAAATTAATTAAAATTTAAATGCATTTGTTGCCGACTGCTTTTTATTTCTTTGTTTCAATCTATAACACATATCAGGAAATTATACACACATACTACATACTGTGGGAGCAAAAAGTATGGGAAAATGCCTGTAACCCCAATGTTGCAAATCTATGAAGTGATTTTTTTTTTAAGAAAACCTGTAAGATATGCCTTACATTAGAATGATTACAAATAAAAGGTGTGCGTTTTTTTTAATGACAACATTTCCTTTTTCTGCAGTACTCCAGTCCTCAGAACATCTCAGAACGTCTCTTTGACCCTATCAAACAGCAATTTAAATTTATTAGGACCTTACTGCCTGTGTACTGAGCAAAGGAAAAGGCATCACTACTTCAAACTGAATAGGTTTTGGATTAAACAATACAGTAGGCTACTTCAGTATGTGGCTTTGGATTGAGCAAATACAAACAAAAGCTAAGCTAATAAAGACAACAATGTGTACTTCATTGCAAAATCTTCCTGGAAGTAGTCATAGCACAACTTATAGAAAGATAACGAATTGAAATACTAATACCTAATGATCGGATGAGTGAGTGAGTGAGTGAGTGTGTGGTGTTTTAGGGCCCGTCGACAGCAAGGTCATTTGGGCCCGCCTAATGATCGGTGTTCTAGTGTTGCTGGAAATATTTCAAAGACAGACTATGTTATTGTTTGGAGTAAATGGAGGCCATTTTGAGCAGTTTTTGAAGTTAATTCATCATGTTTTAACAGCACAGCATCACTAATTTTATTATGAATGTGTTTTCTTGGTTTAAATGTCATGTGCTGTAATACGTCCTAATAAATTTAAATTACATTAAAAAAAAGTATCTACCTGTACGTTCCGAGACGTGAGGGCCAAAAAAATGTTGCCATTAAAACAAAAGTCACGCCATATTCACATAGTAATGTGTAAACATGTTGATCTCTTGCAGATTTTCTAAAAATTATCACTTCACAAAACGTAGCTCACTCGGTAGGGCAACTGCCTGTCGTGATAGGGGTCCCGGGTTCGATTCCCGGCGGGATTGGGGATTTTTCTCCGATCAAGATAATTCCTCATCTTCTCCATTGTCTGGAAGTATGAATGAGAGTGCAAATGTGTGCGTGATCTAATGATTAAAACCCATCGAATACGAGCTAAAACCTTCGACATGTTCCAAAGGAAAACCGCCGTCGATATGACCATTAGAGTTAAAGGCGGGGTATAAATGCAACAAAAAATCTATAACAACAAAGTTACAAGCAATGTTCCGTACTTTTCCCGTATATCTCAGCTTATAACAGGTATACACTTAAAGAGACTGACCTGCACATTAAAATGACACAGAATCGTACATGATAACTGCAAAAGAAACGTCACTATATCAAAATACACAGTAAACGGATGTGAACTGATCTTTATTATAGGATGGTGTGAATTAGTGTTATACATATGGAAGCTGCTGGGAAGTTATAAAAGGTTATGCCGAAGAGAATGAGGAAAGAGAACAAAGAATGGGTACTGATTATGCAGATGTTATATATTTATTGCTTTATAATTAAGTTGCTTAAATAAGAAAACTAAACACAATTAACAATACTAAAGTTTTAAATGCTATATCATTTCCATTTTACTTTTCTCGTATGGAGAACTTGCATCCCGCAGGACTTACAATTGTGTCCCTGGGGTTAGAATCCTGTCGTGGAACTCTGAATCCGAGAGTACATCCAGCATGGGGATCAGTCAGATACCTAGGATGCGAGCAAAGTAGTGGGTGATATAAACAAAAATCTATGGCGCGACAGCTCCAAGAGAGCCAGGCCTACCAACCCGACTGCCGGCATCACGCCCACTTACGCACGGCAGAAGTGGTCGATCATCCAACCGATACGGGGAGGAGATGTGGTCAGCATCTCGGCATCCCCCAGCTGGAACGTTGGTTCTTGGACCAGGGCCGCTTACTTATCGTAAGCTCCTCACTTTCCTCACGATACTCAGTGGGCACCGGTCCTATTCCCGAGACTTAAAATCCGCACACCATGCATGGGATCGAATCCGGGCCGCTTTCCGTGGGCAGGGACCAAGGCATGTTGTTTAGCCCGCTACGCTACGGCGCAGGACGGGTGATTTAAAATGTCTGAAATTAATGGAAGGAAATGTGATTACGGAGCAGCTGGTAAATGAATGGACGAGGAACCTGGAAAATCCGAAGATAACCCGCGCAGACGTCCTTCGTTTACCATGAATCTCAGATGCGGTCCTCTAAGATTTAAACTCCAGCTACGGGAATTATGACACGAAAAGCAAAATTCCGAGCAAAGAATAAGTTTTTATAGGAATTTATACAGTATTGTCAAGAGACAGCTATGGACATCAGTGAAAGTTCGCACCATGTTTCAGGCTCGTTTTTTTAATTCTTTTTACAAGATAGAACGAGAAGCTTTGATGCTTTATTTCCGAATAATGAAAATAACTTTTATCGATTTTAATAAGTGGACGCATGTGATTTATCATTGTAAACAATCCACCTTCAGGCTGCTTCTCTACAGTGAAAGATAACGACGATTCATAATGATATTTTGTGTGTACATCAACACTCCGTGTTTCCTTGTATTACGAAGGGACGTCACTACAACTTCCATACATACGAGTCTCGGCGTTCATTGGATAGTACACTGAACTCTGAAAAATGTGCTTTCATCTACAGTTCCATCACTGAAGCACTGATGCATTAAACAGTCACGGAATTAAAGCAACTATGTTTATTTGGTAAGCAATCGGAATCGTTAAACCCGGCAATCTCCAACACCCCTAAAAGGGGGAGGGGCACATTTTACGTATTGCTGGTACATGGCAATATGTTATCCCTAGAGTGGGCAGCTACCCCATAGGTGCTGTTGCACGTCGAATGTTCTGTTTGGATCACAGAACAACTACACTGCAACTTGTTTATGGGGTTATATTGGGCAAAAAGTTATAAAATCAATCAGCTACAGTTTCAGATTTTTCGGTCTTTCCAGTTTGACTTTTTCTCTAAATGGTAGAGAATGTGTTGGATTCCGACCGAATATTTGATAGTGATATTATAGGATGAGTACCAAACCTATTTAAGGCCAGCCTCTTCTAAGGATGCAACACCAAGATTTTCAAAATATCCCGCATTCAAAGTACTCTTTAGACGGAAATATTTTCAAAAGTGTTGATTTTGTCAAAAATGGCGCTAGCAATACTGATTAAAATACATATTTAATGACAGCTGAAATGTGTTATCTTGAATTTTCTAAGAATAACTTCTGAAGCTCTCTTCATTATGAAGACGGGTAAACTTAACGAATAGACAAAATGTTGCTACATATTAAATGTACATATTATCAAAACATATTTTATGTGATTCTTTTTTCTGCTGGAAATAATGATTTTTGAGATATTCCCTATTATGCGTTTGAATATTCAAATATTTATGTTTTCTGAAATAGGAAGTTATTGGTTTTTACAAAGAAAATGTATATCGCAGTTATGAACTATCATTTAAGACTATTGTACTCTTCTATTCCCACTGTGCTCAGGAAACCATTTCCTCAATCATTTATCTCTAATTAGAATAAATTTATCGAAACTAGAAAGAATAGAAAAAGTCTTATGAGTGCACACATAAGATTTTTCTGAGATAAGGACTCTTAAACTTCAGTCAGGATAAATACTGATACGGCTATATATGAAGGCATGTTCAAACCACCTCTTCTGCTAGGAAATCACAACTAGCACAAGGTGGTTCCATTTATTTATTCGCCAAAATATGGAAATGAAGTGATATAACGAAATAGTTTTCACAACCGAACTATCCATCACCCCACCGACTATCGAATCTGGGACCCTTAGCATCCTACCTGGGAGTGCGTTCCGCCAAACGGAAAAAGCAACCGGACTTGAATTGTATGTTTGTCTTTACTTGAGAAATGAGAATTTTGTCAAAGATGTATGCAGACATTTAGACGCAAGAGTTTAAAGGTATCAGATTGAAAGACAGGTTTACTATTCGGTAGACAGCCAGTACCCTGCTTCTCACAGTATCCCTCTAATCCTCTTAAAAGGGCTCTTGCATCTTATATAGCATGGAAGTCAACCTGTAGTGAAAGGAGTAGCTGCTCGTCGGTGTTTACTGTAAAACAAATGATAAGCGACCACTTTTCAACGATGCTTCGTAAACACCACAGGTTGTTGATGTTAAAAAAGCCGTTTTTCTTATGTGCTTTAACGGGAAAGGTTATGCCAGACGAATGAAGTAGGTCAGATGATCTTCAAATGAGCCCGGGGTCCATGGAGCTGAGCGTTACCTAGCATTCATCTTTCATAACCCTGGAAGAAACCTTACCCAGATAACTCAGCTTAACCGAGAATCGAACTCGGGATTTCCTGAATGTGAGACCTGCAGGAGGTTGGAGGTTAAACGAACTATATAAAAAGGAATGGTTTATTTTCTGTTTCAAGATTCAAAATTATTCACGCATACAAGTACAGCATGTCGAGACCATGGAGAAATGCTGTTGCTTTTGGTTTCTTATTATGTTTTCCTTTGTTTGAATTTAAGTCCGACACTACAACATTAACCTAGGCGAGGGCGAAACGAAATCATTTGATCTGAGTGGATGGAAGGCACGGATGTCAACAATAGCCCACAGCAGCCCCTAGAAGAGTCCATCTCGTATTGATTTGATATCAAAGTGCAAAAACATTAACCTATGAACACAGGTCAGTTATCAGCTCAAGAGGGAAGGAAAAAGAGGGAGAACGAAGAAACCTTAATGGAGCCGTACAACCAATAAGAGGTGTGGACTATAACTTCGTTTGTCCTTACTATCAAAACAATACTGCTTCATATTGGCAGTATTTTATACATCCGACTGTACAACTACTGCTTAAGAACAAGAGAGTACATCATTTAGATACCGCACTATGAAATTTACTCGACTTTCGACATTACATTATAATATTAGCAATAGTTAGAAAATATCCCAACCATATTTTGATTAAATTATTTAGAAATATTATCATACTATATAAACTATTCGCTAAGGGGTAACCTGTGTTTTGTGTTTCAAGCTGTAAGAAACAACTTGCGGCTGCTGAACTTGCCCTGCGGTGCAATTTCCCCGAGCATGTTGAACAAGTTAAGCTTAATCCAGTTTGTCAGGACAGGATGTAAACTTCAGGTAGCAGTTAGGAAATGCACACACTAGCACTTAGCTACTCATAAATTTATCACGGCTTTTACATAACAGGTGTGAAAATTTAGAAGATAGTCTCTTACTTGTCGCAAAATGGGATCTCTGAAAATTGTGCGCTGGATACTTGTATTCTTGCTAAAATTTCACAAAATATTAAGAAGATAGTGCTATATAATTATGGACGAGATGCTATATTTATGCATACTGATCTGACCCCTTTGTGTATGACATTCTTATCGGTGCAGAAAATGGATTCACTGAGAACAATAAACCATTATCTAATCAACATCTTAAATTTCAGTAATAAAATCGGGAGCATTTTCTCTAGAAATAATATAAGCGTTTGATAATCATTATAAAATGTATTTAACCATAAAACATTTCAAGAGGATCTGTTTTTACCAGCACCTTTAACGGTTTTTTCCCCCCGAACTACTCTTCAGGAAGATCAGAGTTGTATGACAAGTGAATTGGCCGCACTGCAGCATCTTAATATACGGTACGTGGAGACCGCCATATGTCATTGTCAGAGCCATGGGCGCCGACAAATACACCAGTTTTCTAACCATCAGAAGCATCTGAAATTCATAAACTTCCCGAAACGGTGCGTGCGTAACAATGAATCGTTCAGAAAACAACTTTGACTGATGAAGTTGAACTGCTCTTAAAAGAGCTGTCTGAAACGAATGAAATAATAGATGTTATTAACCAGTCACTCAGCTGCTTAGGTAATCTAAGGATCGAGGCAACTTATATTTACGTCGATTTTCGCAAAAACCAGCTAAGGATAGCTATAATTCTCGGGATGGAAAAAATAGCAACTGAAACGTCATTTATTTCACCTTATTAGCATGTGGGGTGACTAAACAGTGCATCCAAACCACGAACTACCTGTTGTGAATAAGGAGAATCATAAGGAGGTTGATGTTCATCGTTATTTAAGATACATTCCAAGAGTGCTGAGCAAGAAATTCTGAGGATTGTCATAGAAAAAAGTCAAGATCAGAGGCAAGAGTTTTTGTTTTTAACGAGTTTTTCGCAAATTTTCGCGGATTTTTCCTTTTCTCAAGAATATTTTTAGCAATAAATGAGAAAATTTCTATTATTTTTACTCTGCATACAAAAGTTACATTTATTTCAAATTGCATAAATGTAATTTTAAGTTAACATTTATGTCTTCATAACATGAAGCTAAGTTTAACGAAAGCAAGATAAAATTTAACACAGTACAATGACATCATCATGCACACTAAAATAACAGCTAAGCGATGAAACAATAAACTGACACCACAGCATCCGACTGGTCCGTGATACTGAGAACTGTTTGTCGTATGCTAACTGGAAATGTTATTTATTGGATACCACAACGTACACAACAAAAACTCCTATTATGCTGACTAAAGGTACTCAAAAGGTACTCTAAGATATTACATTAACAGGAAAATATGTTGTTTTCAAATGCTAGGCTTTGGCAATGAAGCCATTAGCTCTCTTGCTCTCCAATATTTCTGTTTAGTGGGTCCGGCATGTAGGGCTTCACAGGTTAAAAGATGTTCTTCAGTCATTTCCTCTTCTTTGTTGCACAGAGGACAATTTGGACTTGTATAAATTCCTATTCTGTGTAAGTGTTTGGCCAAATAATCATGTTCCGTAAGTAATCTAAAATTTGCTACTGCAGCTTTACGAGGGATTTCTGGAATAATTTCTGGATCTTTAATCAAAATGTTCCATTTTTTATCTTTGGCTTTGTTAGATATTGATTGGTTTTGTTTGATTTTATATTTGCTTTTGATTAATCTTTTTATGGATGTAAAGGGTAAGTTTTTACTTTTGTTCTGAATTAAATTTGCGCCTTTTTTGGCAAGAAAATCAGCTGATTCATTTCCAGCAATTCCACAATGTGCAGGTATCCACTGAATGAAAATATTGTCCCTCACGGCTTAAGAATGTGTTCCGAAATGCCCGAAAGTTATAAAAACGAATACAAACAATACCTCACTGAAAACCACCCAGATTTAGAAGCTAGAAGTGTTTGCATTGCCTATACTGACACGCTGGTCTAGCTGCCTTACTGCAAGTAGTTTACATTGCCAGCTATTTGATGCAATTACCGATTTCTTTTTTTAAAAGAAAAGCTTTCAGGTGCTGCGCAAAATTTGTTAAGTTATCATTTTTGCGATGCCAAGTCTGCAATATTGTAAAGGTACAACAGCAACAATATTTCTTTCTGAAAATTGCAGATTGATAACAGATCCAATATTAGAATTCCAGTTAAAAAAAACTGTAGCTCGTCTTGTTTTATCCCGAATTAACTCGCTGAGAGGGAAGTGTGAAATATCACAGTGGTCACTTTGGAAACAGAGTAAGTGCACTTGTAGATCATATCATGGATCCAAGTTTTAGAGAAGCAGTAGAAGAGAATCTAAAAGTTTGCTGCCATATGACTTTGTCTAAATTAAACTCCATTATGCAAAAGAAACTGCTATATCATTTGTTTGAACCTTCTAGGCTAGTTACTAAATCAAGTATAGGTGACTTAAATCATTAATGGAGCATTTAAACAACTAAATGCATTTAAAACCAGTGGTATTACTTGTGATTCTGATTCACTTCTTTATTACAAAGAGCTTTGTGACATATTTTAACAGCAAAGCCATGAGTAACGATAACAGATTAGATGTAGTAACAGCACTCCTGGCATTGAAGGCAAAAACTGATTCTTACAGCAATTTCTGTGGAGTCTCTTCAATGTATTTGGTTGCTGATGTCAAACGCTGACAGTGAGAGATTTTTCTCTACATACAACTTAGTTGAGACAGACAACAGAGCAAGTATGAAAAGCGAAAATATCACAACTTGTTGTACGCTGAAGTTTGGCGATGTCTGATGTGTGATATTTGATCTTATTCAAGTTACCTACTATCTGCTGATTTCAAATAAAAAGTTCTAATTTGGAATAAAGGGATTTTAACAGTTGTGCTATTCTAGTTATCTGTTATTTTTCATTTGAGCCATGTCATTAATCATTAAATCTTCCCCAAAAATTTGCACGAAATTAATCCGAATTTATGTAAAACGGACCACAAAACACCACCAATTAAAATTAAGATGCGAATTTTATAAATAATTGTCACCACAAAATCTTGCTTCTGGTCATAATTTAACAAACGCCAAGTACCGAGCAATGTAGAATTCACGTGGCTGTTGACGTAGTTCTCTATTTTGTACATTTTTGTAATAAGAATTGGACTGGTTTCCCTTTAGGAACAACTTGGTTTCATTGGTTACAATCAACCTTCCGACACAGGCTGGGATTCCTCCTGCGACAAATATCTAAATCAGTTACAAAATGTGTTTATTGTTATTTTTCATAAGCCCACTAACAATTTCGCAACCATTTTCTATCCATTTCAGCGGTCTTCCTTTACTGAGTTTGCCACGATATTCCCCCTCTGTGCTTCATATTAAACTGGAATACAGATACTTGATTCAGATGATATTTTACATATATCACATTGTCACTTCTTAAAACCACGAGCCTTCTAAAGCGCATTTCTCACTAGTCAAATACTTAGGTTATTCAATAGTTAGTGCCATTTGAATTAGCAACAATTAAAACATTTTTGGAGCAATCGCATTATTGCAATGCATAGAAGCAATCTCCTCCAACATGAACTCTCCTCCACACACCAGGGAGCCGACGGATGCTATCCACAACGTCTTGTCCTCATATTCGAACAGATTGCTCTACTGCTGCTTGGAAACCACATGAGCTCATATCTGGGAAGTATGGATGATGCTCCAGAAATGCCCAGTTCTATCTGCGAATAAATTAACAACATATGAAAACGTGTGAGAGCGAGCACCATCGTATAACACAATGTGTCCCGTCGTGGTGCAAGTTGTGGCCGTCAAACCAAAGCTCACAACCCAAAATGGACTGTATTGCAGAAGAATTTGCGAATTGTCAGGAGAAGAAAATGTTTGACGCTTATATTGATGTATTTAATTTCTTACTCTCAAAGCCAGTACACTCTTGTACTATTACACATTGAACATATCACATATAACGAATGCTGGCTAAATCTAATACTTGATTAAACATTAAAAACGATTTACAAAACACAACTAACTCGTTGCCACGAACATGTTTCAATATTCTCACTGCTGTTCAATTGTCTTTTCTAAAAAGGTTCACCAACTCCTTTAAACACAATATGACCAACTGTTACTGAACACAATGGGATGAGAATTCAGGAGATTTGGACGTTTTCGAGGCACGGTTGGTCGTAAATGATATTCCAGAAAGTTTCTGTAATATGCACCATTCACACGATTTCTTTGATGAACTGAATAAGTCATAAGAACAATGTCAAAATAATAAGCAACAGTGTAACATGATTTCAGGTGGATCATGTTCTTGTCGATACTCTTTTGGCCGTGGTGAATCAATGTGCCACCACTCATTTGTTTGTCTCTTTAATTTTGGTTGGTAGCATCGAACCCAGGCTTTTTCCTCAGTAAGATTGTGTGGAACCATCGATCGAGATTTTCCTCGTATTTAATTTTTTCTTAAGTATGTGCAGAATGGTACCAAGAGCAACTTCAACTTCCTTTGCTAGTTCAATACAAGTCCGACAACGGTGTTCTTACAGCAATGGTCTAACAGCACTCACATGCACATCCATCATTGCTGATTGCAGTCTGACAGCTCCACGTTTTTGATAAACGTCTTCCCTTCCTTTACGAAGTGCATTCACCCACATAACCACGGTAGGATATGGTAAAGTCTGTCTACCACAAGCTTCCAGTAATTCTTTATGGCATTGTAGAGCATTCATACCTTTTACAACCTGAATTTTAATAAAGCATATTTGTTAGTATTTAATAAACATATTTAGAGCACAATTAAACTTATTAAAACGGTCTTATTAAATAAAATTATTGTCCTCAAACTCACAGCTAAGAAATATTAGATGGTCTTTTATCAGCTTGCATGATTTATCGCTAATAGCGCCAAATGCAGTCAGTGTTACCACTAATTTTAGAATGACTCATGTATATAAGTCCATTACAAATATCACTGCCAAGTTTTTGTTATTACAGTCCCTATTTGCAGCAGTCGGCGATGTAGAGTACCGCGGTATCATTCCTACACAATTAGCCGCCCTTAATGATGCTTGGGTTCGACTCTAGACAAGTAAACGTCTACTTCAAGAAACCCCTTGTCTCCCTCTCCCATGCAGAGTAATGTCGAGGGTAAGTCACCCCAAAACGTTACGGGGGGTGGCGAGTGTGAGTGACAGGGGTGGGTTTTGCTATATGAGGTGGGGATAGACAAGGGCTGTACAAGTAGTAAATTCTGTCACCGGAGGCATAGGTCCCTTGGGCAAAGCGCCGCAGGCATTAGCGGTCCGCCGTTCCCACAGGAACTAGATTAGTTCCCTAGTGGTGGCTGCTCCGTTGGCGGGAGGATTTCCCTTCTGGTTCCACAAACTGAATTCCTTCAGCACATGTGTGCCTCGGGAACATCTCTACATTCAAATTTTATGGGAGTGTTTTCTATAGAAGATGCTAGAAAGAAATGTATCATTTTAAGTTTTCTGAAAAAACACGCATTGCGTAAGAATCCAAAATTCGTTGTAAGTAATTTTTTCCACTACTGGGATGAACTCTGATAACTGCATTGGAGAAAAATAAAGACCAAAGTAACAAAACAGAAGAAAAAGTAGCAACAGAATAAATAACTAGCAATCAGGACTCCTTTATTGAGAACTTATTTGGAATTTTGAAAGCAAACTTTTAACTTTTGCACATATTACTTCTCATACGGTACCAAGCAACGCAGTCTGTAAATAAAACAGATAATTTAAAAGGATGTTGCAATATCTTTGAAGATAATACCAGTGTTTACGTATATTTTTCTTCCACAAAATGCTTCTTTTGTTTAAGATAGGAACTGTAACACAATATTGTTAAAGTGAGTACCATGCTAAATCAGTACGTCGAAAATGAGATAAAACTCCTGTTTTCGATTTCTTTCCAATACCGGATGAAACACGAATAAATATTTACACTAATTCTGAACTTAGGGGCAAAGGATAACACAAGTAGTGGATAGGTTTAGGCATAGACGTTTCCCTCTTCTATAGGCTACTTGTCAGACGCAAGTTCGGTAACGCATAATAGCGCATTTAAACTGCAAAAAATAAGGACCGAGCTTGTTCAAGGAGATGAACACATTGTGTGTAGTGAATTTGTTTTTTCGTGATTTTGCCACATGGACTCTAAAACTTATGCGAAAAAGATTCAAACTGATAAACTGACTTGTGATATACAAATTTCATTTTTTGCAGATAGTGATAACAAATTACTATCGCAATGCATCATTATTACGAGGCGTGTCCGTAAAATAAGGTCTCCAAGGCACTGGAGCCGTGAGGAACGCTATTGCGGGAGAACCATTAGTCTTGGCTGGGCAGCCGTTTGCGATGGAGCTTCCTGTCACTTCCGTCGCCAAGTGCGAGTTGCGTGCAGTGATCCGTTTTTTTTTTGTTTTTTTTTTAGTGTCAAGGGCAATAACCCCACTGAAATTCATCGTTAGTTATAAGAAGTCTATGGGCCACAGTGTATGGACGTCAAAAACGTGCTAAAATGGGTCAGAGAGTTCAAAGACGGACGTACAGACGTGCATGACGAACAGTGTTCTGGTCGGCCTTCGGTTTCAACCGAAACAATTGTAAAAGTGAAGCAAGAAATGCTTAAAGATCGGCGTGTGACAGTTCGCGAGCTTTGCGAACTTATCCCTGAAGTCAGTAAGACTACTATCGACAAGATTTTGACCGAACATTGCATTATCGCAAGGTATGTGCGAGGTGGGTCTCCTGGCCAGTTAGGATGGGACATCCTCAACCATCCCCCCTACAGTCCAGACTTAGCACCTAGTGATTATCATGTCTTTCCTGAGTTGAAGTCACACCAGTTTGTAGCACATTTCCAGACCGACGATGATTTGAAAAACGAGGTTGAGTGCTACCTGCGCAACTTGGCTGGAGAGTGCTATGACAAGGGTATACAAAAACTGCCACAGCGCATCGATTGCAATGGTGATTACGTTGAAAAATAGCTGTAAGTTCCGCCTTTCCATCAATGTAACATTCAATGACAGTAAACATGTTTTCTATATCAAATAAAATTGGAAGCTTACTTTACGGACACGCCGCGTACATTTTGTTGTTTGAATTATTATAAATAAACACTTTAAAGATGGGTTTCCTTTTAAATTAAAGATGTTTAAGTGATTATCATATTTATTTACTGCAAATTTTAAATGTAGAATTGAATAAAAGATTGCATTACTACTTGTATGGCTAACATTTCCAGTATTCCCTTACCTCCCAAAACGAGGATTCTGCAAATTAATGTGTAAAACTTTTAGTTTAGAATAAATATGGATTTTATTAAAGAAAGTGTATATTTAATATTGTGAAGCTATAAAAATTAAACTTCACAATTAATTCCTAACGAGTTTACATTTTCTTTTCTTCGAGAACGATATGTGTATGCAAGATTCCAGTTCTGCAAATTGAAAAACAGATAGCTTTCGAGATTTTGGGTATAAAATATTGTTATACTGGGTACCGTTACATTATTTTGGATCGAAAGGGGAAACTGGAGATTAACATTACTCTTTCGTTGCTTTCGAAATGCATCCACTCAAAAATTATTTGTAATGCCAAAACATAGAATTGAAAACGTCCGCTAACATAGGTTCCCTGCTGCAGTGTGCTGTCCTCCTTTTATTCATTTATTGTAAACTATATGCTGTATGGCAACCTAAAGGGGAAAATTTTAATACTTTTCTATTTAGTTGTTCTATTCACATTTCTAAAAACATTCTTATCAATGCATATTACACTAGCTGCTTCTGGTTAATACAAAATTATATTCTTTTACTCGTTTTTGTTGTAAATATAAGAGAGAAATAGTTCTTTAAATAAACACCGAAAAAAAATAATCATTTGATTTGAGATAAGTATAAATATTTAAAATTCAGGTAAGTAATAAAGAAAATATCGGAAATAATTAACGCTAAAAATGTATATGAAGTGGGTTCAGACAAGATGAGTTTTCTTTTTATCATTTTATCTCTGACAGTTTATGAGTTATATTAAAGTAATTCAAAAGAATTTCGGAAGCCTACTCCTAGAAAATTCAAGCTACACGTTTTATTAAATAGTAATTGTTAAGAGTAATTTTTGAGAAAGTAAAAAGGACCAAAACATTATTCATTACAGGCAAGTTTTGGGTAGGAGAATTTTCTTCAAAATCCTGTTTCAACCTGGAAGATACTGAATTTAGGAAGATTTTTTGTTGATTTATATTTCACACACATACAATCTTGCGCGCCTCTGTAGTGTGGGAGTAAACCTGCCTATCTCACATTCAAGACCTCCTGAGTTTAAATCTTCGTGAGAGTGAGTTCTTTGGATAATGATTTTTCCAGGGTTTTCCTTGATCCTGAAAGTTGAATGTCGGAAAACTAAGCTGCTTGAACCCTGGGTTCATATGAGCCACATTTTACCTATTAACATCGCCCAAGATGACTTTAAATTTACGTCCTCCAACGATGAATTAAATTGGTGAAATGATGCTCAAATGAGTCCGGAGTCTATGGAGCTTAGAGCTATCCGACTTTCGTCTTTAAGTATAAGGGAAAACCCCGGAAAAAGCCTTATCTAGGTAACTCACTCTGACCGGAATTCGAACTCGGGACCTCTTGAATGTGAGGCAGACACGCTACCATGACCGCCTCGGTAGCGTAGATGGTAGCGTGTCTGCCTCACGTTCAAGAGGTCCAGAGTTCGAATCTCGGTCAGGGTGAGTTACCTAGATAAGGTTTTTCCGGTGTTTTCCCTTATCCGTCAAGAGGAATGTCGGGTAACTCTAAGCTCCATGGACCCTGGACTCATTTGAGTATCATTTCACCCAATTCATTCACCGTCCGATATAACTTAAGGTTGGAGCGGACGTAAATTAAAAAAAAAAAAAAAAAAAAAAGACGCGCTAGCAGTTTAGTATAATTCTATATATACTAAATACAGCAGAATGGAGTATAAAATCTAAAGCACCGTTGTTTTGCAGATATTGTGTTCGTTAAACGATAGTTCACATGGGATAGTTTTGGACTTGTACACGCAAAGAAACTATTAGTATACACCAGGGTTTTATCCAAACAGACTAGTGCTAAATAACCAGCTTTGCAACTTGCCAATCCACTGACAGACGCTGCAGGGGGCGGGATTGAGAGGCGCTTGAAACGTATGCAACTAATTATCGAAGGCCACTGTTTAGCAAACTGCCATGTTCAATGACTATACACAGAGAAACACATATATCATAGCTTTGTCACACTAAAATTGTTTCATTCTGAAATATATGCTCGAAAATATGGTAATACAGACAATAATAGAAAGAACACAGTCCACTGGACAGAATAAAATGATATAAATGACACATAGCATGTTCAACTATGAAAATGTTCTGCAAGGAAATATTAATAAAATCACACTAATCAGGAAGGTTACAAATATATTAATTTCCAGCATACTACGGTATAAGTATGTACTAACCAAGCAAAATGGCTCAGGCAGTTTCGTCTGTAGTCCGCAATCGGGAGGCCTGGGTTCGAATTCCGTGGCCGACCTACCTGAACCATGGGCTTTTACGGGTTGCCAGGGGAATGCTGAGAAGGTTAATTACATCTCCAGAATTTTCTGTCCCTCCATTTCATCTCCATTAGGATTTCACATTATCTCTCATCTGGTTGTATCTTTCAGGAATCAAGTGTCGGCGGGAGTCTCGGCGGTGCATGGTAGAATAATATGCTCCTTGTAGAGACTTCCTTTTCTGGTAGGACAGTCTCCAGTCCACCCTGGTGGGCCGTTTTAGAACCACGGTATGGGAAACCGGCTGTATGGTTACTGTCTAGATCCATCAACATTGTATGCTGCAAACTCAGTAAACCCTCACTATAATATCCCATACTTGACATGTATGCCTTTAGCGCAGAATCAATAAACACTGTATGCAATATTTAAATAACCTGCAGCAGATTTCACAAACCCATATTAGAATTAAAGAAAATGCATGAGGAAACACAGGTCGCTCTCATGGAAATTTCAGCTCATTATTTCTCGCATACTTCTTTGGAAATTGATTTCGGAACACTTTGTGATAAACTGAATAGCTAGAACTGGCCTTATTGTGTTGTTAAATATGTCCTGTGGGTTTTATGATGCAGATCCAAATTTAAATCGTATCCGCACACAATATGTGTAGTATGTAGCCACATGGACAGCCCTGTGGGACTTCGGTAACGAATCAGCTGTCAACATGACGGATGACGTTTTAATATTCTCCCCGGGTTGCATACCGCTCCAGGGGCAGCAGCACAGCCAGTTGTATTGCGTGCTGCATATCCCCCCTGTATAATTAGCAGCCCAGAACGTAACGTCATTTTGGTTTTCTTTCTTTTTGTTTGCTGAGGGTGCTTCACTTAAGCTGTTACTCAGTCAGAATGATACATGGTTTATGTCCTGAGAATATAACAGCTGCTCATAATACTCCAGACGCTGTGTTTTAAAGCAAAGGGGTTTTATACCATCAGCCGATTTCTGAGTTTATTCCCCCTTAAAACAAAACGCTGTAATGGAGTTATGAAACTTCGGCCGAAAACCAAAAATTGTATTTCTCAATGCCAAAAAACGCCGCATGCATTGCAGTGTAAAAGAAAACCCTGTTTTGTCCTTTGATAGTTGTACTTATAAATTTTCTGCTCTTTACCCGAGTAGAAGAAATGTTGCATTCTACCCAAAAATTCGATACCCAAAATCACCATAAAAGGTTTCATTACTTCCTAACTTAAAAAAAGTAGAGAAGTAGGTTGGATTTAAGCTCTACATTTTCCGAAGATGCGATACGAAGGTTTTCATGAAAAACCTGCAACCAAAAGCGCCGTTTTCATATTTTATTTTTTCCAAAATGTTCTGAAAAATATACCTAAAGAGTTTTATTAAAATACCATTTTCACAATCCTTTCAATCTCAGAACACAAAACTAAAGTAATGACTTTTACAGGAAAGAACAACATAACAGCAAAAAGTTATAAACAATAAAATAATAGAACAAGTTAATAGTTTTAACTATCTAGGCTACACAGTAGAAAATTTTATAAGATAATGGCAGCCCCAACGTTAACATACGGTTCCGAAATATGGACACTGGCAAAGAACAAACGCAAACAGCTAGAATCGGCAGAGGTGAGATTTTTGAGAAGCGTGGCAGGTTATAAAAGAATAGACCACGTAAGGAACGAAAAAAATAAGAGAAGAGCTTGGGATTTTTAATTTAAACAGTAAAATAATAAAGAACAAAAGTGAATGGCAAAATCATATTAAGAATGGACGCGGAACGACTTCCAAGAAGAGTTTTAGATTATATGCCGAAGGGAAAGAGAGATGTGGGACGCCCAGCTCTACGCTAGAAGGATCAGTAGGCTCTTGAAGAGAAATGAACGGGTCACAGGACCCAATACTTGAAGATGATGATGATGATGATGATGATGATGATGATGATGATGATGATGATGATGATGATGACCATTTTCACGGCAGATTGACTGTGCATTGAAGTGCTTTACATTCTGAATGACTTTTATAAATCTGGTAAATCATAAAGGCTAGACAGAATCTCACCAGACAAAAATAGACATCTTGTAAGAGATGCATATGTTAGTATATTTATGTCCTATACATTTTTAGCGGAGTTAACAATTTCCAAGGTATTCCTAGGTTATTGGTTTGAATTTGTAAAGACGTATACTTTTCTTAGTCAGGAAGTAATATTACCTTTTTTTTTTTCTTTATTTATTTTTTCTTTGGTCACAAAAGTGCATGGAGTTTAAAAGCAATCATTTAGCAAATGATTTAAAGGAAGCACTTAATAAACCTGAGGATGCACTAAACCTTTATACACAAATTGCCATATTCTTTCTTACTCTGGTCTATGTGAATAGTACTAACTTGTGGGGGAAAAATAATAATTGTTATTTTTTGAGAAAATTAGTAAATGCGTTATTTTCTGAACGTTTTCTCATTTTAAAAGATTTGATTTGGTGCAACTACGAATATAACTGTTAAATTTTTCTTGCTTGAGAAATGAAGTTAAATTTCCACCCCATGTTAAATGTAGAATCATTTATTTCATAAAATGTGTTGCACCAATAATTATTGTAAATCAATTTTAATACAGGTACATTTTAAACCTCTGTAAATCATATTTAGGAATAGTTTATTCCAGGTAAACTTAATTTAAACTTAACAATGTGGTTAAGTTTAAATGAGTAGTACAATAATAGCTCTGCGAGGCCACGGAGAAAGCAAAATGACATCCAAATATCCTTGTGAAAGAAATATTAAGAAATTAAATTAACTGAAAATTGTACTGGAATATTTTTTTCAAGGATATTAATATGTTTGTCAATTTAAAATGTTACTGATATACTTGTTCAACCAACAATGGCAGACCTCTCAAAATAGGGATGATATTGTCTACATTTAGCATTACAAAAGGCCTAAAACAAGAGTGTAGCATGTTCCCTACTTTATTTAATATATATTTATTCAATATGTATTAGCACAATGGATTAGGTCTTGTGGAGATATGGCTATACCGATTCAAGGGGGTACTGTACACTCACTAAACTATTATTTTTCTCTGCAAATGGTCATTTTCTCCGTAAATATTGGAACTGGAATAATGTGCCTTCTACATAAGCTGCTTATACAATTTTGTAACTTATAACAAGAGATTCGTTAAAGACAATTTTAACAAATTTTATATGACGTCGTGTTATTTTTTAACATAGCTCCTTTTAGTATGACACTCAGCACATTACATTACCCCTATGCTCCGTTTCATTACTAAGGTTTCATAAATATATGATAAAAATTTCTATAAAATGTGATAGATACTGAGATAGTGTGATATCAATATTAGAATTTTAACACTGGTAAGATGGGACACAGTATAGATATTCTAAATGTGAATCAGAGTTCGACATAAATGATATATACTACCATGCATAAGGAAAGCTTACAAACTTCATGCGTACTTACGCTAAGTAGGATTTTAAGGACCCATGATTTGCACATACCTGGAAGAAAACGAAAAAGTTATTAATAAACAAATCACCTCGGATAAAATGATGGGATTTAAGGTGCACTGAATTATAAATATATCGAAAGGATAAATAAGAAAAATAGTTATATTCACATTGTTTTCTATAAGGTTTTACTTTAAGTGCCAACAATATTTAATATTATGAGAAATTTGTCTCCCGGCTTTTGTTTACGGTTTTGTTTATCCGCCATTTTTTCAGCTGTGTGCAAACGAAAATGAAAACAAAAGCGCATCGCAGTACGTTCAGAAAATAATAGCACTCATCCATAGCCTTCTATAGCTGTAGTATTTACAAGTTTCTTGGCGTTAACACGTGTTTGTTAACATTTTCAGAAAACAGGTTGGTGAAATGCAAGAAATGTATATATGTATACCGGTTCAAGGGGGTACTTGCAGACGATGGTTCAGAGTCGTGAAGATGTGAAATATAAAATGAGGAAACTACTGGATGCTTATGGCGTAGGAGGACTACTATTAAATATAGATAAAACCGCATACGTGATAATAGGAAGAAGTGAACGAGATATTTATCTACCCCAAGGAACTAGTTGTTAAAAAGTTTAAATATCTAGGTTCATTTACTGATGAGTCGGGAAGCTGTAAAGTGGATGTCGACAGTAGGCTAGAACAAGCACGAAGAGTTATAAGGATGTTGAATGAGGTTCTGTGGAGTAGAACCATGTTGAACTGTACAATGAAAAGGATTCTGAAGACTGTTGGAAGGTATAATGAATTACCTATGGTGCTGAGGAATGGTCCTTGATAGCGAAACAAAAATCTATGATTTTGGCAGTGGAAGTAGATGGAATAAGACGTGGTGCTAGAATGTCAAGGTTGGAAAGGAGAAATGAAGAGGTGAGAGAGATAATGGATATGGAGGAAACAGTGGTGGAGAGAATTGAAGGGACTCTTCAGTGGTACGGACAAGTTAGGAGAGTGGGGGATGATAGGTGGCGCAAGACCTTTTTAGAAT
The DNA here is from genome assembly GCA_030765055.1 of Mantis religiosa. Lineage (NCBI taxonomy): Eukaryota > Metazoa > Arthropoda > Insecta > Mantodea > Mantidae > Mantis > Mantis religiosa. The sequence continues at coordinate 188,082,524 of CM060951.1, forward strand.
GGTCATCTGGTGGCAGAAGGCAGCGGGGCCGGTCAAGAACAACATGGAGAAGACAGATTTGTAGAATGATGATGGATCGATGCCTGGAGGATAATTTACTTAATCGGAAAGAATGGCGAATAGAAATACAGGGCAACTGCTGAAGAGTGGAGAAACCCTTTAAACAGGCTAATAAAAGATGCATTATATTACGTCTTTTAAGTCATCTTAAAATTTTATATGAGATAAAGAAAATTTAGTAGAATAGAGGTAAGGTAGTTTACATACGGTCTATGTGTATAATTTCACAGCTTCGCTTGAACTACATTCCACAAAATACAACTTATAATTCTAAATATTATTTTTATTACATATGATTTTCTCATATTACCATTGATAGATCAGTGCTTCATAGTTCTATGCTTCAATTGGAAGAAAAAGTTTAAGTATATTTCAATTTTTTCTGAATTAAGTGATGCAACGGTTTTTTTTTTTTTTTTTTTTTTTTTTTTTTTTTTTGTCAGTAACAAAGCATTTTGAGCTTCGACATTTTACACTTCCTTGAACTTTTCTAGAATGGGGGCTTTAGAAAGTTTATATAGGTATAGGAGTTTTTTACACTTGTCATTCTTTTTTTACAAGCACACCATAACTTATTTCATCTTCTTTCTTCATATGGCCTTTCTATTACCATTATCTGCAGCATAGAGCGCCTGCTGAAAGCGGACTATTCTACAGGTAGGTGATTCATCGCCAAGGGACATCAATCATTATTATCAAAGAACAGCTGGGGTGCCCAAGGTAATTTACAATCTTGGGCTTGGTTTACAGTTATACTACTAACGAGCTAGAGGTTATCATTTAAAGAAACTATGCATTGCACTGCGTTAATGGTGATACAAGCGACAGTTCATGGAAGGCTGATCCACAAAACTAGATCTTGTAGCTTAAATATGCACACTGTAACACGGCGTAAAATGAATCACATATGTTTAAAGCAAGCCTAAACTTTGTGCTTGATTATTGTGATGAAGCAAGGAGTAGGAGTGCCAGAAATACTATAAAAACTTCTTATATTTTGGTTTCTAGTCCCAGAGGTCTCTGTTTCAATTTCTGTGTTGGAACATGTGTAACCAGGATAACCGCTTACTCACATCAGTGAGTGTATGAAGCAAGAATAAGGTCAATATTAAACTCAAATCTACAACAATTATAAACACCTACATCTTTTTTTCAAAAGCCAAGTCGCAAAATGACTACAGACTAAAGCTACTGGCTGTATATAGGAAAGCTTTGCCAAAAAAGGGAATTTCATGAAACTTCCGCTCGACACTAATTTGATTAAATATTTATATAAAGGCATCGTGTTTGTTAACCATATTTTCAATTGTCAGGATCATATCAGAGCGTTCGGTGTGCCGGAATTTCATTCCGCAGGAGTTGCTTTAATACGAGTAAATATATTGAATTAGGATTGTCGCTCTAAAATCCACCATTGGGGTCGGATTTGAGCCCATGACCTTAGAATCAGTAGACCAATCCTAAACTATGGAACCACGTACCGACAATTATAGTAAAGAATAAGAAGTGACACTGATGTTGACCTCCTTCTCGCTTGCTCCAGCTATTCAGGTCTTCCACAAGTTCGTTAAGTTGCTGCAATTGTTTATCCTCATTTTCCGCAGGCACCAAAGGAAGGTGTTCCTTTTCAACATATATCTTATTAAAATGTTAGATGAGGTATATCTAAAACCTGATTAACAAGGTTCTTGTTGGGCACACAACAACGGAGTAACCTATTCCATGCAAGATAATTATATCGATCATTTCCGCTCGAGTTATACTCTGAAAACTGGTAACTTGCGTGGGAACTGTATATCCAGAGCCTGTCAAGCGTACAGAGTATGCATGAAATGTCGCTCCAATAAAAACATATTAGCAGCATAAAGGAGGACATCGTAACAATGTCCTATATGTCACAATGCATGTTGAGAGGTCTTACCAGGAAACTTAAGTTCTCTATTTGTGGAAGATCTTTGGTGCATGTGCCTCCTATGTAGTGACCCTGGCAGGGAGGGCTTACGTTTGAGGAAACAGAGGGTGATCGGAAATAGCAGAACAGTGGGCAGGGTCCCAATTTTATGTTTAAACTACCCGTTGACCGTTGGTGTAGTTGGTTTCCTGCTCTCCCTCTGGGCTGCCCGAGACTCTGAGATCGTCCCCTTTCTAGAGGAACGGGGAATTGCAGAGAACATCTTTTCCCTACCATGTAACAGGGAGAATACAGCGACTCTTACTACCCTGTAATGACTAAGCACATGAAAGGTGAAATGAAATTAATTCGGGGATGTAAGTAACCTTCCCAGCATTCACCCAGCAACCTGGAGAAACCCTTTAAAAAACCTACGAATCAGAAGTTCGGTCGCGGGAATGGAATCCGTATCTTACCGTATTCAAGTTATACGTGTTCTGCTTGGTCACCTGGTTTGGTTGACAGTAGTCAAATATAGCCAAAGCTAATGGCATAAACGAAATAATTGTAGATTTAGGTCACATTGTTTTTATATTAATAGAATAATGAAGATGATTCCTGCAATGGTACACTGACCTCTACCCCGACAGCTGTTCCATTTCCAATTATTGTTTCACTAAATGTGCATACCTGGGTTATACCGCGCATCTGCTCTTCTCTATGGTAAACTTCGATCAAAGAGGTCCGTGTTCAGAAACCTCGATGTTCAATGTACAGGTTTCATCTCCATCGTTGTGTAGTTTTTTTTTCCGTCATGAGAGTTGTGGTTTGGCCTACTGAAGGTGTTTTGGTGGACCATCGCCAGATCTTTCCCTGAGAGACATGCCCTTAACTATGTGCTGTCTATGCGCAGCTTCACTCCTCTGGGTTCTAAATTGGCGTGCGGGCCCACAAGGTCTATTGGGGTCCTTTCAAATGCACTAAAAATCACTGTTAATACAAGTAATGCAAGATATCGCATAGGCTCATTTAAGTAACTAAGCCACCCATAATTACCTTGCTTGCTCTATTTGAGGCTTAATTCAGAACATTTTAACTGTCGTAGGCACTAAATACAGTAGGATATGTTATTCATACATCTTGTATATATTATATACAAAGAACAAGGATTAGCACAAACTCACGTAACTCAATGTTTACACTACGAACTCTTACCTATATCATAACCATACTATAAATATGTTTGCGATCATTAGTTCCCATACAAGGGCAGGTTCTTCACTTCAAATGCAACCTCCTGTAGAAAGGCCATTAACTTCCTCTTCATCTTCGCATATTTACGAGGCATGTTTTTTAAGTCAGTAACGTTTTGCGATTCCGCCGCCGCAGCGCTGCGGTAGGAGTTCCGCTCATGCGCGCTGGTTACCTACATCTCGTGTCTACACATTCATTGCATACGTTGGTTATCGAGTGTTTAAGATGCCTACGACAATTGTGAGTCCCGCCGATTGTGAAGTACGGGCTGTTATACGATTTCTTAGTGCTAAAGGCGTAAAATCGGTCGATATTTATCGTGAGATCTGTGAAGTTTACGGAAAAAAACATTATGAGTGATGCAATGGTAAGGAAATGGGTGAGAGCATTTAAAGATGGCCGCACAAATATGCATGATGAAGAACGGAGCGGGCGTCCTTCGGTCGTTACTGAAGATTTGGTGCAGAAAGTGGACGAAAAGGTGAGAGAAAACAGACGCTTTTCAATTTCATCATTGTGCGACTATTTTCCTCAATATTCTCGTAGTGTTTTGTATCGCATTGTGACCGAGAACTTCAAGCACCGGAAATTGTGTTCACGTTGGGTTCCGAAAAAGTTGACGGATTTGCACAAAACCCAACGTTTAGGCAGTGCATTGACTTTCCTTGAGCGGTACCACAATGAAGGTGAAGATTTTTTAGAACAAATTGTTACAGGTGACGAAACATGGGTGGCCTACGTCACACCAGAATCGAAACAACAATCCATGGAATGGCGACATTCATCATCACCCACAAAATTGAAGTTTAAGCAAACAATTGCTGCCCGAAAAATCATGAGCCAAGTTTTTTGGGACAGAAAAGGAGTATTACTAGTGGAATTTCTGCCTCGTAATGAGACAATCAATGCAGCGTCTTATTGTGAGACATTGAACAATCTGCGCTGTGCAATCCAGAACAAAAGACGTGGCAAGTTGAGTAAGAGTATCGTTTTGCTGCATGACAATGCCCGTCCACATATGGCTAATCGGACCAAAGATCTCATCAAATCTTTTCAATGGGAAACTCTAGATCATCCTCCATACAGCCCTGATCTGGCGCCCAGCGAATACCATTTGTTCCTGCACTTGAAGAAACATCTGGGCGGTCAGCGTCTTCAAGACGATAACGAAGTCAAAACAGTTGTGATACAGTGGTTAACACGTCAGGCGGCAGAATTTTATGAGGAGGGTATTCAAAACCTGGTGTCACGTTATGACAAGTGCCTCAATATTCACGGAAATTATGTAGAAAAGTAGATTAAGGTACAGGCTGTCATGTGAAAGTAAGATTATTGCGATATCTATGCACGTCTTTTTTTAATTCCAGAACTGCACTGACTTAAAAAGCATGCCTCGTATATTTATCCTGATCTTGTCCGTCGCCTTCAAATTATTCCTTAGCATCCAATGGTCTAGTTTAACCATCTCCTTGTTATATAATGTCTCAGATAATATTTTGTTCTGGCCAGTTTCGATGCTGTTCCTCTTCAGTTTCTTGAAAAGAGCTTTATCATGCTTCTTCCCTGTCCATTTCACACACTCCTTCACCCTTTTCCATAACTACATTTACTGCCTCATATTATCATCCCCCCCCCTGCACCTAATCTCAAATTTGTAGTATAAAATACCACTCTGCACATCAACGCCTCATTAATCTCTTACTTAGATATTTCTTCAATAGCATGTTCTGCTTGTCTCCTAAATAGAATATCATGTTGCTATTTATGGAACAACCTAGGATATAAACCTGTATGTTCCAGTAACTCATCTCGATTTCACGAGTGAATCTATCTTATTAATCAAGATTCCAGCTGAGAAGTTGAACGAGGCGACAACGGCGAACATTTGAACAGGTTATAAAATACACATATAAATCATACGGAGTAAGCTGGATTATATAAGTATATGCATAGACATAAAAGTAGTTGACGTCTTTGCGGATAACTGATGTTAGTGGTAATATTTTAAGGTGAATACGCGATTGGAATTTTCGGTTCACTAGAGTTCGAGTAGCGAATACACGGAATAATTGATTTAGGTGAATAAAATCATGTTATCTAGATTACATTTACTACATAAAACACATTAACGAAGTTAAATGCGGTATATGTACATATACTACAATAACAATCATAACAGTGAATGTCACACGTTGTGCATTATTTCATTTTTCTCCCGCGTATTCCCAGATGTTTTTGTTTCTTTCAACGCACGATAGTACGTTAGTGGTAATGATCGCATCTCTGCACACAGTAAACATATGCATACTTCCCCAGGCTCATGATACTCTGGCTCTTGCAGATTCTCTGGTGAAATCCATGCACTGCCATTGTCGTCACTAGATGTCGCAGGTCGTAGTTTCAGTTAATGTCATACAAGAAATAACTGCTTACTGAGATTTAAAATATTTGCCTATGTTACTGCCGAATTCTGAAAGGAGACTGAGGATGATGTATACATGAGAAGCCATTGATGGTGCATGCATCAACTGCTGTACAAATCATCCGGGTTTTTCTCTGATGCTTCCAAAAGAATGTGGGTAACTTTAAGTTCCATGGACCCTGGACTCATTTGAGCATCATTTCACCCACTTCATTCACCGTCCGATATGACTTAACGTTGGAGGATGTAAAATTACAAAGAAAGAAAGAAAAAGAAAGAAAGAAAAAGAAAGAAAGAAAAAGAAGAAAGAAAGAAAGAAAAAGAAGAAAGAAAGAAAGAAAGAAAAAGAAGAAAGAAAGAAAGAAAAAGAAGAAAGAAAGGAAGAAAGAAAGAAAGAAAGAAAGAAAGAAAGAAAGAAAGAAAGAAAGAAAGAAAGAAAGAAAGAAAGAAAGAAAGAAAGAAAGAAAGAAAGAAAGAAAGAAAGAAAGAAAGAAAGAAAGAAAGAAAGAAAGAAAGAAAGAAAGAAAGAAAGAAAGAAAGAAAGAAAGAAAGAAAGAAAGAAAGAAAGAAAGAAAGAAAGAAAGAAAGAAAGAAAGAAAGAAAGAAAGAAAGAAAGAAAGCAGACCCTGGAAGCAGATATTTTTGGAAGTCCACATCGTTTCCACGGCCAGTTTACAATAATGTCACTGAACGTATCTCTTTAGCTTTTGATCTAGTGATCTAATAATTAGAATGTTCACACATTGTATATTGTTTCATATGTTTCGTGGATATCCACATAGTGAAACCTTCCTTTTATCGCACATTGTAAATTGTGCGAAAAATTGAGCATCATAATTAACTCACAATTGAGTGTCAGTTAGTAAACGTGTACAGATAGCCGAGCGGTTATAGGCAGTATGTAGGAGCTAGACCTACAAAGGTTCGAATCCCAAACATCATTTTCATTTGTTTTAATTTTAAAAAATGTGTATTACGTACATTGTATATAACTTCCAATAATTGGTTTTATGGCATTTATGCTCATACATAAAAACTGAAACATTCTATTCTTTTTTTAAACTACCTGAAATAAATGTTTTATTCCTATATGTAAAATCAAATAAAAAAATTAACTTAGTAGCGGGTGTGTAAACTCTCTGCTTCTATTAGTCTTCATTCTCCACGGCATGGATGAAACCAAATGCCTACCGAAATTTTCACCAGAGGATAGATATCATTATATGCCAGCACCATTCATTAGCCCGCCTCGGTAGCGTCGATGGTAGCGTGTCTTCCTCACGTTCAGGAGGTCCCGATTCCGAATGTCGGTTAGGGTGAGTTACCTGGATAAGGTTTTTCCGGGGGTTTCCCTTATCCTGATAGACGAATGTCGGTTAAGTAAGCTCCATGGACCCCGGATCCATTTGAGCATCATTTCACCCATTTCATTTCCGATATGACTTAACGTTGGAGGACGTAAATTAAAAAAAAATAATAATTACAGATCAATTAGCCCGAGTGTTTACACAAGCAATATTAAGGGATTTTCTAGAAGCTTAGCATTTATTTTGAAAACGATACGAATATTTTATTTGTGTTTTTGTAAATGAAGAAGAAGAACATAAGGCTGGCTTTGCTATTAAAGTAACATAATAACAAGAAACATGCACATCAAAGATTCGAACTCATGTAGTTCTACTTACGAGACACACATGTTTTACCGCTCGTCTACCATGCGAACGGCCAAGCCGCAAGGCAACTCCCCATCACCACATAGTTTCAAGCCAGAGGGGTATCAGAGCGTATATTGGAAAAAAGTAATTGTTCTTTCACACTAGCCATGTGTAGGCCATGGTATGGAAAGGTAAGAGTCAGACTGAATATTCAATGAAATAGTCGGGATTCAAATCATTGAACTTTTCAGTCTGATAAGGTACCATTGTGAACGCAAAGCTAGCGAATACTTCCGATATTTTCCGAATTAAACTTTGTTTCTGGCAGCTGCTCTGTGTGTGTGTGTGTGTGTGTGTGTGTGTGTGTGTGTGTGTGTGTGTGTGTGCGTGCGCGCACGTGTTTTTTTTTATTTACACTTCCTCCAACGTTAAGTCATATTGGGCGATGAATGGAGTGGATGAAATGATGCTCAAATGAGTCCGGGGTCCATGGAGCGTAGAGTTACGCGACATTCGTCTTTACAGGATAAGGGAAAACCCCGTAAAAACCCTTCTCCAGGTAACTCGCCCTGACCGAGATTCGAACTCGGGACCTCTTGAACGTGAGGCAGACATGCTACCACCACGCTACGAAGGCGGGCTGTGTGTGTATGTGTATGTGTGTGTGTGTGTGTGTGTGTGTGTGTGTGTGTGTGTGTGTGTGTGTGTGTAACGACACTACAGGCATTTGCCAGTAGATTGCTTAAGGACACTCACGCTCGCCAATGGATGTAGACAACAGAATTACAATGATGATCCCATAAGCACAATATCTGATGAGTTGTGTACCGACACAACCTACCACCTTTGATCATTTACCATTTTCAGGCGTGCGATTTGCAACGCTCTTCCCCATAGGTAGCGATCCCATCAGATGCTACGGGTTTCTTCTCCTTCATAACTGTTAGTTCTTTCCTCCGCACAAACTGGAAAACACCTTTCGATGTCCGATACCTCATCTTTTACAACCATTTCGGTAACAGACTTCTTCCATATTACGTGTAATTCCCAAACTTGCATATTTGAGCCGTTAGCTAGAGTGGCAAACACAATACAAACTGTTCTAGACGTTCTCAGGCTTCGAGCCAGGTAAGCAGATGTTGAGACATCGACGTTTCGAGAACGCCTAGAACATATACGCCGCCAGGAAAGATTCAGCTCATACAATACAAACTGTCATCCATTACGCCCAATAGAGTGCGTTCTGCCTATCTCATATTGATTACTACTTTTATAAAGAAAGAAATTGGGTGGTTTATTTACTGCTATTTAGTTCAACGGCATTGTATTATGTGAAAGCTGAAACAAGTACTGAATCTTCTTCAAACCCACACCATGCTGTTGCAATAGTATACCAAGTAATTACTCAGTTCACTGAATTTGAAATTTAAGCTAATCTTCCATTCTGTTATGTTGTTTTACTTTATTCTTCTTGTTAACGATCTGGAGGTAAGGATTTCATTCTGCGGTTTTCTTATTCGTGACGCTGTTTTTTCTTTGTTTTTCTTTTCTCCCCGAGCTACGGCGCATTTCTTAGATCCTCACGTTATCTTATATGATCTCCAGACATACGAAATCTTATTTTTCCAGTAAATCAATAGGTTCACTTGCTGGTAGCATCCTAATGCATTCGATTTTTCCGTTTTCTTGCACTGTGGCACTATTTATTTGAAAGAAAATAATATTTTATATTCCAAGAACAAACACGAACTCATCAAAATTATTCAAAAATAAATCTGAGTGAAAGTAACATACAATTACAATGCAAGCAAAATGGAACTATTACACATATAAAAAGGGATACGAAAAAGGAATGAATTTTCTTGTTGATTGCCTTGATAAAACTATGTGCAGCATTCATATTCTATATTATTCAGAACTGATTTACCATCACGACGTTTCCAAATTCTCTCTAAAAGCAAATTATAACTATGAGTCGGTCATATATGATAATACATATTTTCGCCATAAAATTGCAGAAAGATCCACAACAATTTATTATTTTAACAGTGGCAATGGAAGATTCTTTCTTTGGCTACAATTACTCCAAAAGTTTACGAGAATCATAGAAATGTTGCAAAATAGTCGAAGCTGGAGAAGGAAGTGTGAATGTAAAAATGTTTGATTGCTTATTAACCTCTATTTAATTACTTAATTTTGTATGCATATATGACCATCAATACTGTCACCCGAACGTCGGAACTACCTATAGAACCGGCCGGCAGTAGGGCCAGAGGGGAAGCATTGAGACCACGCCTACCCATTTGTCTCGTGTCACTAACTGAAAGGATGATTAGGAAAACGGCGGGAGCCCTGTACCGTCTCTTTCCCCTCCCACCAGACGTCTCGAAACCTCGAGATAATTGTGCGCGCCGCGAAGTTCCCAGAAACGGCGATCTTCCCTATATAAGGCCTGTAGTTGGCGAGTCAGTTCTTGGCGAGCAGCCGTGAGGAGCACCGTGTGAGGTAACGGACCGGAAGACTGAACCTACAGCGGAGGAGTGTGCGTAACTGCGAGTGCAGAGTGGACCTGTGACAGACGAACTGGTGAATTGTAATTGTGTGCATTACGTAATTCTGTGTAATCGGCAAGTGTTCCGACTGTAATTCGTTGGAAATAAAGCACATTTTTGAGTGGTGCAATTGGACTTTTAATTTCACGAACCCACAAAGTCACAATATGTTCTACTTGGATGCAAGTCAGGATCCGACTTTAATTCAAACTGTTTTTTTTTTTTTTTTTTTTTTTTTTTTTTTTTTTTTTTTTTTTGACTTCCAGAGAGTGTGACAGTTTCAATTGAAATGTATTACAATATCAGAAAAGCATACTATTTCTAGCCTATTATAAAAGTAGCGATTAAGAATAAATTTATAAATACAGAATTGTTACTAGTAATGCAGTATTTCTCCTTCCCATTTTCTTTCTTTCTCTCTTCCGAAATCCCGATTTGATAAATATTAAATGGCTTGTCAAGGTTCTCTATTATTCAGTATAAAAATCTACCGCACAAAAGTTGGTCCTGAAGCTTAATCAGTCATATAAACTATTTCACAAATCCATTGACAACGGTAATCCTGGGAAAGGAAGCGTGCAAAACAAGAATAATAATTATCAAGTAACTTAGGAGTTCAGGAACTTTAGCAATTCCGAAAACAGCATAGATATGACTGACACTATACAAATAAACTATGTACATTCCAGGAGATCTATGGAGTAGAACTATTAAGAACAAAGTACGCAGAGAAACAAAATTAAAATACTCTAAGACAATGACTACACCTATACAATTCTAGGAAAGAAAACTCCCAATATTTATCTAAGAAACAAGAATGTAAAATATGGGCTTCAGAAATGCAATTTTGTGGGGAAGTTAAGTAGATTCAGGAACACGGTAAACTTTTTAGCATTAATGATCAGCTGAAATATCTTCCATGGCAGTGGAAGGAACAGGTATCAAGAATTTCAACAATACCAGGTAAACAAATGCAGAAACAGAGGCCGGAAGCCGATATATACAGATAGACCCAGAAAAAGATGAAGGAGTAACATTTGAAGTAGGAACAAACCACTTGCTGATTATACCCTAATGTATAGACGAATGTTTAGTCAAAGAACAAAGAAAAAGATGCAGTGTTATTGATACAGTATTTCGTATTTGAGTTAAGTGCTCTTCAGACAGTTAGATACACATATGTACACAAACAGCTCATAATAATTTTATCAGACGAAAGCCGGAAACACTCATCTTTGCAAAATATCGATACCCTTTGGATTCGTTATTGAACTGCAGTACTTCCTCTGTCCGATGTAACAGACATTAAAGGAAAAGTGCTGGCCTTAAATAAAAAAGAGAGTGCCGTTTTATATTCAGCATTTGTTTTTGAAATCTGTTTTAATATTTTTATTAGTAGAGAATCCACTGTCTGGGAGTTTCTCCCCGTAGGGAAAGGGATCCGTCCCTTTCAGCTGCCAAAGTGCGGGCGCTGCGGACCCTTAGCACTCGTGGTACCTCTGACGTTACTAGAGGAACCTCGGGCCGAACAGCCGAGCCCCTCCTTCGGGAGTTGTTCGGATTGGGATGGACTCGAGTGGGCAGTGTGTTCCCGAAACCCGTGGGAATCGGGTACGTCTTCGGACGGGGTTGAGGGAAGCCATTAAATCTCCCGCGTACTAACCTGCAAAGCTAGTAGAAGGTGTGCTAGATCACCAGGCGGCCCCACCGAGGTTTTTCGGTAGTCTTCACCTTGAGTGTTGACGCGCGTAAGTGGCGTATCCACTTCCATCCCGTCTTGAGTCCATAGGACCAGATGGGGGGGCTTGTTAGTCTCTAGGTCTTGTCCCATGGAAAGCCCCACGGAGGACGCCGAGCGCCCTTTGGGACAGCTCGGATAACTCCCTGGTCGAAGGAGGCCCGGGTCCAGTTCCTACGGGTTCAGGACTAATGGGAGTAGATCCTCTGGGCTAAACTGTCTGGGAGTTTCCATGAAGACTTACTAAGAATTAAATTATTTATTATGTGTTTCCAATAGGAAGGTGTTTGTCCTTGAGCGCTACTAGGTGAGCAACCAATCGGAGTCCTGCGGTGTTGTCGTATTGCATTCCCACTAAGTGGTGTATGACGAGCTCCAACCTAATCAATCTGTATGAAATAATATTCGCGCGAAGACAAAAATTCAGACGTTGCCAAAACTGATCCATGTGGAAGGTAGAGAGTAATGTATTTAACATAACCGTAAAACCCCACATTTTTTGCTCAAATAGTTTTTCTAATACAAATAAATAAACCACTATTACCTGTATTATAAAAATAAATCGCGACGTAAGCACTGTATGAATATCATTATTGGCTGGCATGTATGCGAGTACGTATATTTGTAATTTCACAGAAATGAAACCTAAATGTTTGACATGACGTGAATAAGCCAATTCAAGCGAGAGGAAACAATAAATTTCCTGCTGCCCTGGCAGAACGTGTCTGGTCACATTGTATCTTTGTTTATGAATGGTTCGTAATTTCTATTTACTCTAGTGAGTTCAAAGTGGTTGGTGTGTATGTATGTACATATACTTTTAATTACTCAGAACTGAAATTTAAACTACTGCACGACGTGATAAAAGAATTACTGTGAATAAGTCGAAGCATTAAATTCGAGAAAGAGCAAACACTTCATTTCCTGTTAGCCTGAGGAATGCTGTATGCTTATGTTTATGAATGAATGCTGAATAAGAAGTGTTTATTTACTCTGGAGATTTCAGATCAATATCATTCAGTTGTTCTTTACAGAACAGTAGAGTAAGAGTTAAATAGTGCAAAGGCTTCTTGCGGTGAATTTAGTGGCGGGTCAAAAAGGCAGATATTGCGAAGTCAGGCTAAAGGTATTATTTTTAAGGTGTACACGTTCTTCAAAAAGAATTTCGGAAACAGAAACTAAAAATGATTTAATGCAAAGAGTACTTCCGTTTAAAAACACGGGAAAAAGTGTATCAGCTGGATCAACTTACAATTGAAATGGGACACGAGGTGTCACGCCTCCCACCTTACCACTGCCAGTATAATCCAACTGAGTAGGTGTGGGCTCAAATAAAAAGGGGGGTTGCAAACAGAAATAATACTTTTAAACTGACGTACGTTAAACGACTAGCTCAGGAAGAAATTGACAAGGTAACAACAGGACCGTGAAAACTGCGTAAGGCATGCAGAACACCTTCAAGGAGACGATTTTAAGAAAGAAATAGCACGTGACGAGAATTTGAAACCTATAATCATACATTTGCAAGACTCAGACGATGAAGAAAGAGACAATGACGAATTGTCTCTTGACGTAAGTGACACTGACAGCGATATGGATGAGCCACTGGCAGTCACATTGGAATAGAAAAACATGTAATTCATAAACTATAATTACGGTTATAGTATTTAAAAATATACATAATTTGCGAAAATGCTTTTTCCAATTTTGATTTTGTAAAATATAATTTGCTTACCCTTACGTCTGCGCCAAGCAGACCTGCATGTTCTATGAGTGTGCAAGAGAGAGGGAAATATAAAAGTAGTGGGGTAACAAGCTGGCAACGCTGAGTGTGATACGGCATCTGATTAGCTGGACTCCAGAACCCTTCCCATTTGAAGCACATAATAGTGATCTGTCAAAGGCACACTTCGCTTTCAACTTAGACGGCGAGGTTCAGTTGTAAAAAGCCCAATAAGAATTCAATATTTTCTCACGCATTAATAAAAAATGTATTTAAAAAGTTATCGTGACACTTACGGCAAGGCAATCGAGCCGCCACTGTTTATAACGACTCACCTGTGAAACAATTACCTTTCGTGCTGCCACCTTGTGACAGCTCCATCAGGCGATAACTATCTACATCCTGCGAGCTAGGCGACCGAAGCAGGAAATGGAATTTCGGACCTGGATCCAGAAGAATAATAAAAACGCCTGCCAAGAAATTCGCCGCACCACTACATTCACTCTTTCCCATTCCGTTACGTCGCCTCGCCCTCCATCGGCAAAGAATCGGGAATAATAACAATAACAATAAAAAAACTTCCATGTAGCTGACATTCAAGGGTTATAGAAAATGTTTTTCCAGTTACGCCGAGACTCCTGGTATTGGTGCATTGATCATCGGCATATGGCCCTTTGACTTGGGGTTTTTCGTTTGCTTGCTTTTCCTCTTTGTTGATGCACGTGTGAGTGCCAAACAAGCTCAGGGTATACCAAAATTAATACCGAAAAATATTACACTGGAATAAAGAAACAGAAGAGATTTCTCAATGTAAAGTAAATAAAAAATAAAGCTAGACATCTGAAATACAAACCACGCAAATGCTTCTTAAACAATAACCTTAATAACCAGTGGTAATTGTGGTTTGATTATAATCGGTTATTTGATAGTGTGTAGCAACAAATAAAGCAATAAGATAGCACTGAAATGTTTTATAGTTAATTAAAATGGATGAATTCATGCTATTCCCATTTCGTTATGCGGTTATGTATTTTTCATCATATTAGGATGTTCACAAATATGCGTTAACACTTTTTAGAGTGAAAGGGTAGAGCCAGAATGAAAAATTCAATGCCATAGCCGGGATTTGAACCACGGATCTTCTGGTTTCCGTCCAGCCGCTCTTACCATTGGAGCTACTATGGCCAACGTGCCAACATGACATTAAATTCTTCAACTGACTCGTGTTTCTCCCGGTAAACCACTAGGAGATCTCATAAACACATGAGACCACTACCTTAATGGCGACTTACTATGCTGTAAGTACTTTAAGGCCCGGGCTTTATAGTTCGGACCACTATTAGGTACAATTAATGGAAATTAATTGTTCTTTCACACTAGCCGTGACTAGGACACACTATGAAAGGGTAGAACCAGAATGTTGGCACGTTGGCCATAGTAGCTCCAATGGTTAGAGCGGCTGGACGGAAACCAGAAGATCCATGGTTCAAATCCCGGCTATGGCATTGAATTTTTCATTCTGGCTCTACCCTTTCATAGTGCGTCCTACTCACCGCTAGTGTGAAAGAACAATTAATTTCCACTTTTTAGAATGTCGGCAACCCTAGGATTTCGGTTGCTTAAACTTTAAATACAAACCTAAATAGAAAAAGCATATAATAATGGCCCCAGAAAAAAAAAAAGTGAATAACAGTTCCGTAAGGTACAGCCATAAGCAGAATTATTTTCTTTTAATCATGGAACATAATGTCATCAGTCTAAAAATGCTTGATTCGCCAAGGTAATCCGCGAAGTAATGGGCATTTGCCATTCCGGCTGCGCAGATCGCTGTCGAACTTCCAACCAAGTCAAATAGTATAATGGAAGCCAGTCGACAGAAGTTATTACGCTTTCTGTGATTGTTCAAAATAATCTATGTGATACAGTTCCGCCGATGTAAGGTGAGATGTGCGAGAATTTTGAATGGTTAGCAAAACATGTCAGAAACCAGTACTTCAATTGATTCTTTAAATTATTTGTGTTGTTAATATGTAATGTTTAGCAAAAGGGGCAACAAAATGCTTGACGAAGCTCTTGGGATACAGGTCACTCAAGACAGATTTGAAGAATTAAGCGGGAAACAAAATACAACAGAGGTCCTTAACCCTAAACTAGTTACAGATTTATTTCCCAGTGATCTCTCATTCTTTGTTCAGTGTCCGAACATTATGGATTAATAGACTGGCACGACATTATTTACACTCATGCACAAAAGAGATATGACAAATACAACAAATGACAACAGCAGGGGTTATATGAGGAAATAAAGTTAGCTTCTAATTCTGATACTTGATTATAAGAAAATAAAATTGTAGTAAAATAAATATTTTTTATGGAAAGATAGTCAGACTGAAAAATTTAATGCCATAGTCGGGATTTGAACCACGATCTTCTGGTTGCCGTCCAGCCATTCTAACCCTTGAGCTACTATGGCCAACGTGCCGACATGACATTAAATTCTCCCACTGACTCGTATTTTTGCCGGTAAACCACTAGAAGTTCTAAAACACATGAGACACTACCTTAATGGCAACTTACTATGCTGTAAGTACTTTAAGGCCCGGGCTTTATAGTTCGAACCATTATTAGGTACAATTAATGAAAATTAATTGTTCTTTCTCACTAGCCGTGTGTAGGCTAAGGTATGGAAAGATAGAGTCAGACTGTAAAATTCAATGCCATAGCCGGGATTTGAACCACGGATCTTCTGGTTGCCGTCCAGCCGCTCTAACCCTTGAGCTACTATGGCCTACGTGCCGACATGACATTAAATTCTCCAAGTAACTCGTGTATTTTTTAATCATTTCTCTCGTGGTATGGGTATACTACGGCAAGCTGCCATCACAACAGACGCACCCAGATATTTGAAGTTCGGTCAAAAGCTGGCGTTTCCCTCAAGGTTTTATTTCTCTTTCCTAGCGTCAAACATTGCTCGTCACCAAAACGATCTAAAAGGTTGTAGCAGAACACCGCCAATACATAAAAACACCCACATGTTTTATTCTTTGTTTAGGTCGTGTGCATTAATATTTTATTTAAAAAGAGTATCGCACTGCAGTCAAACTTCCGGATTTTAACAATTGCTTCTCTACTTGAGAGATAGATTAACTAGAAACGCTGTATGAATGTATGACTTAATTTATAATGCAAAGTGAGTTTATAAAATTGGAATTTCTAACATCAGTAATCCAGAAGTTAGTAATCTAGGTGTAAGTTTTCTAAAATATCTTAAGAGACGTACGTACGTGTGTTGTGTTGTGTTGTGTTGTGTTGTGTGTGTGTGTGTGTGTGTGTGTGTGTGTGTGTGTGTGTGTGGGTGTGGGTGTGAGAGAGAGAGAGAGAGAGAGAGAGAGAGAGAGAGAGAGAGAGAGAGAGAGAGAGAGAGAGAGAGAGAGAGAGAGAGAGATATCATAGAGATAATACTGCGACTTCCGCATTCCGTCTTATCACCAACCCACAGATCCTTCCACTCGAGTACTAACATATAAATGTTCTGTTTAGCCATCTAGCACAAAGCACATACTTTTATCAAGAGTATCGTAGAGGCAATAAAGTTGATAAACTTGCACTATTCAGCGTACTGTCAGACTTCGCATATCCAGTTCCGGTAAGATATACAGTAGAACTTCGTTAATCTGAACCATTTGGGGCTTAATGTTTCCCGGATTATCAAAAGTCCGGATTAAGTGAAATGGGTACAACAGAGAAAAATTGTTAATGAAATTGGAGTATGTACTGCATTATTTTATTAGAACATAAGATACAATAGGTTCACCTGATTTTAATTACACAATCTTTATTTGTTTGGTTTGAAGAAACTGTCATTTTTGTGCCTTCTCACACATTTCTTTCACAGTGAGATCACGAAGACCCTCATGTGATGGTAATATGCAGAAATCTGTTTGTCAGTTTTCTCGACATAGTTTATTATGATGCTGTTTAACCTCACTTAATTTCAGCCTCAGATTCGCTAATATTATTCATTTCATTGCTTACACTTTCCACAATTTCTTCGTCAGTCATGATGTAATAGCCAGGATCACCTTCATCTCCGTCAAGGCAGTCTTCGATCTCGTCTACTGTGACAGCTTTATGGCCACCCCCAACCAGTGTTTGGTGAAAGTAATTTAATTGCATTTGTATCTAATTCAACACTGTCATTGTACAAATGTTTCTTCCACGCATTAGTTAATGTAGAAATTGAAATGGTGTTTACTACACTTGCAAAATTAAAAATCATGGTTCTGAAATTAGACTTAGATAAATTCTTCACATACATACGCAAGAATGGCACAATTTTCAAGCTTTTCGATAATTTTCAGTTCCTCCTGCACTGTAAGCTATTTATTCTTGCGTTTCCCCGATGGCATTGTAGGTTTACTAAACGATATTGTGCACTCGATTTGTTACTTTGGTTTAATGACTGAGAAAGGTAAGTGTTAAACTAACCCTTCTGACAAGGGTTGCAAGCCCTGTCGCAGGAACAGCAAGCGTGTGTGAAGGACATTTAATCTACCATTGCCAGTAATATAGTCCTGGTATGCCTAAGAAATTCCTATTGTAAAGTTTGTGCAAAAATAGAAAGAAAAATTTATTTAAGTTTGTCTCATTGCAGTACCACGAGGGTGTTCAATAAAAGAATGATCATAATTTTTTTACGGTCATAATTTTTCGCACTAAAATTCAATCTTATTACATTCTGTTAGCTTAATGTGAAACAAACACGCCGTAGTAGTTACAATGTTGGTACTTCTAGTTCCCCCTGTCACAACCAGGCAATTTCAGACATGGTTTGTATCGCCTACCGCTGCGATGGAGGTAAAACGCGAGGAACAATATGCGGCTTTGAAATTCTGCTCTTGTCTCAACAAATCTTCAGTTGAGGCCTATACAGTGTTTCAGGAGGCCTATGGAGAGTCTGTTCTTCCCTACAGCACAACTCAATGGTGGTTTAAAATGTTTAAAGAGGGGAGACAAAGAATTTCAGCGGAAGGTCGAACCCGGTGCTTCAGTTACCGCTCTTAAGGAAGAAAACATCAACATTGCTGCTGCCATTGTGAGACAGGATCGACAATTAAGATAACTTTCTGAAATGCTAAACATTTCATTGTGTGCCACCTACACGATGGCGACAGAAACATTACACATGAGACGTGTTTGTGCGCGATGGGTTCCAAGACCGTTAATTCCCGAACAAAAGGACATTCGCATGCAAGTCTGCATGCAGTTAAAGTTAATGTTAGAGGAAGATCCGGAGTTTATTTCAAATGTAATCACTGCTGATGAAACTTGGCTACATCATTTTGATCCTGAGAGCAAACAGCGAAGCTCTGTGTGGAAATCTCCTTCATCACCAACCTCCAAAATAGAAAAAGTGGATACTTCTGCTGGGAAAGTTATGGTCATCTCATTCTTTGATATTCATGGAATGGTTTATTAGCATGTTGTACCTGCACACACATCAGTAGCTGGACAATACTACAGGGATGTCCTGAAAACATTGCAAGTCCATATTAGGTGCAAAGGACCACATTTCCATGAAGCAGGCTGGATGCTGCACTACGATAATGTGCGGCCGCATATTGCCAAAGTTTTTGCTGAATATCTTGCAAAAATCAACGTGAAGCGCATCCCTCACCCTCCCTATAGTTCGGATTTAACCTCACGTGACTTTTTTCTATTCCCTAACTTGAAGAAACGCCTTCGTGGGAGGCATTATCCATCATCAGAAGCAGTGGTGAAGGCTGCGGAGGTGATTTTGAAGGACCTCTCAAAAATGGTTTCCAACATGTCTTTGAAGACCGGCAGAAACGCTGGGACAAGTGCATCGCATTCAGCGGAGACTATTTTGAGAAGGACCATCAAAATTATGAGGATAAGTAAAGGTACGATGTCAAAAAAATTGTGATCATTCTTTATTGAACAGCCCTCGTATAAGTTAGCAATTCACAGATTTTTTAATTTTTAAGGATGCTGGTCCGATTAACAAAAAATCGGTTTAAAAGGGTCCGGATTTACGAGGTTTTACTTGAGAAATTGTTTAGGTCATTTTGTTGACTTTTCCACAGAGAAGCAAAACTGCTTTACCATTTATCGGGAATGGCACAATATGCAACACTGCATTAATTATGCCTCATCTTTATGTTATCATTTGGTTTCCATCAAGCAGTAATAAATATAAAATAAAATATATTGCTTTTTTCTCGTTAGATGCAAAAATATACTGAAATAAGACCTGAAGCTTTCCTGGCGACGAAAACGCTCACTTTCTTCTCGGGCAGCCAGCCAAGTGAAAAGATGATTAGATATCAACGTTTCGGGAGTGTGCATCTCTCCCATCATCAGGAAATTTATAAAATGTTGTAACCACAAAATGAAATACTGGATATAACACAACTATAAACAAAGACAAAACACTATCAAAATTCACATTACTGAACAAAAGACTGTTCTTAGTAAATTAAATGCCTCCATCACCAAAGCAAGGAAAAGAAAACCTGTAATACAGCAAGCGTCAGATAAGCCTGCCGCTGCAGCCTGCATCCCATTTACCGGCAATCTATCCGGCAGAATCAGCAGACATCTCGCCAAATACAACATCAGGGACATCCACAAGCCACCTCCGAAGATTAAACATCTGTTGAGAGCAGTGAAAGACAAACTGGACTTCCAAGTTCCGGGAGTGTACCGCATTCCCTGTGAATGTGGAGACGCCGTATATAGGACAAACCGGAAGGACCATCGCTACTAGAATACTCGAACATGAACGGAGCATTCGTTTAATGCAACCTGAGAAGTCTGGGCTGGCACAGCATTGTTTTGATAACGACCATAGAGCCAATTTTTGGGAGACGAACATCTTGGCAAAATGCAACAGTTACTGAGAGCGGAGAATTAAGGAGGCTTTGGTGATTTCCTCTGAAAGGAGCACGCTTCATCGTGATGCTGGATTTCAGTTCAGCTGCTCTTGTAAACCGGCCTTAAAAATGGAAATCCATCGAATTAAGAAGCAAAGATCAATACAGCTTGATAATCCAGTTAAGTAGTTACGTTTCTTTGACATAATTTTCTATACTCACGCCATCTCCTGACCTGGCATTTAATTTACTGAAAACAGTCTTTTGTTCAGTAATGCGAATTTGGATAGTGTTTTGTCTTTGTTTATAGTTGTGTTATATCCAGTATTTCACTTGCGGTTATAACATTTTATAAATATCCTGATGATGTCAGATGCACACTCCCGAAACGTTGATTTCTAATCATCTTATCACCTGGCTGGCTGCCCGAGAAGAAAGTGAGAAAAATAGTGATTTTTAAACATTAGACATGTTCCACTCATAAAGGTAAATAAGTGATTTAAATATATATCATTATATTCCGAGATAGGGTCATGCATTCAGCCTTGCACACAACAGGAATAGATGGATCTTAATGCTGCTTTGTCTTGCTTGTCTGAGGCAACGTATATCTACAACGGTATCATTCGATAATCTTGAGAAAATGGTTTTAGTTGAAGGAACTTTTGGTTTCATTAGTAACATTTATTGTTTCAACAAAACCAGATTCCAGAATGCACCTCTTTGTATTTCGAAATGAACAGATAATGGCTCCAAGAAGAACAATATCGTAGCGTAGATAAAAAGGGATTAATTGTGACTTTTATTACAAGATTAACGCTACTTGTTTGAGCTATCTACCGAGACCGCCATCCCTTTGGTGTCAGACGTGGGGAGTTTTACGACCTGCTGAGCCAAGTATCGCAAGTAAGTCTTCCTGATGTTATTGCGCTCTAACTTAGTTAAACATGCGAGCACTCCTCCAAGTTGTGCCAAACTTGCAAGACAGCAATTTGAGCCTACAGTCATTAGCGCTGAAATATGGGACATGTGCTTTGTGTCTCGGCGAGCGGTTGGCACCCCTGGGGCCACATCCATCATCGTACCCATATGCACGAAACTCGAGAGAACGTCACTGAGATATATCGACTTGTTGAGCTGGTTGCCAAGGGGATCTACTCCTTCACTGCACTATTGTTATTCATTTGTTTGCACGTCGCTTTTCCACAAGGTTACTACTATTGTAGAAGCCGTGGCAGCAAATCACACACAGCATGCTGAGAAGACCTTGGGTAAAACTTCATAGTAGCGTTTTTAAACTCATTTATAAGCACTTTTTTAATTCTGGAGCTAAACGATTGTCTCATGTAAGATCACACGCTGGAGATGGAAGTCGAATAGAGGACTAAGTGGCATGTCCGTGGCTAGACTGTGACACGACTGTTTCTTGACAGAGCCCACTCAGTGCATTTCGACTGCGCTGTTTTGAATTTAGTTCAGGACCTCAACAATTATGCCTTCGCAGTTCGTTTTGCCATCACAAAAGAAGATGAACTTTCACCGTATATTTATCCGATAAAATCCACTGTACACACGTGAAAACTTTGGAAATATAAGGTTCCAAAATAGTGTTACGCGATAGTCTGGAAACGCCATAGTTTCATTCCATGAAACTATTATCCATCTTTGTACATGTATGGCCTGTCTCCACACAACTTGGAACTAATGCCGTTCATAGTGTTCATCAATGAGTTCAGTTTATAATAGTGGATCTTCTTCTCCTTAACTTCTTAATATTCCCTTTATTTCAGATAAGACAGACTCCAGCTTAGTTGTACTTTCATATACTAAATCGACAGCAGCCATTGCCTGACGATCACCCAGCCAATGTCTAATATCTTCAGAAAAAGTAACTTTATAAAAATACCGTGACTTACAATTTGGGGTTTGATTTATTTCTCCACATAATCACCTCTTTTAAGCATCTGCCATATCACTCAACGTGCTTCAGAATTCCCTTGTAGTCGACTGCCACCATGCTAACATATTTTGATACAATTTCACCAAACAAAGAGCGAGAAACATTTGAAGAAGAATCTGTAACCTTGCTTCTGCCTTGTATGATTTTGTTGATCACTTGATTCTCCAAATCATTTGTGATGAAATCCGGGTCGAGTTCATCGCGTGCAGCATTAATTTGCAGTCCCATTGTTTAACATTTCGCACCAGTTCCTCATATTCGTTCGCCAATTACTTCATTACATACTTCCTGTAGTTACTCGCAGATTGCAACTTCTGAGTTCAAAAATCCAATTCATCTCACCTTAGACTTCTGTATTACACAGCTGAATTTGCGCAATCACAGAAGTCACAAGTGCGACGTGTTATGGAGTTCTGCCTCTATTAGTAGGCTCGGGCAAGTATGGCAGAATTTGGTTCCCCTCTCTCTCTCTCTGTCCAGTTCTCTGGTAAGTATACTCTCAGCTCATCGAAACTCTGGCCATTAATAAGTTATTTCCTTCCAAATAGCTCCTAGGTTTGGATTCCAACAATAAGAGGTTGAACACACCCAATCCCACTGTATGAATTTTCACACCTCTCAGCATGAGAAACCTTGCCAATCGCGAAGGAGAAATCTAGACCTCTCCACTAACACCAGAAAAAGTGTGTTTCTAACATAACTCCTTGATCTACCTATTGAATCCTACTTACAAGATGTATTTTTTAGATGTGGCGCATGACCTTTCTCGGATGTGCGCGAGTGACGTCATGCGAATCACTGGTAGGGGTAAGATCTGTGCTTTCACCAGCAGATTGCTGATAAAGCTAGTGGGTTAAATGTCAGATGACTAACCTGACACCTCTTTATCTTACAAATAAACAAGTGGACTCGATCATATACTACTGCGCAACATTACGTCACATGCCACGTCTAAAAATATATCTGTAGGTTATTGCACTTAAATAAAATAAATGGCAATTAATTCCTACAGGTATGAAAGATGCTAAAATGCATATACTATATTCTCACCATTAATTTGCAAGACCTTAAAGTTAAATGCTTATATTATTATGTTCTGGTCTTATGAACTCGGAAAGGAATGCGTTCACTACAGACATACACACGTATAGAAAAGGTGACGTAATGATATACGAGTCGCGCAGGCTACGTGACTTTCTACAGGTGATTGCTGAATGTTTACTGTATTGCTCACTCGCTGCGTAACCGGACGATTCCTTTCTCCCCCACACCTCATCTCGCGGTCACGAGTCCAGAACATCTATATGATGGAGGGATAATAGTATTACTCGACAGAGCGTTGAGGCCTATCGACCTCCAGGTGACCAGCGCCGCCATTGTCCCTTATCAGGTCTTATCTGGTTGATTAGAAGAGTGAAATATCAGTAAGTTGATGTACAGTAAGTTACGAAACACAAATAGAGGGATTGGAAGCTGCGTGTGTCTATATGATATGTTTTCTCGCGCCTGCCGATGTATGACGCGTTGCTGTCCAGAAGACATGATTATATCTGAACAGACTATACTTACACTGGACTCACCGTGTATGTGCGACAAGCTGAGGTAAACATCTGTGTTGCGAATTTTTCACGATACGCTTCCTCGCCTTGCCATGTAGTACAGCTCAAATAATTATCTTATTACCATCTTAAAAATGCTTTAACATTTTTAAAGATTAAGTATGGATTTTAATATAGGTTTCCCTAGTGCTAGGCGTTTTTCTCTTCCTCCATTGATTCTATGTTAGAGCAGTGATCGTAAACATAAAAAAAAACTTCTGATACTGTGAAATTATCGATATTCTCTAAGCCAAACCTTGTTATTTCTTAGCATATACTAGAGTTGTTTGCGGATAAGTTTCCCAGTTTATGTACCTACCACGTTTACTTAAGGGGCGGTTGCGGCCGCTTTATGCGACTTTGTGACCGGAAGTCACATGCGCCCTTATCAACACACTCCCAGCCGCAACCACATCTAAACTGTTGCGAATTTCTGCTTCTGTTTTCACTATTGCAGCGCTCTAATGGCCAAAGTTTTACCACCGCAAATTGAATAATGGACTTAACCCTTGCCAAGCACTAAGGCTCACCGCACACTTAAGTTACGGCTCCAAACTGAACCTTAATGCAAATTAAATTTAAGGACCAGAATCGAGCGATGCGTTGGAGCGGAAAAGGCTCGCGCGCGCACTACACTAAACTGCTGATTAGTACGGAAAAGTTTTCCTTTCGCTCTACTGCATGATTAGCAGTAACCATGGCAACTGATTATCGCCTCACGTATGAGAAATTCACTTGCATATTTACAAGTCATTACGCCAATTAAAAACAAATGCTTGCTAGCAGAAATGTTCCCCCTTTATTCATAAACACATCCGTACGCTGTTCAGATTGCTACTGCTGATAAACATTTAGGTAAACAATTTCCTTCCACTTGGATTTTCCATATAAAGTTACATTATTGCCTGAGCCGTTTCCTTCCATGTCAATGCTGTCTTCGAAAATACAACGCAGTAGTTAATATATT
This sequence comes from Mantis religiosa, assembly GCA_030765055.1. Taxonomy (NCBI): domain Eukaryota; kingdom Metazoa; phylum Arthropoda; class Insecta; order Mantodea; family Mantidae; genus Mantis; species Mantis religiosa. The sequence goes on from CM060951.1 coordinate 188,107,240, forward strand.
CAGCACTTACTTAACATGAAAACACCACACTGCTATCTCTAAGTTTACAATTATGGGGGCCCAAAGCAAAAAAGTGTCTCACATTCAGGTATGGCAAACAAAACAAATCGATGTCAAGGCTCCCAAACACCATAAAATCATTTTTAGAACAAAGTCTCTCTATAAAAAGCGTAATTCAAAAATCAAGTCGCTAAGAACCAAAGCAGAACAAATTCCAAGCTTGCAACATTAAGAAAAGCCCTCAGTCCAAAGTAACTTTTGCAGGAAACTCTCTGAAACTTTCGATTTGCTCAGAATACCGCACGTCTAAAATGTTTTCATGACAAATTCAACATCTATTTTGATTTCTCTTGGAATAACCTCTGAAGTCCTCATTCTGAGTGACCGTTACATAAGTGGTAATTCATAAGACATAGATAAAATCTAATACACATAAATGTAGACCCCGATAAAGAACAAAATTTATGCCAAATAGCATTTGTTGTAGAGCAAACATTTCCGAGTCGCGACTCTTCCTTTTTTTTCTTTTTTTTTTTTATTTGTTTCATTGCCTTTAACTGCAATGGTCATATCGGCGGCCCTTCTCCTTTGGAACATATCGAAGGTGTTCACTCGGATTCGTTGGGTTTGTCATTAGATCTCGCACACAATCGCACTCTCATTCATACGAGGGCCGTTCAATAAAGAATGATAAGCTTTTTACAGTTGCCAAAGTTCCAATTTCCAGTTGATCTGTTTCATTATGTGCAGCAATTCGTTGTGTGTCGCGATATAGAGACCGTGGGAGGAAAATGCAGTGGTAAATGCAAATGAAGTAGTAGATAAATTTCGGTCAAGTAAAAATAATCAAAGTGAAGACAATAGTGTGAATAACTAGGCCAAGTTATATTACTGGGAAAGCCTCAAAAAACAAATTTTAACGGCAACTGTTTCTAAGCAAATTCAAGCGCTTGTTTTGAACACATAAATATGTGCTGAGAAATAATCTTGGTAAGGGGTCATGCAATGATGATAAATTATGGGTATTCACAGAAATACAGTAAGAAATATTGTGACGAAAGGAATACCAAAGACGCTGATCAAGTGTGAAAACAAAAGGAAACGTTTCTCTAAAGTAGATAATTTCATATGCGATTTCATTCGTCGAGAAATTTATTGACTCTAGAGAGCGCCCTCCTTAGACGAATTGGTTGCACATTTGCAAGAAATTTGTGATTTTCCTTATGGGCACTGCACTTTGCGCAGTCTCCTAAAGGAGCTGGGTTTCAAATACTGCACATTGAATAAGTTAAGAGTTATTATGGAATCCAGTAGAATTGTAGCTTGGCGATATATATTGTCAAAACTAAGGAAGTTTTGCAGTAATGGACATAAGATAATTTATTTAGACGAAACCTCGTACGATACCCATGACGTATCGAGAAAGGTGGCAACCTTGCAGAAAGGTGTGCGAGGAGGAGGGCCGGGGTTGTAAAACGATTATAAGGGTTCGTCAAAGGCAGCGGCCGACTGCACATGAGTTAACTAAACAGACTTTATGCGTTTCTAAATGTTTCTTATAATCGAGTAGAAAAAGTCATGAATGTTATGGCCACGGAACGAAAGCGTAAATTCAAAACTATCACATAGCGGCCAACTCTTAAAGATTTGAACTTGCTTTGTTCTTGTATTCTCATTGTATCTATAATGAAATATTTAATACATATCTTTATACAAATGTTTATAGCAATTAGTACCTATGTAGTAGGAGAGCTAGCGTTTTAAAGAATAGTTTATACTGAGCACAGAAGATTACGCAAGTGCTCGTTGTACTTTCCACAACTATTCTTATGAATCTACGTCCTGCTAGCCACTTCACGTTAATATTTGAAAGGAATTCTTACATATATACTTTCATTGAAAGTACACGTTTATAAACTAAGAATTATTTACTCTTTCCATGATATCATGAGAAAAAGTGAACATACTATAAAATAACGCAATGAAATATTGAAAGCAGGAACAATGAGAATCTCAGAAATGGCTAATGAAACCAAATGTAACAAAATTAAGTTCATAGATTTTTTGTGTAGTGTGTTTTGTCCTCTTGTGGTTTACCAGTTATATCAAATTACCCACAGTTTATCTCGAAGGAAGAGGACTTCACAGACTATTGCTATAAAATTCAAAATATACATGCATCATGTAAGTGGCTTAAACTTGTGAAATTTTAATAATAATCTTCTGAAGAGAATTTTGAGAAATTTAAAGTTTGAAAATATCGTCCATGTAAAGCATACCTTCAGGCGGAGAGATTCTTTTAAAAATATTTGTGCCGTATCTTAGAAGGATATTGCACGTAAATATTAATTTTATTATTTTCTAGATATATAATTTTTGAGTTATACTTTTCACAGACAAACTAGAAGTCCCTACAGTTGAAATTCTTATGGTCAACCCTCCTCGGTCCGGACCATACTGAAACGAATCACGGATTGCACCTACTATACCACCCAGCTCAGGTACGACTGTTCAATTTTGTCTCATTAAAAGTTTATTTGAAGTTCAATTGTTCATTATTATTACTTTTATTATTTCACAGAGAGCTGCGCCTGCATTGCTGCTCTATTTTCGGGGTCACGTTAGAGATATACTCAGGTCCTTGGGACAAATAATACCTGGCAACAATGAAAAATGCTTCGGGCTTAAAAATACTGTATTTACATGTATTTCCATCTGCTGAATTAAAAAATCACCATAAAAATGAAAAATTAGCTCTTGTTTTGAAGATAAAGTGACATGTCATCTTTAAGAGTGAACTCCTAAGTGGTTTACCGGGAAAATACGAGTCAGTTGGAGAATTTAGTGTCATGTCGGCACGTTGGCCATAGTAACACAATGGTAGTGCGGCTGGACGGAAACCAGAAGATCCGTGGTTCAAATCCTGGCTATGGCATTGAATTTTTCAGTCTGACTCTACGTTTCCACAATTCAGCCTACACACGGCCAGTGTGAAAGAATAATTAATTTCCATTAATTAACCTAATAGTGGTCCGAACTATAAAACCCTGGCCTTAAATTACTTACAGTATAGTAAGTCGCCATTAAGGTAGTTGTCTCATGTGTTTATGAGAACTCCTAAGTGGTTTACCGGGAAAATACGAGTCAGTTGGAGAATTTAGTGCCATGTCGGCACGTTGGCCGTAGTACCACATTGGTAGTGCGGCTGGACGGAAACCAGAAGATCCGTGGTTCAAATCCCGGCTATGGCATTGAATTTTTCATTCTGACTCTACGTTTGTACAATTTAGCCTACACACGGCCAGTGTGAAAGAACAATTAATTTCCTTTAAGAGTGAATATTCGAAATTTGGGGGAACTTTTTGGGAGTTGGCACACCTGTCAAATAACAAAACACAATCAGAGAAATTTTGGAAATTAAGTGATGCAAAAGTTAAGGAAGGTATTTTTGTCGGACCACAAATAAGAGAACTTGTAAAGGATCCTCCATTTGACCAAATTTTCGAGGGGAAAGAAAAGGAAGCTTGGGAAGCTTTCAAGGGTGTTGTTCATGGATTTTTAGGCAACAAAAGAGATGACAACTACAAGCATTTCATGGCAGTGCACCTGCAAAAATACCGTAACCTTGGATGCAACATGTCCCTTAAGATCCATTTTCTCCACTCCCACCTAGACTTTTTCCCTCCTAGTTGTGGAGCTGTTAGTGATGAACATGGGGAGATATTCCATCGGGACATTTCTGTTATTGAACAAAGATATCAGGGCCGTTGGAATGAAGCAATGCTAGCGGATTACTGTTGGTCTTTGTATAGGGATTCTGCGGAACTCCATCACAAGAGGCAAGCTAAAAGACGACGAAGTCAATAGGCCACCACATGATTCTCTTCAGACACTACTATCTGCGAAGTATTTTTCCAGCAATTCATGTAATTACCAGTTAAAATAATCAAATGCACTTTCATTGTTTTAGCACGTATGTAATTAAAATGTATCATTTTCTCTCAATCCGTTAATATGCAATACTCCCACCTTGTGTATATCACAAAAACTAGAGCTAATAAAAATTTTCATTGTCATATTTGTTTTTCTCAACCCAAAATTAGTAGGGATTGCCTCATGATTTACTCGAAACATTCAAAAATTATTTTGCTGTTGCCCAGTGTTACTAAGAACCCCTTAATACAAACGGTGTCACAGTTGAGGTCCTGAAATCAACAAGTAATAAGTAATAATAGAATACCCAATTATGTAGTTCTTCTCAGCAATACTTCTTCCAATCAGAGCATAATCTTTCTAAAGTCTCACAATTTTTCCCCTTCTTCCTTAGTTACCATATTTTTACGGTCACATTTTCTAAATAGTTACATAATACGTTCTGCGTCTCCAACTGCGTGTCTCTTTTGTTTTTATCGATAACTACATTTATAATTCACCACACAATCATTATAACACTTGTTTAAATTCCAGTTTTACATTCCAAAATCTAGAAATAACTCCGGCCCGGGGTAATCCTTAAACAAGGGCTTCATCCGGTATTGAACATTTGACCAAAACTGTGAACAGTTTAATTTTTATGGTCTCAAAATCATACCAATGATTTTGTTGAAAATAATATAAGTTTTATATAATTTCCTGACAAATAAAATACTAAGCAATTTAACTTCATCCTCCATTTTAATCTCATAAAATAGATTATTATCGTTGCCTGGTGGAATGTAACGTGTTTTCATTATGAAGTAAAGCCAGGGAGCATAACTTATCAACTATGCAACCAGGGAATCAAATGTTATCAGAAATAACTGTTTACGTTGTATAATTTGCTTGCTACTGAGCAGTTAGATCTAACTGTGTTTGCTTTATTGGATTGGATTATTCTGCGGTCAGTGTTCTACTTCGAAATCGATGAACTAAGGTAACAGATTTTCTTAGATGTGCAGCAGGGATGCCTTTAACCGGTCATATCAGCGGACTTTATCTTTGTATATATTGCCTAAAAACACACACACACACACACACACACACACACACACACACACACACACACACACACACACACACACACACACACACACACACACACACACACACACACACACATTCACTCTCTTTTTCTCTCTCGCTCTCTCATTGATACTTCCAAACTCTGGGGAGGATAAGGAGAAAATCTTGTTAAGAGAAAAATTCCTAATCCCAGCCTCATACATTGTATGTTACTTTCTGCTTTTCATGCGTGTATTATTGATTTAGTATTAGATCTACAGTCTGTAAAAATGGACAGAGCTGTAACGTGTGCTATTCGCGCTCCCTTGGATATTTCTTAAATTATCCATATAGGACCAGGCACGGTGTTCAGAGGATTGATGCTGGACGGTGAATGTGCGCTCTGTAAGGGTTATCTTACCCTGGCGTCGTGCGTGTCTGATCAATCAGGACCTGCCTGCTAGTGGGCCGGGGGTTAGATACCTGTAGCTGGCCTCGGGTTCCGTTGAATGTTTTGTAAGTAGAAACATAAGGGATTCCATCCATGCTTGCGCCTCTTGTCATTCGGTTTTGGCGTCGTTTGTCTCACTCCCTTCATCCTTCCCTCCAAGAGTCCGTTAGGAGCTCAAAGGGCCGGAGAGCCCACATACGGTGCTCTGTCCTGTTTCCTACGGCAACTTCTTTATAAAGGTAAAGGTACAGTTGATGGATAGAGTCAACATGAAAAAACCTTAGCCTATATACGGCTAGTGTGAAGAAATGATTAATTTACACCATTTAACTAAAAAGCTACAGTTATCTGTTATTTACTGTCGCAAAAATGTCCTCCGTAGTCTAGGGAAGACATGCTAGCCTCTGGTTCAAACCCAGCGAAGGGTGATGAAACAAAGCCTTTAACATGGCTTCCTTTGGAAGGGAAGTAAATCCGGTGGTTCCGTGTCGTGGATTTACCCCGGAAAGAACCTGAAGCGTGATAAAGAGGTGTTTGTTGTCCAATATAGAAAGGGACGCTGGGAACCACAACAGTTAAAGGGCGCCCTTAAACAATTTCGATTACTGTCGCAAACCATCTTTACATTCACGGTTTCTTATAGTGCCCTCTTTACTACCTGTTTCTTGTACAGTGTACCAACCATTTCTGTTCTTCCAAACAACTTCGGTATTCTTCTTCCTTCCTAGAGTTTCCAAAACAGCTTATTTTCTCTGCTTCAAATATGCACTAAAACATGACAAAGGGCATTCAGAGTATTTCATGAAACTGTATCTTAGCTATTTCTTAAGGAATCCTCCGCAGTTCTTGAGAAGAACTAAAGGTAAACACTCGTACAGATATGCATTGGCTCCGCTATATCACCTGGAATACCCGAATGTACCCTTTGCATACCTTTATTCCACACCTCTCACCTTCATTTATGTATCTTCATTAGCACGTTCCTTATATACCTTGCTCTTTAAAGTTACAAAAATGATGAAGTGGGCGTTTGTTGAAAACTCTATTCTTTCTGTAGCGTATAGGATAGCCAGTATAGGATAGCCAGACCACATTCAGTATATCATCAAATCTCATAAACACGTTTCTCATATGTGTTCTCATAAACACATGAGACAACTACCTTAATGGCGACTTACAGCATGTAAGTACTTTAAGGCCCGGACTTTGTAGTTAACCACTATTAGGTCTATTAATGGAAATTAATTGTTCTTTCGCACTGGTCGTGTGTAGGCTAAAGTATGGAAAGGTAGAGCCAGACTGAAAAATTCAATGCCATAGCAGGGATTTGAACCACGGATCTTCTGGTTGCTGCCCAACCGCTCTAACCCTTGAGCTACTATGGAGAATTTAATGACATCGGCATGTTGGTCATAGATCCGTGGTTCAAATCCCGGCTATGACATTGAATTTTTCAGTCTGGCTCTATCTTTCCATACTTTAGCCTACACACGACCAGTGTGAAAGAACAATTAATTTCCAGTATTCTTGTTATTTAGTCAAAATCGTTAGACAATTTTTGAAAGAAAGAAAAATCTTGTAGCTGGAGACAAGGATTATAGTTTGGACTGGGATGTTTCTTTAAAATCATTCTGTCCCGTTTACTTCCATTATATATTGTATTTTCATTGCAGGAATTAGCGAAGTCCTCTAAGCTTTTCCCGTTAGCGACGGATTTTGTCCCTTTATTGGTCTGTTAATCAGATCTTAAACATCTCAGTATATCCTTGTTGTCATTATTGCAGTTCGTGTTAAAATATCCGGCGAGGGAAAATAAACGCAGAGATATAGGAGGTGTAAGTAAAGTTTCTCTGCTCCCAACTTCATTTCCTCCCCTCTAGTTAGGGCATCAGAACGGCTGGTCGCACCTTCACGCGCAGGGGTCGAGATTCTGCGTTATAACGTCGCATGGAAGTAAATAGCAGAAAGAGAAACGCAACTTCCGACTGCAAAAGGAGAAAAAAGAAAATTTTCCAGCGCATTAAAGCGAACGGTTGGTAGTGCCGATAAGTGGGAATTTTACGGGCATGAGGTTGGCAATCCGAACAGAAAGCATTTCTCCACATCACGTCCAATTATAGGGTACTGGAAAATGGAAAAAACTTGGAGCTGGAGACAAGAAGTTGGGCCTTAGAAAAGAAACGACCTAAGTACCAGTTGTTAGCGAAAAGAAATAACTGCTTCTTTGGATTTCTCTTGGGACATAAGTGAATGATTGCAATGCTTTATCCAGAACAAGAAACGGCATATTTATTTTAAAATATGTTATATTTTCTTAATAATATCATTACTAGTGTGATTTGCTAAGGAATCATTATTTAAAAGCTACAGAGCTGCAAAGGATGTCAGGGTTGCTGTCAACAATAAGTTATGGTTAAACAGATGCATTTCAAGACGAAACTTCGCTTTATTAATAAACAGCAGAATGTATTATTTTATAAACGTGCTTTGGAACCATGCTAAGACCCTAAGAAGATAGGTTCGTTTCAATATTAGAACTGCCCCTGCTATATTGCATTACTGTATTTGGGAGACGCACCTGTGTGTTTACACAACAGATTGTTTCATCTTTTTAATCTTTGTTGGAGGTATGGGCATATCCCAGAAGAATGGAATACAGCGTTGGTGATACCAAATTTTAAGAAAGGCGGTAGAGAAAAATGTGACAGCTACAGAAGAATTAGTCTGCTGTGCGCAGTGTATAAACTATATGCTTAAATAGTTGCAAGAAGAATAAGCACAATAGCGGAAGCACGGCTTCATGAGGCCCAAAACGGATTTAGAAAAGGAAGTTCATGCACGGATAGTATATTTATAATACAACAACTATTTGAAAAACACAAAGAATTTAATGTTGACACATTTATGCTTTTTGTTGACTATGTTAAAGCCTTCGATTCGGTTTTAAGGGATAAACTTTGGATAGCGATGAAAAATTGTGGAATAGCAGCACATTTAATAGGGACTGTACAAGGTATTGTGACTTTGGTGGGTTCGTGGAATGAAAAGTCCAATTACACCACTCAATAATGTTCTTTATTTCCACCGACTTACAGTTTAACACTTGCCAATTACACAGAATTACTTGCTGCACACAATTACAATTCACCAGTCCGTCCGTTACAATTTCACTGTACTCGCGGTTACGTAAGCTCCGGTACACATTCAAAGTTACGTACAGTCTTCCGTTGCACAATCCTTTCGTTCATTAACACGTCACTGACTAACTCTTACACCAAGAACTGCGACTGTCTCCTCACTCACTGACAAAACCAACTCACTGACTGACTAAACCAAAACCAACTCAACTCACTAACTGATTGACCAACCCCTCTGTCCGTCTGTAGCCCTCTTTATAGGCATCTCGCCGTCTTCTAGACGTTTCCAGATGATGAAAGATCCCGTAATTTCTGGAACCAGGTGGAAGTGAAACAGACCGCACATTTATGTTTCTTTCCCCAGTCGTCCCTGTCACCACTATAAGACAAACGAGGGGAGGGCGTAGCTAACATTGACCTCCCTCGTCTCCCGCTCTCAGCTGCTTTCATAGGGTGTTCCAACGCCCGCGTTACAGTATGTATAAAAACACTACAATAGCAATAATAAAGAATGGAAGGAAAACAGAAGCAGTGGACATAACTAAATGAGTGCGACAAGGATGCCCTCTATCGCCTATACTCTTTAATATCTATATTGATAATATGGTACAAGAATGGCAGCAAAGTGTAAAACAAAATGTACTGAATGGAAACAGATTTTGAAATACAGTATTATTTACTGATGATCAGGTGATAATATCCCACTCAGAAGATGACATGCAAAGAGCCGTATATAGTTTAAACAACATAGCGGAAACATAACCTTTCAATATCAGAACACAAAACTAAAGTAATGACTTTTAGAAGAAAGAACAACATAATAGCAAAAATAGTTATAAACAATAAAATAATAGAACAGGTTAATAGTTTTAACTATCTAGGCTACACAGTAGCAGTAGCAAATAAGGATATGGAGGTGAAATTAAACAGATTCAATCAAATGTGTGGGACTATAATAAAAACGTTGAACAGGCAGTCCCAACGTTAACATACGGTTCCGAAATATGGACACTGGCTAAGAACCAACGCAAACAGCTAGAATCGGCAGAGATGAGACTTTTGAGAAGCGTGGCAGGTTATAAAAGAAAAGACCACGTAAGGCAAGAAAAAATAAGAAAAGAGCTTGGGATTATTTTATTTAAACAGTAAAATAATAAAGAACAAACATGAATGGGAAAATCATATTTTAAGAATGGACGCGGAATGACTTCCAAGAAGAGTTTTAGATTATATGCCGAAGGGAAAAAGAGATGTGGGACGCCCAGCTCTACGCTGGAAGGATCAGTAGGCTCTTGAAGAGAAAGGAACGGGTCACAGGGCCCTATCCTTTAAGATGATGATGATTAGGAGACTACAGTACTTATTTACATCTCAGAGAAAATGTTGGAAGTGTCCTCCACCAGCATCCATACGTGTTTGCTCATCTTACCATATTCTCTGAAGTTTTACGGAGAGCATCCTCACCAATGTTACTTATTTCTGTTCGAATGGATTCCTTGAGGACATCAATTGTCCGTGACCTATTCTTGTACATTCTATTTTTTAGATACCCCCAAAAGAGGTGAGGTTAGGTCAGGGGATCTGGGGGGTCACAGACGTTTTGAAATAATTCGATTATCAAAGAAACTGGTTACAAGTTCCATGGTGTCATTAGATGTATGGCACATTGCTCCATCTTGTGGAAATAACCTTCTCTCAATTCGATATCATCCAGCTGCTCCACAAGTGTCTAGAAGATACCCATATAAACCCTATTGTCTACAGTCGTAACAAAGAAAATGGGACCAACGATCCATATATGCTGATGGAGGATTTATTTATTTATTTTTAATTTTACGTCCTCCAACGTTAAGTCATATCGGACGAAGAATGGAATGGGCGAAATGATGTTTAAATGAGCCCAGGGTCCATAGAGCTTAGAGTTACCCAAAATTCGTATTTCAGGATAAGGGAAAACCCCGGAAAAGCCTTATCCAGGTAACTCACCCTGACCGAGATTCGAACTCGGGACCTCTTGAACGTGAGGCGGACACTCTACCACCACGCTACCGAGACGGGCCTGATGGAGGACACTTCCAACATTTTCTCCTAGATGTAAATAGTATAATATAATCTCCCAATTGTGTATTATATTCTCCCAAAGTTGCACGTGTGTCCTATTATTGGTTCAAAGGTTATTGACCTTTTAAAGTGGTCCAGGTTTATATGGATCGCACTATACATTGTGACTTTGTGGGATCGTGAAATCAAAAGTCCAGGTTACAAATACCGAACATTGCACTTTATTTCCGTAGAAACACGCTTCGTACACATACACAATAAAACTTGTAAGGTCAACGACCACAACAAACACAGCTGTCTACGAGCACACGTTCAGTTACTGACACCTGTCGGGCTGCCTTTTTATAGATTATTCACATCCCAGAATATTCTTATACAATCGAGACGCGATTACAACAAAGAATTAGAACTCTCGAGAAGTCCATCTCTTTCCCACCGTTTCCGCTCGTTTCGGCGAGCTTTCATCTAGACACTGCATATTTGTCTCTTTGAACTAGTCACTGGCGCCGCCTCGATCAACAATGGGCTCGCTACAATATTAACCTAATCACCAGACAGCCAATATTTCGGCGATTTGGAGAATACATTAGGATGTTCTTAATAAACCAATATAAATTGCAGATCCAGGACTAGCACATGATAAGTTAAGGAAAACACAGATATGACAAGGGATACTAATACTCAAAACTCTTTGCTTCTTAATTCGACGGATTTCCATTTTTAAGACCGGTTTCCAAGAGGAGCTGAACTGAAATCCAGCATCACGATTAAGCGTGCTCCTTTCAGAGGAAATCGCCAAAGCCTCCTTATTTCTCTGCTCCCAGTAACTGTTGCATTTTGCCAAGATGGTCGTCTCCCAAAAATTGGCTCTATGGTCGTTATCAAAACAATGCTCTGCCAGCCCAGACTTCTCAGGTTGCATTAAACGAATGCTGCGTTTAATAATAAAGCTTAATAGTGATGCTGGATTTCAGTTCAGCTCCTCTTGGAAACCGGCCTTAAAATGGAAATCCATCGAATTAAGAAGCAAAGATCAATGCAGCTTGATAATCAAGTTAAGTAGTTACGTTTCTTTGACACAATTTTCTATACTAACGCCATCTGCTGATCTGGCATTTTATTTACCAAAAACAGGCTTTTGTTCAGTAATGCGAATTTTGATAGTGTTCTGTCTTTGTTTATAGTTGTGTTATATCCAGCATGTCATTTGTGGTTATAACATCTTATAAGTATCCTGATGATGGGAGAGATGTACACTCCCGAAAAGTTGATATCTAATCATCTTTTCACCTGGTTGGGTGCCCGAGAAGAAAGTGAGAGCTATAATACTTGGCACATTTAGGAAGATCATGGTATGAGCACTGGAAATTCAGTTTTACTCAGTAGATATTTATCTTCACATTGATATATATTATACTTTAACACATATATGTATATTAATTTAAATAAAACTTTGACTATTCCCTTGTTAGTCAATGACTATGATAAGAAAGAATTAAATATTACATAGGGCTTGTTTTCTATATATCCTACTCCGATGGTAAAAGGAAGCCAAACGACTCTTTGCTTCATTTTTCCTCATGACTATTTGCTTTGAATGCATGATTTTGAGTTACTTAATCACTCAGAGATGTCAGGTGGTTTGACTACCTATCTCTATGAACCTTACATATATGTTACAGTATACAGAGTTACTCGGGAATTCTGGGCAAGATGGTTTCTTTGTATAATCAATATTGAAGAAATTAATAAAAAATATATATTGATCATAATATAATTGATGTTAATGAACCCTGCGAAACAAAATACGTTACAAATATACGTGATATTGCTATAAGCACTTTAATAAACAAAATATATAGACAGTTAAAAGCATGAGATAAATCAACAAATATTTTAGAATAAAAGAGTTTCAAAGTGCTGTTTTTGCTGTTCCGATATTTGTGTTATTTTGCACTATAACCATGATAAAAATTCAAACCATCATGCAGATGGTATGCCATCATGGCATACCTTAAAAATTGAGTTTTGTGGGCCTAAATGCGCTAGGAGTCAATTCACTAACAATAGCTGCTTTTGGTAACTGCTGAGATTTCGAGATGAGTTCAGCATTATATGCCATGTGGAGAATGAAAGACGGCCTTCTTCTATTTCTGAGCATCTCAACATTAATGTACAAATTCTTGAAATGTAATTCTCCAAACCAAGGCTTAACTAGTTCCATTCCCGGAAGGCAGCGTGGAGAGATTATCGTATTAGAGGTAATCATCGGACAATCAAATTATTTCTTGTTCTTATTAGTTTATCAAAATCCTAAGAAAGAGATAGGAAGGAATCTTGTTCAGCGGTGTGCATTAAAGTGAATATGCTAGTCCAGGCCAAATATTTTAATTAATGATGTTTAGGTTTTGGTCTAATTTGGAATAAAAGAGCGAAGTGAGTTCAAATCTTCTAACGTTTACCTTATTATTATTTATTAAAGTCAAAATTTTCGCAAGGGTAATTAAATATTAGTAAACTTGGAGGAAAACAATACTATAAAGGAATGCTTTCTTGTGCAAATGAGAAGCAAATGTGGAGGATCTTGGACACAAAAGATAAGGGAACTGAGGGCACAGGTGCGTATGGACATATTTGGAGGAGCGGTGAGTATTGTCATAGAGGCCTTTGGAAACAAGTACAATCAGCATTATAATATATTGATAGTCAGTTTATTTTTACTAGTACAAGAAAGAAAATCTATTTGAGGATATATAGGAAATTAAAAATAGTGTGGGGGAGGAAATGTACATAGCTAGGGTGAGAAGAATTTGCTTGGGCGATGACAGGAGTAAAAAATTTGAAAGGTATGATAAGGAAAAAGAGAAATGCAATGTGTGGAGATGATTATACAGACTGGCACGGTATAATATATTGCAAACAAACAAAGGTATGGAAAGAAAATATTCACAACAAGAGTGGAACAATTTTAAGGAGGGGGCAGAGGTACAATTAATCAGGAAAATGTCTGCAAAAGGAGTATATAATGTAAGAAACATTGTTGCAAATAAGAATATAAACCGGAAGGATACCTACATGTACATAGATGTATGTAATAAGCAAGGGCGAGAAGGATTTAACCCGCCTCGGAGCGCAGATGATATCGTGCCTGCCTCACGTTCAAGAGGTCTCGAGTTCGAATCTTGGTAAGGGTGAGTTATCTGGATAAGGTTTTCCGGGGTTTTCCCTTATCCTGAAAGACGAATGTCCGGTAACTCCAAGTTCCATGGACTCCGGGCTCATTTGAGCATTATTTCACCCATTTCATCCATCGTCCACTATGACTTAAAAGTTTGGAGGACGTAAATTAAAGAAGAAGAAGAAGAAGAAGAAGAAGAAGAAGAAGAAGAAGAAGAAGAAGAAGAAGAAGAAGAAGAAGAAGAAGAAGAAGAAGAAGAAGAAGAAGAAAAGAAAACGAGAAGAATTTGGTTGGGCGATGCCTGGAGTTAGACATTTGAAAGGTATTGGGTATGATAAGGAAAAAAGGAAAATGCCCAATATGTGGAGATGATACAGACTGGCACGGTATAATATATTGCAATCAAAGTGGAACAATTTTAAGGAGGGCGGAGAGGTACTATTAATCAGAAAAATGTCTGCAAAAGGAGAATATGGTGTAAGAAATAGTGTTTCAAATAATATAAACCGGAAGATTACACTATATGTTGTGAATAGAATTATGTATACTTAAAGGAGTTTTACCTTAAGGGTTTACAATCTACTCTGCAACTGGGAGCGTAACTGAAAGGATAGGGGATCAGATGGTAGAAATAATTGGAAGAGGGAGCTTGTGGTTAGGTTAAAAATAGATAAATAGAGACAACACAAGGTTCTATAAAATGACATTTAATGTAACCTAATGTTTGGGTCTCATGACAAGTCACTCCCGAAGTCTTGAGGAGATTTGGGATAAAATGGTGTTAATAATTACATTAGTATATGAAAGACCCAACCGGGCTTACCTTAGAGATGTGTGTTTGTATATGGCTGAGGATGAGTAGCCACCGCTTGTCGGAGGCATGATGAGCCCGAATTGAGGACCAGCATGACCTCCGGAGAAACTGAGCGACCCGTCGCATGTTCCCTGAATAATTTTCCAGCATAAAGTCTCCCCGCGTGCGCTAACTTACCCAATCTTAAATAGGGCTCCTGCCAAAATTTGCAGCTAATAGCTAAATCAGCATTTCTCACACTAGCTAAACATTATCTTTCTCCAAAATATTGTGTCACCTGGTGCAATCAATGTTTACGTAATTGAGAACGTGCTGATTCCTCTTTAAGGCCATCTGTGTACAGCTGAGGTGAGTCAGCCGGATGCTGATTCAATAGTCCATAGTATATGTTTTGTCAGCCAGCAAAATTTAAGCTTAATCATCAACATACAGCTGTGTTGAAAATTAAGGTACAGAAAATGAATGTTAAATAACAATAATTAAAGCAATTTCTAAGTCTCGCTCAGCCGATATATGCAACAATATAGCTGATTATTTGGGGAAAGTCGGAGAGAAATGGTTAAAAATGATTAAGATTAACTAACAATTAAGGTTAGGGAAGTGAAATGTGTAGTGTTTAACGCCCGCTTTTACTACATACGGCACCGCAGGCGATGACACTGCTGATACATGAGATGAAGATGGAGAAACGGCAGAATGAGATGGCGGGGGAAACCGGAGATCCCGGAGAAAACCCGCCCCAGCGCCTTGTTGTCCACCACAAATCTCACTTTGCGGTCGCCTGAGATCGAACCCGGGCCGCCTTGGTGAGAGCCAAGCGGTCTAACCACTGAGCCACGGCGTGGCCTTACGGTTAGAGAAATGAGAACTAAGGATGAAAGACAATTGAGGTTCATCAATACAGGGAAAAGTAAGGGGCGTGCGTATTAAGACCGAAATTTAGGGCAAGCAGGTAGGAAGGGTATATTGGATGTGAACAAGATGTCTGTCAGTATGTGCTAGGAATGTGTAAATGGTATTGCATTAATGAATGTAGCATAAGGACAGATGAGAAATAAATATTCTAAATCTATTATTATTATTTAATTGCATTTACTGATGAAATTATACCCAATTTTGTGTGGTCATCTTCACTAAGTAGTTTTGAACTTTCATTGACTTTTACATAATAAAATTTGTTATGATAAGCATTTTATTGGAGTAATATGCAAGGTAATTGTAGCCAAATTAATGGTAGTTAAGTCTAAAACTGATTGAGCCATAGGCAGGGAATTACATAGTTTTCTCGCCAGATGGTAGGTATATTATTTATGGACAAGGCCACTCACGTTTTCTGCTAAGGAAATTTATACTGCATAAGCAGTTGAGATAACTAGTTCCTTATAAGCTATACCTATGCGCATGCAGTGCATCACCCAGGCTCGGTAATTGTTCATGAAATAATGTTACTGTTATTGCTAGATAACTGGTTAGTTTTTATTCGTTGTTTTGTAATCATTACATTAAACTAACCGTTAGGATTATTTTCTGTCCATCCCTAGCAAGAGGAGGGACGAAGGCACATACCTTCTTTCTGGGCGTCCATGAGCATTTCCGAAAGGAGAGTACTATCGTTTTGTTCTTCGAAATTGGAAGCACATTATCGAGATGGGCTACATATGTAATCTTGCTTTAAGAAAATGAGTCACGAATATTAATACAAAAAGCTAGTTTTGTTTGTGGAATATATACAAACTTTAACTTCATACTGTGGTTGTCATAGACCGTATCGAGGAAGCACAAAAGACCAAAGCAGATATCAAATCTCTTTTGGGAGAATTGGGGTTAAAGAGACATTGTACCTTCATTCGCTCAAATTAATGAAGGAAATATATATATTTTAATGGTGTATCTACTTTACAATGCAGTGATTGCGAAGAATAATCCACAAGATATGAAAGCATTTGGTTGTAGCCATATGTAATGAGATGCACAATACTTTATCAGAAAAACTAAAGCAGGCTTCTTAGTTAAAAATGCCGGAAGCCATCAAATTTTGTTCTGAAATGACAGTTGCATGTGACTTCTGATGGAGAAGAGCCAAGCATTTAACGCTGCAGAAATTAACAGCGTTTTGGTTTCATTAGTTAGCTCTTATAAATGAACAGTGTTTATCATTATCTAAATGTGTTGTGGAACCATGCCAAGATCATTAGAGAATGTCAAGACATGATACACTTAATGTATTACTACAACCCACATCATCTAATCCACAAGATAGCCAATGAGATATTGCGCCAGGAAGGTCTTAAACATATTTTATCTACCACCAGTCGCAATTTTGTTCTGTGACTGGAAATGCCGCAATTTGATGAGGGTTCCGAAAGGTCAAGCGGCTCTCAGCAAAGCTTATGCCAACATTACTTTATATTGCAAATGAACTTCTTTGAACTAACGCTTGTATTTCAGATACGGTCACATAAGTAGTATCGTTTGCTTAAGAAAACCAATTATTTTAATTGTGTCTTCCAAGTAGAAAATGGGCCATGGATCGAAAAAGATTATAATCCGATGGAGAGAGACCAGGGCTGTATGCTGAATGTGGTAGCACTTCGATTCCTCCCAATTCCTGAACTTTTTTTCCATGGTTGTATGCTGTGTTTTCTATTATTAACCAATAGTGGGTATCTCCGTATCAAAATTTCATGAACTCGTCCCAGTTGTTGAGAATAAAGGTCCGCATCAATCGGCTGCCCGTTTTGAACAAACTACCTTTAAAACTCCAGCAGATACACATTAATTTGGGATCGAACTGATTTTGTTTAACGATGAGTTTGACAGGTTGGCGTGGATCAAACCAGTGTTTCGAGCCATCAGGGTTTCGCTAATATACACATTTTCATCACAAATGACAATTCTGCTGACAAATCTATCATCCATGGTGTTACGGATAAGCTGACGACAGCTATACACTCTACGTTCAGCCTATTGCGCTGTCAGTTTATGAAGTACAGATCTACAGCTTCTGTGTGTTTTTTCAAGTATCTTAATACGACAATGTATGGTAAAATCTGTCTAGTGAACGGGAGTGCAGTTGGCTGCTCAAAGGAATCTACTTTCCGCCCACTAATGATAGTCATAAATCTATCTCAACACTTCAAAAATGGAACGCTGTCGTTGAGGACCAATACAACCCTGATTTTCTCTAAGTGACAGTCGCATGTCTACTACACGTGGAGTCTCAGTTGCCAAACTTCCAACTTCCAGTTGATCTGTTTTATTACGTGCAGGAATTCGTTGTGTGTCACGATGTGGAGACCGTGGGAGGGAACTGCAGTGATAAATGCAAATCAAGTAGTAGATTACTTTCAGTCAAGTGAACACAATCAAAGTGATGACAATAGTGTGAATAACTGGGGCGAGTTATATTACTGGAAAAGCCTAAAAAAACAAAGGTATAACGGGAACTGTTTCTAAGCAAATTCAAGCGCTTGTTTTGAACACATAAAATATGTGCTGACAAATAATCTTGGTAAGTGGTCGTGCAATGAATCTGATGATAAATTCTGGATATGCACAGAAATACAGTAACAAATATTGTGACGAAAGGAATAACAAAGACGCCGATCAGGTGTGAAAACAAAATGAAACGTTTCTCTAAAGTAGATAATTTCACATGCGATTTAATTCGTCGAGAAATTTATAGATTCTCTGCAAAAGGGAGAGTACTCGCCTTAGATGAATTGGTTGCACATTTGCAAGAAATTTGTGATTTTCCTTATCGGCACTGCACTTTGCGCGGTCTCCTAAAGGAGCTGAGTTTCAAATACCAAGCTTTGAATAAGATTTATTATGGAATCCAGTAGAAATATATATATATATATATATATATATATATATATATGTGTGTGTGTGTGTGTGTGTGTGTGTGTGTGTGTGTGTGTGTGTGTGTGTGTGTGTGTGTGTGTGTGTGTGTGTGTGTGTGTGTGTGTGTGTGTGTGTGTGTGTCAAAAGTAAGGAAGTTTTGCAGTAATGGACATAAGAAAGGTGGCAATCTTGCAGAAAGATCTGGGAGAAGGAGGGTCGGTGTTGTACAACGATTATAAGGGTTCGTCAAAGGCAGCGGCCGACGTGCACACCAGTTAACAACACAGACTTTATCTTTTAATGCATCAAGTTCTTCGGAGAGCCTAAGGGCACTTTTTTTCCGGATTTTCTGCAAAACTTTCCGTGTATCTTCAATAATCCATATTTTAGAACTTCCAGAACGTGATAAATCTTCGATGTTTTCGCCCCCATTGTTGAAACGTTTGAACCATTGTTGTGTCACAAGTTCACTAATGACACCTTCTCCTTCCACTTTACATATTCTTCGAGCTGCAGCCGCTGCTTTATAATCTTTTTCTAGTAGTGTTTTAGAAGGACTCAGTTCAAACTTTTTTTTTTTTTTCAAATTTTTCTAAACTAAGTTTTCCAAAACATGAAAATCAAGAAACCGACATTACCTATGAGACCATCTATTGTAAATGACATAACGTTTCAGTCCTTGCTGAGGTTTTCATGGGCATCGTTAATCTAATAAAATCTATTTCCCGAGCTTGTGGGCCGTGATCCAAAGGATGAAAATTCTCCTGACGTTTTGCTCATATCTCCGACGACCATCTTCAGAGGATGATTCTAGCTAGGATTCCAGCAAGTACCTAGCTACAATTATCCTCTGAAGATGCTCGACGGAGATATGAGCGAAACGTCAGAATTTTCATCCTTTGGACCACGACCCACAAGCCCGGAAAATACATTTTATTAGACTTCCTGTCCTTGTTTCAAGCGTTTTCCATGCACATTCTTTGCTAATGTTCGGAAAAAATACACTATAAACTTACATTACATCACCGTGCACTCTTTTATAGCTTCGAACTCACTTATAACCTTCAAGGTAGAACAGTAGTCTGTTCTGATTTAGTCTACCCAGTTGGCTCAAAGTTAATGGGACTGATGGGGTGGCATAGCGCAGCAGAACTTGAATTTGCACGTGTGTTATATTTCTCTATAAAATAAAAGGAGCAAGCCATTTCATTGCTTTTACTTGTAGTACACAAATTATGTTATGCTTGCCTATTGATGCTATGGTCCTTTTTTAGAATTTATATATGAGGTTAATATGATGTTTAAAGTAGGATACTGTTTGCATTAAATGAACTTCTAAAGTATGCGAATACAGAAAATGGTGTACTATTAATTAAAAAAGTTAAGAGGACAGAAGCAGGATGTCTTGTCCCCCGACTGTTTATTATCATTTTCTTGAAACTGTTACGAAGCTTTACACAAATTGGATGAAACTATGCTGAGAAGTTAAAACACAATACTGTTGAACATTTTATACACTATGCCAACTCGGATTAATTAATTTAATAGGAAAGCAATTCTTCTCCATTCAAGCGATGATTGTTAAGTACATCACCACCGACAACAAATACATTTGTATTCCGATTACGAATGGAAGAAGATTTCAGTAATTTGAACAACACTATGCATATAACGCATAATGAACCTCTGGGAGGATGAAAATGGGCAAGAGAACACAGCGGGTTCCACTAGGCTTCCTGGCCGCTTCATCGATGTTCCTTTATCTCCACAAACACGTTCGGACCAAAGGTTTTATGTCAGGGAAGAAACAGTCGTCTCCTCAAAGTATACTCAACACACACGTCACAATCCACCGCGTTTAATCCTTCGAGATGAAAAAACGAAGTGAGAGGAATTCGGAACAAACAAAAATTTGCAATTGCCGGAAGTTTTTTACCCAAACTACCAATTAAAAGACATTTTACTAACATTTTTATTTTGTTAAATACGCTGCTAATCAATTTGATTAAATACTAGGTGTTTAATATATTTACATGAGAAATAAAACGCGCATTTATAATTTTGGAAATAGCCTGTGACGTTCTATTCGTTATGAATGACTTGTATTTAATTGGTAAACCATAACGGATAAACAAAATCTTAATACACAGACAAAAACACACACACACATGCGCGCGCGATGTTCTTAAAGCATGGAATTTATATAAAATCACTTTTTCTGAGTTTATTTCAGCAATATTTTCGTTAATTTCTAACACAATTTTCTCAAGAAGAACGAAAGGTAAGTTATTGTGTACGGACGGGAACTTTGCTACAGCGGCCATGCTACTTATTGTACTGTGCGTCCTAAGAAGGTTCCTCTTGGGAGGAGCGGTGAGGCGAGAGGAGGCAGTGGGTGACCGATCCATAAGATCTGACATAGCAGAGTACTGATCCATAAGTCCTGACATAGCAGAGTACTGGACCCTACAATTTACAGATTGAATCTCCCCAGTGGCGTCCAGAACAACCGGCAGTCTCACCCACAGGAGAAAGGCACTTCTTCAGCGGGGTTTGAAGCCACAGACCACAGGTTCACAAAGCGCAAGTCCCTCGCCATGCAGCGCCCGAGACATCGCTCGACGCGGATGAAAGTGATGAAGGGCAAAGTGAAATGAGAGTGAAAATGAATTGCAGGTAGAGGAAATTCGGGATGGGGTGAAATGAACCTTCCCAGCATTCGGCTAGTGATCTGGGAAAACCCCGAAAAAACCATTGGTCGCGAAAATCGGCTACGGTAGCTCACACATGATCTATTCGATGCGGGCCACAGATACTACCATTTAAGCAATTTCGCTTGATTTTCACGAGGGAATTATTATTACTAGCTTTTATCTGGTATTTATGCAGACAGAGAATTTTAAAGCTGTCACTACAAACAGACACACTCTTAAAAGAACTTAACTTTTTTGTTATTGTTGTTGTTGCAATTTACGTCCTCCAACGTTAAGTCATCTCGGACGGTGAATGAAATAGGTGAAATTATGCTCAAATGTGTCCGGGGTCCATGGAGCTTAGAGTTACCCGACATTCGTCTATCAGGATAAGGGAAAACCCAGGAAAAAACCTTCTCCAGGTAACTCACTCTAACCGAGATCCGAACTCGGGACCTCTTGAACGTGAGGCAGACACGCTACCATCTACGCTACCGAGGTGGGCATAAACTTCCGTGATAACTCTTTTATTGATGAATGGGTAGTAAATAGATTTTAATAATATTTGAATTATATAACTATTCTCATACATTTTTCTGGTTATACATTATAAATATAACGTTGTGGGAGGACCCCTGGTAACATAAAATACCATAATACTCGTATTTATTATAACATTTTAATTTTTATTTCGCAAAACTGTTGTTAAACTTCTATTATGACTTTTAAACAAAATGATCTAGACAACCTTCGGATGGTGAGAGTTCTTTTCTTTCTTTTTTATATACCTTTAACTTAAAGAATATTATTTATAAAATTTCGGAAATTAAGTTTATGCACTTGGCCATCATAAACTGACAATGTGTTGAACATGTGCTTGTTTTCTTAAGTCCCTTCCCTCATTTTACACAATTTGTTACAAAAAATTACTTGTTTATATTCAACAATGAGTCACAATAAAGCACACGTTTCATGAAGCTCGTGTTCATTACACTGTATTTTTAGTCACTCTGTAGTTTCTGTCTGTAACACAAAGCTCACTTGTGTATACGGTCTTTTGTCATTCTGTTTAAGTGGGCAATCCAGTTCTCTGTGATCTCGTTAGCTTAAATGTCACTCTTCAGATGTTCCCCAATTTCTCCATCTGAGAAGCTGTCTTGTGGCTTCAAGTCTTTTATCATTCTCAAATAACATGCGTCTGCTTTAAATCCTAACACATCTTGCTTATGTTCTTCCATGACGGCCTCTCTTAAAGCGGTAGTTGAAAACCTATTTGAAATACATTACGTTGATTTGCATAATTTCAATGTTAAAGTATTTTTCAATGCTTTGAGGAAATAACAGGGGGGAGATTCCCGCATAAAAGTATTTAATTTAAAATATATATAGATTAAATCCCTAAAGGTACTTGCATACGTTTAAATTGCATTATATTACTTTAAGATTTCCAGCACAAGAAAAACACGCAAAAGTAAACAAGGTTAAACAACAGAACATAGGATAAACTATACGACATCAAAGGTTCTTTCCATGGTTTTACTCGAATACTGTTAATAAACACTTAAACATGGCTTTCATAAGACTGCTATTTTGTTAGAAGAGCTGACGAAGTAACAAACACTTATGGTCCACTTCCCTTTTGTAGGCTCCAGAACTTTCGGGAAGGCGAAACTACTCGAAGATTCTGGTTATCTGGCGATCGTGTTTACGAATGTTTACCATACCTACTGCCCAATAATCAGGATCACAGCATTTGCGTCACATTTTAAAACCAACTGTTTATATTTTACATAGAACTTACGAAAGTAAACCAAAATAATTCTGATATTGTAAAGTATCTTAGCAAAAGGCAAACAAGCATATAATACAATCCAGTTACACAAACGTATAATTAAATCATATGTGTATAAAGTTACTGTCAAAGATGTTAAAAATAACATTAAATTCGCTTCATGAACATAGTTTTTTGATACTTATACTTTCACGTTATAAGGAGTACGGTATTAGAAGGCATATGAGGTGGAGCTAGGGAGGGCTTGCCTAGAGCGACTGTCCTTTTGTAGGTGTGCAGCGTTGCCTAATCTCTGTTTCATATAACCTTGCCCAGCTGACATGTATCACTCCGTGTGCAACTACCTACCCCCTCACCCTAATTGGCTAGTGCTTTCGCGTCACAGGCCATAAGCGATGCCTTCCCGTCACATTTACACCTGCAGTAGACGTCATAATAATTGGAAAGATAGATAAAATCATACAAATAAGAATATGAAGGCATGCAAAAATACAAGTTTATAATGAAACTGAGCAAGTTGGAACTGAATGAATGAGCAATGAAACTTAAATAAGTTTAAAATGAAAGGCCTTCGGACTTTTTCACTGAGATTTTTTTAAACCAGCACACATACCTTGCAAAAATGCTTGTCTTTCAGTCTTAAAAGTCGTGTCACGCCATACTTGTTGTGTATCATCCATTCACCCATGTCTCGTCGAGGTAGTATATTTTGCGACTTGTATCCCGGTACAGTCTGATTGTCCTTAAATAACGTCTTCGCCACACAGCAATATCGCCAATGGAGTGCTAAGTTTTCCTGTTGTCTCAATTTCATGTCGCGATGTTCCTACGCATCTAACATTCTCGCACCTTAAGGTCAGAGCACAGCTTATCGACTTCTCTCACTGACGAAGAAGGATTCTTCTCTGTGACTGCATTAAACACATGCATCACAATTCTTTTTAGCCGCTTTGTAAAGATTTTCCCTTGCGATACTTCAGCGAAAAACTGGCGGTAGACTCTGTCATTATACATATAATAAGTACACGCGCAATAAACGATCAATAAAATAATTTAGCTCTCGCACTCGGCACAACACACCTTCGAATGGCGATATATGTTCAAAACAAGGTCAGTGATAAAAGTCATATAAACAAATATGTCACCACTACCGCTAAAGCACGTGCTATCGTGCCATAGGAAAGGAGAGCTTGAGAGCAAAGAAACCTCCTCTTTACTTCGTTTAAGAATTAACATACATTTCAGATAAATCAACTCTGTTACGTAATATATTTAATTCAAACTGTTACGAAAATATAAATTTGACAATTCTCTTCCAACATATAAAGATATATCACCATTTTAAATAACGTACTAATTTTTACCGCACAACAGTGTATACAATAGCAGCCAATGAGAGCTGTTAAGGTCACGTGACCGTTACGAGATACGGGGCAAGCTTATGTGAAACAAGGATTAGTACGGAATGCACAGCGCAAGCGTGGGTAACAGATGTTTCTTTGTCATGATTACTACTGGAAATTCGTCATTGTAATATGTCTTGGTATATGAGGCAAGAATTTTTTAGGCAGTCTGTACAAAGGCCGTTCTCCTAAGATGTTTCTCGAGTTATTGCTTCCAGAATAAGCATCTTTTTTCTTTTCCACTTTGTAATTTACGTCCTCCAACGTTAAGTCATATCGGACGATGAATGGAATGGATGAAATGATGCTCAAATGAGTTTATATTTTTTCTAAGGACGAGTGATGTGGTCAGGAGTCGGAAGGAGATAGGTGTTGGGGTCCCGCGGATGCACCCCCGGTAGTATCGGTAGTAAGGGCACGTGCAACACACGGGAAGAAAGTGTCCGGGAGTCCAGCCATGACCGGAGGCCCTGGATGGAACGCCGGGGTTTAGAAGGATGTGATATGGGAAGAGTCTTTATTTGTTGTCACTTGGCATCTTAGATGCTTGAGTTTGGGGGTGGGTTGCTTAGCGGCGCCGGCGGCGCGTTGTCTGCTCTATGGCGTCAGTTGGTTGGAGTATGCATGACTAAGTTGTCAATACTTGCGAGGAGCTGGGCGAAGTAGCAGCGTAGATCCTCAGGGTCGCGCGTAAGAGCTGCCACTGCGAAGTGGGTGTCTGCTTGTTTTTGAGCGAGTGTCTTCAGTTTCTGCAGTGAGTCGTAGTGTTGTATGTTGATGAGGTCTTGTAGTGATGTGATTTTTAGGTCAACGGTGGAGTTTAAGTCTGTAGTACGGCTTGAGATGGCGTCTGTGGTGGTATTGAGTGACTCTTCTAGCGGAGTAAGCTTTGTCGTGGTGTTCGTCATGAAGTGTTCGGAGTGCTCTATGTGGCGTTCTAGTTGTTGGATGGCTGCAGTGATGTTGCTTTGTTGGGTGCTGGCAGAGGAGAGAACATTCTCGAGGCCAGTCAGGCGCTGGTTGGCAGTGGATACTTGGGTGCAGAGATCTTGCAAGCCGGCGGTGTGGATGTTCTGGAGTTCTTCCCGCGAAGGCAGAGAACTTCTGGCAGCAGTGGTGATGGCGAGAATGCCCTCCAGAGCTGTCAGTCGGGCAGTGATGCCG
Source organism: Mantis religiosa (assembly GCA_030765055.1). Classification (NCBI taxonomy): domain Eukaryota; kingdom Metazoa; phylum Arthropoda; class Insecta; order Mantodea; family Mantidae; genus Mantis; species Mantis religiosa. Next base: position 188,132,759 of record CM060951.1, read on the forward strand.
TGGACCTCCAAGCAAAGACTCTCGAGGACTGCTCGGAGTTCCTTGAACCCGGTGGCGGTGGTGGTTGAAGCTGCTGCTTCTGGTGGTGGTTCAGCTGTTTGTTGTACTGCTGCTGCGGTGGTGCCTCCATGCAGGCTGTATTTTTGCCGAGGGTAGTAAGGGCACTGCGCCTGCCCGGTGTAGTAGCCGAAGCCGTTGCAGGTGGCGCAGTACCGCTGGCGGCGGCGTATGTTGTGGTTGACGCACTCCGCCGTCAGCGAGGGTGCTCCACAGTAGTGACACCGGGGTGGTGCTTCGCAGGCCGAGGCAACGTCCGTAACTGCAGCATCGCCGACAGGGTGTCTTACGCTTATAATTACTAGCCTCGATTTTGAGACGCCGAGGCCCGTCCTGAAGGCTGCGTTGAGGTCAGCTAGGTCAGCGAACTGCAGGCGGACGAGTGATGTTGCGCGGCCGCGGGAGATGATCCTGGTGCCTCTGGTTGCCTAGGGTCATCTCTGTTGGGAGGCGGCGAGGATGTAACGGCAGTGTAGGTCCCTGGGTGCTTCCCTGATGACTGCGCTGTGTGGTGTGGCTCAAATGAGTCCGGGGTCCATGGAGCTTAGAGTTACCTGACATTCGTCATACAGGATAATGGAAAATCCCGGAAAAAACCTTATCCAGGTAATTCACCCTGACCGAGATTCAGAATAAGCAGCTGATTCCCCAGTTTATGCTTATGGTAGCCTTGCTTTATCTTCCATTCTTGCCCGTGTTATTCCTTTTCATTACGCAGTAATGAAATGTCATTAGGAACTGCATATATCCAGTTCATAAATTAACTGACTACGAGCGCGATGGAGTTTTCGTTCGCTTCATGTTCAGTGCGTAACATATTGAACAGTCATGTGTGGACACTAATTTGGAAAGTTGAATCATATTGAGTCCCGGCTGTGTCACTGAGGTTTTCAAGTCTGTTTCACAATGACATTCATTCACCATATCTGTAATCTAGGTAGTAATTTCCCCAATGATTTCAAAATATCTGAGGAGATATTAACGGCTGAACAAACATTAGTTAAGATAATGCCCATTCTTACGCAATGAAGAGGTGGAAGAATGGTGGGCACTTGATACGAATTCTAAAACATACTGAAATAACACGTTTGAAAATATTATTGGTATGACATTAACTAGCGGTACAACAATTTGGCCATGTGTTATTAAAAATACTTATACATCCAGAAACTAAGGACATTTATTTCTTACCTTCATGCTCCTCTCAAAATTATAGGAGTATCTACGGTTACTATTGAACGGTGCATACAGTCTTTTGACGCTACATTCTTTTTGACGTTTTTTTGTGCATTTTCCACACTGAAACAATTGTCTTCTAGCTCAATCAATGCACTGTGTAAATGTTTTACACATCTGTCTGCCAACGCTAAGAGCGCGTTTGCCTGTCACTGTTTATCACAGACGCGACTCTTAAGTCGCGGCTTAAATATGTACATATGGTGACTAAGGGCTTTCATCGAACATGCATGATGTAGAGCTTTAGAGCAACCGCCATTAATCATTCAGCTTTGAAATAGAGATACGTTCTAAGAGATCAGAAGCGCTCCACAACTTCTGAAACGCTTCGAATTTGTTACGACATTCATCTACCCAACAGACTGGCGTGCCGCTAACTTTCACTTACATGTACGGTCAAAGAGAATGTTATGATGTTTATGCAGCAAATACCTGGTTAATACTATGTGCCATATAATTATAACTATTCAGGGCTATTATAACTACGAGGGCTGTTTAATTTTGTTTTGAAAACGTGCCTTTACTCATCCTCATAATTTTGATGGTCCTTCTCAAAATACTCTCCGCTGAATGCGATGCACTTGTTCCAGCTTTCCTGTAAGTCTTCAGAGACATGCTGGAAACCGTTTTTTGCGAGATCCTTCAAAATCGCCTCCGCAGCCTTCACCACTGCTTCTGATGATGGATAATGCCTCCCAAAAAGGCGTTTCTTCAAGTTAGGAAATAAAAAAAGTCACATGGGGCTAAATACGGACTATAGGGAGGGTGAGGGATACACTTGACGTTGATTTTTGCAAGATATTAAGCAACAACATTGGCAATATGCCGCCGCGCATTATCGTGGTGCAGCATCCAGCCTGTTTCACGGAGATCTGGTCTTTTGATACGGACTTGCAATGTTTTCTGGACATCCCTGTAGTATTGTCCAGTTACTGATGTGTGTGCAGGTACAAAATACTGATAAACCATTCCTTTAATAACAAAGAATGAGATGATCATAACTTTCCCAGCAGAAGCAACCACTTTTGCTTTTTGGGGGGTTGGTGATGAAGATTTCTACACTGAGCTTTGCTGTTTGCTCTCAGGATCAAAATGATGTATCCAAGTTTCATCAGCAGTGATTACGTATGAAAGAAACTCCGGATTTTCCTCTAACATAAACTTAAACTGCATGCAAATGTCGCGCACAAACACGTCTTATGTGTAATGTTTCTGTCACCCAATGAAATGTACCGTATTTCAGAAAGTGATCTTAACGTAATTCGTCGATCCTCTCTCACAATGGCAGCAGCACTGTTGATGGTTTCTTCCGTAAGAGCAGTAAATGGAGCACCGGTTTCACCTTCCTTTGAAATTGTCTCCGCTCTTTAAACATTTTAAACCACCTTCGAGCTGTGCTGTAGGGAGGAATAGACTCTCCATAGACCTTCTGTAACATTGTATAGGCCTCAACTGAAGATTTGTTGAGACCAAAGCAGAGTTTCAAAGCCACATATTGTCTCTCGCGTGTTACCTCCATTGTAGCAGTAGGCGATACTGAACATGTCTGAACTTGTCTGGTTCTCTCAGCGGGAACCAGGAGAACCAACAATGAAACTACTACGGCGTATTTGTTTCACATTAAGCTAACAGAATATAATAAGATTGTATTTAATGCGAAAAATTATGACCGTAAAAAATTATGATCATTCTTTATTGAACAGCGCTCATATCTATCTACATAAAATGAAAATAGGTCATTCTTTACATATCTTGCCAATCTTGGATACCGATGGCAGAGAAATGGACGACTTCAGGTTAATGAGTACTGTAGTGTTGTTTACAATACAAGAGTTGGTCCTGAGAGGCTGCAATTCAACTTAAAAATCATAGATATGCCAAATTCTACGCAATCTAGCTTATCTTGAAGGGAAACGATCCTGAGAATTCCTGAGAATAACAAAGCAAATGAATTACACAAGTAGTTACAGTTTGCCTACAACACATCATGTGACCTCGAGTATACCTTCCAATGCAGAGTATTAATATATACATAGCGTAGTGCTCAGTTATGCCAACCCTATAACCATAAAAGCATAACATACAGAAGAAACGGATCAATAAATCTGCTATTTCACAAGAACATTTGGTATTTCGGTTTGAAAGCCCTAATTATTACCTGTCTGCCCCGTAACCTCGATTAATAGCTTCATCCTATACCTATTCATTGATTTGACACACAAGTTATTTATTGCAGTTATTTATATTGTACTGTCAATTCTTAATTTAATTGTTTATTCCTTCCGGTCAATAAATACGCTATCACCAGATCGCGAATTTTGTGATTGAAGTGTTAGTTTTTGGTAGACTGGAATTATTTCTTCCTTTTGAACTCAATTATCTTTGAGATTTTAATTGACCAATTTTAGCTTCACGTTTTGGTTTACTTCTTCTGAATCTGTAAAATCTGCATCTACATCTCACCTTTCAGTAAAGAGGATCGAGCATTTTAACAATAATACTATAACTCAACATGTTTCTAAACTGTAAAGGTCTTGCAACTAAACGAAAGATAAAATACATCCCGTTGTTATCTATTAGTCAATTATATTGGAGTTGTGCTCTTACTGTAGTACGATTGAAATTCAACGTTTGTGTATTTTTGCGCAGTATCATTAAATAATTTTATTGATAACATAGAATTTGTTGCTTGCATTTAGTATATAATTATGAACTACGAGTGTGTATGTGTTGTATGTAAAACAAAGTTCACTTACAGTTACATTTACAGTTCACTTACATGTGTATCTTGTTTGCTAAATTGTTACGTACTATCTGAGAGCTTCACGTACCATCAATGGTATCCATAAAACAGTTTCAAAATCCCTGATAAAGTACTCCACGCTTAACAAGAAGAAAATATAGTTTTTAAGTTTACCTTAAAACCTGAGCTGAAAATCAGATTACCATATCATTTAACAATTTATTGACACTTATACAGGAATAGTACTATAATCTTTATTTTCATAAAAATATTTATATCTTGAATTTTATGCGAATTCTCTAAGTCTTCTTGATTCTGGATGACTTCTGCATAACCGATAAACTATAAGGGATGAAATTTTGGTACTCAAAAAGTGTAGACATTAAAGCACATAATTCGAATCAGACATCTTTATGGCGTTAGCTATTTCCAAAAATTTCATAATATTGGTCTCACTTTTCAAATAAAAACTTCTCAAAAGAAAAGTCGCTATCCCATTTTTAGTGGCCATGCAAAGATAATGAAATTTCAAAGTCATTGTGTAACGAACCGCCCTTAAAGTGTTCCGCGGTCTCCACTGTGCTACATGAAAATATGCAATAAATACATTTTGTGAATGTTTACCTTGATTAACATGAAGTAGCCAGAAAAAGCTTTTGTAGTAATAATTCGTTGAATAATGTGAATGGTAACACATAAAAGTTTTACTCACTGAATTTTCTACTTTGGTCCTCTATTTTAGCCCCTTAACTAATTTTATCCTCAGCTAAGCTAAAATTCTGAAACTTGTGCTCACGTTACGTTAAAATCATTGTTTATCCTTTGAGTACCTGTACATCTATCACAAGTTTTCATCCAAAGGGTAGTTTTATATGGTAGTTTCATACCGATTTTAATCATCAAGGTAAAGCAAGTTATACATTTAAATTAGCGGTCTTCAAGTGGATCGATTTTGTGCTAGAGCAAATAACGTAGCACAGTGCACTGCCACGTGCGACTTCAATGTGATACAAGACGTGGAATTGGACAGCAGTGTTGTCTCGTCTCTTGTGGTTTGTTTTCGTAAACATAACGTCGGTTAGAGAACGTAATGTAACACGTAGGACATGTACTCCTACATTTATGCATTCATGGGAAGAGTGCTTCCTTTTTATAGAAAGTGATAATATCAGAGCATTCAAAATGAAACTATCCTTATGGGAAAGGCAGTTAACCTCAAAGAACTCGGTACATTTCCCAAAGCTCTCAACAGTTCAGCAGTTTGTAAAGTTTTCAAGACGTGGTGCAATTAGAGTCAATTTCCCAAATATTTGCTGAGCCTTACTCTATAGATGTTGATAATGTTCCATCTGAATTGCAACTTGAACTTATCGATTTGCAATGTAATCGTCAAATGAAATATAAATTCCAAAATATAATTAGTTTGAGTGATTTCTATTCACATTTTCCAAGAAATACATTTCTTCGACTACACAGAAATGCCACTCGTTTTCTGAGTATGAAAACATATATATGCGAACAATTTTTTTTCGCTAATGAAATTAAACAAAAACTGCTGCAGAATTCAATTGTCGGATCAGAACTTAAAATATCAACTCAGACTAGCTGCTGCACAAACATTTGATACCTAGTTTTGAAAAACTAGTGTGTCAAAAGAGACAACATTCTGAGTAGTGTGTTGTGCTTATTGCTTTTTTTTTCGAGCTGTTATTTAATAGTGCTGTATTGTAGGTAGATTGCCGATTATATTCATTTTGTTTAAACTATCAATTTATTGTTCATTTGTTTTTTTAATTAAAATAAAGGTACATAGTTGAATGATAACGAAAGAAACAATTAAAACAACTTATATAACATTCATATTACAATGTGGTTATTCTTGTACATTCAATTGTGGATTTAAATTGCAAGATCGGCATTCCGCCACTGCTCTGAAGGCTACGGAGTGCACGGTAGACTATTCCGGCGTGCAACGGGTAAACTGTGCACACTGTGCATTGAGATGGTGGCCACTGACTTAAATGATCAATTGGAGTAAAGAAAAACCAACATTCATTAGTTAAGATATATATACTGTCTCATCATTAATGACATTTTTAAAGAAAAACAATTATATGATATGTTTGCAGATGAAGTTCAAGGATTTAACTATTCCGTTCATGTAACATAAACATGAACTGAAGCATAACAATAGAAGTTTGAAACTTTTAGAAATAAATTAAGCTTCGCGCTTTGGCAAACTTCTGGGCCACTTTAACACTCCAATTATGATATTGTCTTCTTAGAAAAGATAAAATCATTACACTTGTGGAATAAAAAACAATTGAGGGTTGGGCGTTTGTGATGACTTGGGGTAATATATCAGCTTAAAAGCAGCTTGTTTAGGCGCTGGGCTACTAAGCCCAGGCCGATGAGTTTTAAGCGTGCCCTGTGGCTGTAACTTTACTGGAATGGAAAACAAATGCAAGACGAAAATTCAGCACACCGATGGCGCTGTCCCCATCTGTTTACAGCAACGTTGACAGTAAAAATATTTTATTTTTATAATCAACGTTATTTATTATTGCTTGACTCGTTAAATAATAAGTACTTAAATTGGACAGAAACCTATTGCAGGAGGACAGAAACTCATATACTGTGATCCATATAAACCTGAAACATTTCAATACGCCATAACTTTTCAATCAATAATAGGACACGCGTGCAACTTTGGGAGAATATAATACACAATTGGGAGATTACATTACACTATTTAAATCTCAGAGAAAATGTTAGAAGTATCCTGCACCAGCATCTATACAAGTTTGCAGTCGTCTCACCATTTTCTTTGAAGTTTTACGGAGATGATATGGAATTGAGGAAAGGTTATTTCCAGCAACGTGCCATACATATGATACCATGGAACTTGGAACCAGCTTCTTTGATAATGAAATAATCTCTAAAGGTTTGTGGCCCCCCAGATCTCCTGACCTAACCTCGCTGGATTTTTTCTTATGGAGGTACCTAAAAAGTAGTGTGTATAAGAACAGGCCACGGACAATTGATGATCTCAAGGAATCCATTCAAACCGAAATAAGTAACATTGGCGAGGATACTCTCCGTAAAACTTCGGAGAATATGGTGAGACGAGTGCAAACATGTATAGATGCTGGTGGAGGACACTTCCAACATTTTCTCTGAGATATAAATAGTGTAATGTAACCTCCCAATTGTGTATTATATTCTTCCAAAGTTGCACGTGTTTCCTATAATTGGTTCAGAAGTAATGACCTATTGAAGTGGTTCAGATTTATATGGATCGCACTGTACAATGAAGCTTTTTTTATTAAATCTCCTCAAAATATACTTTTAATTCGAAAACTGAATATTACAAAGGCTCTGCAAGCAACCTTAGTTTACTTATATGTATTTTCTTAGGAATGGTACAAATCGTTCATAAAATCTGATTAAACTGGAAGGTAAAGCAACAGTTACAAAAAGTATATACTTGAGGTGTCCGAGGTTTCCAGTCACGGAGGAAAGAAGGATCAGATAACCTATCTGCCTACTCACCTGCTAGAAGCTTGTTTACTTTTAACAAAAAGCTGTGAATAAAGTAAGAAGCCAATTAATATCTAGAATTCCAATGCTGATGGTGTAGCGTTGCTAGGTTATGTTTTCTCAAGAAGGTGCTGTCATCAGATACACCTCAATGATACGTTCCAGGGTTTAATAAAATAACTTACGCTGTAAAATGTCACATACAGAAAACACAGACTGCCTAGAATTAAAGTTCATGAAGACAGCGGCATTGCATCAAAACCATTATGTTTGCTTGCTTCCCTTAGATATGTTAATACTTTCTATTGACTCATTTTGAGGGAATGTAATGAGTAAAAATAAACAAAGGACTAAACTTCCACAGATAATAATTAAGTTTAAAACAAATTTGATTTAAATGAACAAAATTTACCAGTTACTTTCAGTAGGCATTATATTTATAGCTGCAGATAAAAGCTAAAATAAATAATAAATAAATAGATAAATAAATAAATAAATAATGTATTGTACTTACGCTCAATTAAAAACGTTTCCTTCTGCTAACTATATATATATAATAATAATAATAATATTACAGACATCTTTGAAATTAAATCCACACTTATGCAAATAAGTTTTCTAACAATGAAAGGCCAGCATTGCTACAAATCATTTTCATATAATCCATGAATTCATTCATGAAATGACCCGCAAATTTAGTCATAGATATAAAATATTACGGGAAATATTGTTTATCTTCATATTAGTATTTTAAGTTTTGATTATTTTTGTTATAGGGGAGGTAGTATTTTTAATGTCCAAATCGGAGCGTAGGGATTAAAACATTTACAACTTGATCTTTTGATATTCTTTACTGCCATTTGGTGTGGGAAACCAAAACAACATAACCGAGAAAGACAATATTATAAGGATAGCATAACCCACATTATTATTCATTATTGAATATCCAAATCAAATATGTCTGTTCATTTGTTATTGCTGAATCTGTTCATTGCTTATCTTCTTTTCCTCTTCCTTTCACAGAATAGGTCTGTGGACCTCTTTTGACATTAATTCCACTGGCCGTCATGCGTTCTCTTTCTTTAGGATTGTATTCAAAGGTCATCATTGGAATCCTTATTTGTTCTTTTTATTCTAAACTTTCCTTTCATTTTAACATTTACTGCAAAAATATTCAGTTCTTATTATTAGGAATTATGTTCAACATATGTAACCTTTAACTGCTCGTAAAGTATTCAATTGATTGATTTTTATGCATATTTTAGATGCATCTAAAGACCTATTCAGAATATTGGTAAACATTATGGGACGTTCACACCCTGTATCGTTTATTTTTTATATAAATTCTATAAACTTTATTTCGAAAGTGTGTTTTTCCCCTTACTTCAAGATGACAGAGATAAACCTTTGCCGAAGGTGTGTCATTACATGTTTCACTGCAGATACGAGGACAGAGGAAACCGAATCGATAGTCATATGTGTGAAAGTTATTCCTAAATGCTGCTTCCATGCAGCAGAGAAAACTGAAATCAATAGCGTTTTAAAAACTAAGAACATTTTGAAGAACTCAAACCCATAACAACAGATTTCTCAGATATGATTGATTTCACAGAAAGTTTTTAAAATAAACTATATGCTTTAAAAGATGCATATTTTTGGTCAATAGCGATTTTAGGTATTCCTTATTGTTTAGGAGTTTTACATTGTATAAAGTTCCTTTCCAAAGAAAACTCCACTGAATTTACTAGGTAGACCACTAGAGGCTATCGCATTCGAGATACACCGTTTGTGGCGACTTACTATCGTAAATACTTAAGTCCCAAACTTCATCATTTAACTCTTATTATTTTAGTTAATTGATGGAAATTAATCATTTCTTCACACTAGCCGTATATAGGCTAAGGTTTTTGATAGAGACAACATGAAAAATTCAATGCCATGGCCGGGGAAATATATGAGTCAAATGGAGAATTTAATGTCAGGACGGCACGTTGGCCATGGTAGCTGAATGGGTTAGAGCGACTGGATGGAAACCAGGAGATACGTGGTTCAAATCCCGGCCATGGCATTGAATTTTTCATGTTGACTATCTCAAAAACCTTAGCCTATATACGGCTAGTGTGAAGAAATGATTAATTTCGATCAGTTAACAAAAATAGAGAAGTAATGTTCATCCGGTAAAGAAATTTTGATCAACTTTGAGTGAAACAAGTTGAAAAACATATTTGTATCTTAGTGAAATAGCCACATTAACGTTTGATGCTGTTGTATAGTCAAGAAAGCTTTAGAAGCAAATTGCTCCAAAACCAAGTTAAAAACTTACGAAAGTGACGTCTAAGTAAATTGTAATGCAATGACTGAAAATAGTATTAAATATAAGAATGCACAACTTTTAATAATGCAGCTAATCTTACAAGAGAACTATAAATGTATTCACACCGCTACACAACTGAAAATTTGATGGTATAATGCCTGCTGTATATAAACCATGTGCAACAAATATCTGCTCCGGAGTATAACCTCAACGTCCAAAACTGAAGCCTAGAAATGGCATGCGACCTCTTGCAAGTAGCTGCTGGACATCCCTCAGCTCTGCCGCGTGATGGAACGGGGCTCCTTACCAATGCTATATATAGGCCTCTGTCTGCAGGGGTAAACAATATCTACTGTACAATGCTGTGTTATTATGCCTTGATATCCCTATGTATTCGGGACTCATTTTTTGGGTACTTCCAGCTATACTTTGCACCCGATTTTTGGCACACAAGCCCCATATAGAACAGATATGCCATAAACTCTCATTAGCGTACAGGTGTGAGCATAGTGATGATAGTTCCCTAGTCAGTACCAAGTTCAGCTGATTATTAGCATACTTTCCCAGTTGAAAATCATTTCACTTTGTGTATGTTGCCAGCGTGGAAGTAAATAATAGTAACACTGCCTTACGCCGCGACACTCCAGCCCATGGACGACGGTATAACAATGAGTTCCTGATAGCATGTTGCAGCTACAAGCAAAATGACTAACAAAAGACTAACAAAAACACTACTCGCTTTTATTCTTTTACACAGTTGTTCCATTTCCAAAGAATTCTTCATCTATTGTTACCAACCAGTTTTCGCTTTCTTCGATTGATTTTATCTAATATCTTTAATTCTTACACCGACAGCTACTATACGAGTAGAAAAGTGCACTTTCTTTTCAAATTACTAAGTTTTTCTTAACTATACACAATTTGTTTGGACAATACCTACTTAAAATTCATACCTAGTCTATTTGATCAGCAACTTATCAGTAACTTACAGGCCAGCAAACTACGAGTAATTTCAGACAAATATAGACGAATTATTTAATATAATTACTGTACAGCACATTAATCTATGTTTCCTTCCATGATCTGAAATTGTCATGCGAATACCACGACCTTTAGTATGAACAGTGATTCATGTTTCTCTACAGATAACATCATGAGAGAAAAAATAAAAGGATAAACTTGTGAACTGTTATCTTACTGCATTCTCTCCAGCTCTATGATCTCATCAAGTAATGATTAAGAGAGAAAGCTTATATACCTCATGCTCAGGATTAAAGCGAACGCTCATTTGCACGAAGCCGCTAGTCTTTAATCAGGATTTCGTTCACACATTGTGGATGATGAGAAAATTGTGGGCGTAGGACTCTTGTTTCGAGTGAGGTATTTTCGCTTTTACGCCGCATACCTACGAGAGAGAATTTTTTGCAGAGGCGACGGAATTTCACAAACGCCCAGAGCGGGGCTTTTGTCGCAGAGGGAGCATGTTAACCCACACCCACCTCCCTTCTCATTTTGTGTCAAGAACTTTGTTCTTTTCCGGTTCGTGTCAATGCCTTGACGAAGATCTCTACTGAAAGCCCGAAAATGCAGAGGGGCTGTGGTTTCGCCAGAACATTATGCAAACTAAGCCTACATATCTGCCTAGAGGTTTGTTACCATCCGGCATTGATTTGCATTCCCGTCTAGTTAAGTGACCTGTTCGGTGTTCACAAAAGTTAAAGCTTAAAAAGATAATGGATCGAATATATCACATGAGACAGCTAGCAACCGAACTTTGAAATCACTACAGTATTGCTTTATACAGTTCACATGTTCCCTCTTTTGCTTCTACCTCGAAAAGAACGATCAGCAAAAATAAATTTTCTAACAAAACTACATCGTTTACTGTAGAAAAAATATTCCATATATTTAAGAAGTTTGCGCAGAAAATGAAATGTTTGAGTGTCAATAAACAGATTATATATGTTACACACTTTTTAATGATTACAGCTAAATTAAATAGTAGGGGGATAGAAATCGCTAAGAAATGGAGTTTTGGATCTACTTTGGTGTTAATAATAACTATTTATTCTTATTCTCTTGGTATAGGACACAGTCCTGTTCATTTATGATCATCTACCTCTTATGCTATTTTAGGCGTCGATGAGGGAGCCACAACTATGGATAAGAGAGCGAAATCCAGGGATGGCTGATCTGCTCGATCCTCGGAATGAGACCGAGGTAATAACGGTGAAGTGCATAAAAGGAAAAATGATAATTCCGCAATTGTTGGAATGATGTCGGGGGAAACCGGATGTCCCGGAGAAAACCCGCCTCAGCGGCGTTACTTTGAGATTTTGGTTTAAAGTCTGTTTAGTTAACTCGTGTGCACGTCGGCCGCCTCCTTTGACGAACCCTTATAATCGTTTTACAACCCCGGCCCTCCTTCTCCCAGTACATTCTGCAAGGTTCCCACCTTTCTCAATACGTCATGGGTATCGTACGAGGTTTCGTCTAAATAAATTATTATATGTCCATATTACTGCGAAACTTCCTTAGGTTTGATATATCTATTGTTTGTTTGTTTTGTTTTTAAAATCGATTTTAATAAACAAGTCTGAATTGTATTTTATATTTATTAATTTTAGAGATTTTAAATTTTTAGTACTGGGATGAGTTTTTTATGTGCTTTTAATAGTTGAGTGTTTTTATTTTATCTTACTTTTTAACTTTGTGTAGCTTTTAGTTTTTAGAGTTGACTTTGGGCCCAAATGACCTTGTTGTCGACCTGCCCTAAAACACTACACACTCACTCACTCACTCTATATATATCGCCAAGATACAATTCTACTGGATTCCATAATAACCCTTATCTTATTCAAAGTGCGGTATTTGAAACTCAGCTCCTTTAGGAGACCGCGCAAAGTACAGTGCCCATAAGGAAAATCACAAATGTCTTGCAAATGTGCAGCCAATTCGTCTAAGCTGAGTGCTCTCCCTTTTGCATATAATCTATAAATTTCCCGACGAATTAAATCGCATGTGAAATTATCTACTTTAGTGAAGCGTTTATTTTTGTTTTCACACGTCTTTGGTATTCCTTTCATCACAATATTTCTTACTGTATTTCGGTAAATACCCAGAATTTATCACAGGTTCATTGCATGACCCCTTACCAAGATTATTTTTTGACACATATTTATATGTGTTCAAAACAATTTGCTTAGAAAGCGTTGCCGTTATAACTTTGCTTTCTGAGGCTTTTCCAGTAACATCACTCGGCCCAGCAACACTCTCCAATTCATTCACACCTTTGTCATCACTTTGATTATTGTCACTTGACTGAAAGTTATCTACTACTTCATTTGCATTTACCACTGCATTTTCCTCCCAAGGTCTCCACATCGGGACACACAACGAATTTCTGCTCGTAATGAAACACCAACTGGAAGTTGGAGCTTTGGCAACTGAGACTCCATGTGGAGTAAACATGCGACTGTCATTTTCAGAAAATCAGGGTTGCTATTGGTCCTCAACGACAGTGTTCCATTTCTGAAGTGTGGAGGTAGATTTATGACGGTAGGTTCCGCTTTCTTTGCGAGGCAAACTGCACTCGCTATGACTAGACAGACTTTACAAGGTATTTAAAAACAACCCATGGCACGTCAGCCCGTAGAGGGCCAAGGCCTGCCAACCCGACTGTCAGCCTCACACCCACATACGCTAGATAGAGGTGGGCGATCACCCAGCCGATACGGGAAGGAGATATGTTCAGCATCTCGACACCCCCAGCCGGGAAGTTGGCTTTCTCGACCTATTTCTCTCGACCTATTTCCTCACGATCCTGAGTAGGTACCGGTCTTATACCTGGGACTTAAAATCCGCACTCCCGAGGTGGAATCGATCCTGGGCCTCATTCAATGGCAGCGAAACAAAGCATCTTGCTTTAGCCCACTACACCACGGCACAGGACTTATAAGGTATCTGCAGAAAATAAAGGAACCAGAAAACTGGCTACATTAGCTCTCGCCTCTTATGAGGGTCGCATTTTTTTGGCTAATAGTTACAAACCAGAGGCAAAGAGAGCGGTTCCTTTTGAAATTTGTCAGATTTTGGCAAAATGTATACTGCCAATATCTACCGTTTCTGTTGTCATGGAAAGTTTGAAATTCTCAGGTCAGCATATGCGATACAGTTTCAAGCATCTGTCGTCTGGGTTACTTACATCTAAAATGAAACATATACTAACATTGTCTCCGAGACATTTTATTTCAATTCTACTAAAATAAATAGGGAAATGCCTGAACTTTTAAAGAACAGACACTGGGTATGGAAATCCATTTCTTTTTAACACATCGCATTATTTAAGCGTGATATTAATCTGTTTTCGTAATGTGAAAGCGTATGGGATTTCAAGGCCAGCAGTTCAACATCTGACGATCGACTCAATTCTTCTTACTTAGTATCTTAAAAGAATTGTGTAGTGAAAATATTTCTGTAAATGTTCATATTATTCAAACAGGAAAGTAAACTTAATAACAATAGTTTGTAGAAATGTATGAAAATTAAGGATATGGCCAGAAGAGGTTATGAGAATGTACGATGGCTTCTTTTTTATTATTTTTTTTTTAATTTAAGACAACGTACCTTTACTCATCCTTATAATTTTGATGGTCATTCTCAAAATAGTCTCCCCTGAATGCGATGCACTTGACCCAGCGTTTCTGCCAGTCTTCAAAGACATGCTGGAAACCATGTTGAGAGATCCTTCAAAATCGCCTCCGCAGCCTTCGCCACTGCTTCTGATGATGTATAATGGCTCCCACGAAGGCGTTTCTTCAAATTAGGGAATAGAAAAAATTCACATGGGGCTAAATCCGGACTATAGGGAGGGCGAGGGATGCACTTCACGCTGATTTTTGCAAGATATTCAGCAACAACATTGGCAATATGCGGCCGCGCATTAATCGTGGTGCAGCATCCAGCCTGCTTCACGGAAATGTGGTCTTTTGCACCTGATACGGGCTTGTAATGCTTTCAGGACAACCCTGCAGTATTTTCCATTTACTGATGTGTGTACAGGTACAACATGCTGATAAAACATTCAATGAATATCAAAGAATAAGATGACCTAACTTTCCCAGCAGAAGCAACCACTTTTGTTTTTTGGGGGTTAGTGATGAAGGAGATTTCCACATTGAGATTTGCTGTTTGTTCTCAGGATCAAAATGATGTAGCCAAGTTTCATCAGCAGTGATTACGTTTGATAGAAACTCCGGATCTTCCTCTACATCAACTTTAACTACATGTTACTTCCATTGCAACGGTAGGCGATACTAAATATGTCTGAACTTACCTGCTTCTCACAGGCGGGAACCAGAAGTACCAACAAAGAAACTACTACGGCGTGTTTGTTTCACATTAATCTAACAGAATATAATAAAACTGAACTTTAGTTCGAAAAATTATGACCGTGAAGAAATTATGATCATTCTTTATTGAACAGCCCTCGTAATATATCAAAATATTTTTTATCTGTTGCCACATTCAGTTATTTCTTGCGTTATCGTGAAAGACTATGGAGTGTCAAAACCAACACAGTTGGTGTTTTTATACATAGAACAGTTGTGCGGCAGCGACTGTTTACTTATTTTAACAGCGGAGATTTCTCTATTCTCCCACGCCATGGAAATTAAAACCATGTAGAAGTGACTCGTCAAAGAAAAATCTAGTTTTATTAGTGGGAGAGGTAAAAGAGAGAGAAAGAGAGAACGCGTTTAATTAGAAGAGTACTGAAGCTACAACCAGCAATCAAAGGGGAGCACAATATTCACGCATTTCAAGCACGTAGCTTTCATGGCAGAAGTTGGTCATCTGAACTGTTAAAAGCAGTCTACGGTAACAAGCTTCAGGGCAAGAGAGAATTAAAAAAATGCAGGAGGAATGAAGTGGTGGTTATTACATTTTCCCTTCATCTTTTAAACTAAATATAAAACCGTGTAGTGGACGCAAATCCTAGAATTTACACCAGTAGAATGAAGCTCCCTGCAACACAGTTAATCCAAATTCTGTTCGCTTTTGGGTCCTAATGTAACGGGTTTACAATTCATAAAATATTTACGCTGACAGTCCGACTATAAAGTGAGTGAGCCACCTGCTGACCTGTGCAAATGGTAGCGAGGGGGGATGAAAGATTGTTTAGGGGGAGTGCACAAGTCCATGGGGATGGGTGTACAACAGATTTTAGGATTAAACCCGTTAATACAGCAACCTTGTTCGCGGAAATAGGAGTTTCCTGTATGACCTACCCATTGCAATGAAAACTGATATATAAAGAGCTACCGGTTCCTGCAGTAATTTGTTCACCTTGACAGTTCAATTACAGTGCCTTTTTACAATATACCTTTTGATGAAACAATTTTAAAATATGTCCAGAAAAAAAAAAACAATATGACAGTATATTTTAAAAAAATCTAATATGCCTACTTCTGGACCTTCTGGATAAAATTGTTTATATACTTCTTTCTTATATCTTTCTCTTCTAGTATATTGTGTTTCCCCATAAAAAAGTAGCACGAGAAAATAATTTTTGAACTGCGCTAAGAGAAACGCAATAATGAAACCTCTCAATTCCTACTCCCCCTCTTTCTTCTTCTTCTTCTTCTTCTTCTTCTTCTTCTTCTTCTTCTTCTTCTTCTTCTTCTTCTTCTTCTTCTTCTTCTTCTTCTTCTTCTTCTTCTTCTTCAACTTCCCTAGCTGTACCACTATCGTGGTGTTAGGGGATTCTTGTTCCTCTATCCCTTTAAGATCGGGCCTGAGGAACCGAATCCTTGGATCCGATAGAGAACGAGGATAGGTGATCAGCCCATTGCCTGGTGTGGAGGCGAAGGAAGTAGATGATATATATGAGGGCGAGATGAATGACAGGAAAGAAATGGAGGAATTGGGGGAATGCTCACGGGGGAAACGGGAGGACCCGGAGAAAACCAGTCCCAGCGCCATATTGTCCACCACAAATCTCACTTTGCGGTTACCTGGAATCGAACCTGATACCCATTGGTGAGAGCAAAGTGTTCTAACCACTCAGCCATGGCGTGCCTCCTCTTTGTTTATTCTTCTAGGTATCCCGTAGGGGAGGGGATCCATCCCCTTCAGCTGCCGTGGTGCGGGCGCTGCGCATCCTTAGCACTCGTGGTACCTCGGACGTTACTAGAGGAACCTCGAGCCGAAGTGCCGAGCCCCTCCCGTCGGGGAGTTCGGATTGGGTTGGACTCGAGGAAACAGTGTGTTCTTGACACCCACGGGGAGTTGGGTACCTCCAGCCAGGCTACGGCCGCACGGAGGGGGTAGAGGGTTGCCTAAAAGGTCCCGGGTACTAGCCTGCAGAGCTAGAAGAAGGTGTGCTAGATCACCAGGCGACCCCACCGAGGTTTTCGGTAGTCTTCCCTGCGGGGTTGACGCGCGTAAGTGGAGTATCCACTTCCATCCCGTCTTGACGTTGTACTCAGCGGGGGGGGGGGGCTTTTTAAGAAATCAGGTATTGCCCTATGGAAAGAGTCCCGTGGTTCCATTGTTCCCGGGTTGAAGGAGGCCAGGGTCTTAGGTCATACGGGTCCTAGAGTGATTGGGTAGAACATAGCTGTTCTCCTAGGTACTGCATATTAGTCGACATAAAAATGTGTGGAGACTAATGGTCTAGGGCGTTGTATCTTGGTGCCCTGCCACGGAACGCACCCGGGTTCGATCCCACCCTTGACGGGTGCGGATTTTAAATCCAGGTTATAGGACCGGTACGCCCACAGCAACGTGAGGAATTAGAGGAGCTACGATAGCTAGCGAACCCCGGTCAAGAAAGCCAACTTTCCGCCTGGGGTGACACGATGCTGACCACATCTGCTTTCTGTGTTGGCTGGATGATCGTTCACCTTTGCCTTGCGTATGTGGGCATGAGGCCGGTAAGAGCCACGATTACGGGTTCTTACGCTGGATTATTGTTATTATAATTATAATAACACTAATATATTTTATATTATTATTACTTTATTCTTAATTTTTTTTCAGTGCAAGGGAATATGAGAATACGGCACGCTTTAATTACGCGATAGTCAAATATTTTACAGTGGTCGCTTTGTGATGGCTAAGGGATAAAAAGTGAATGATGACTTCCCAATTGAAAATAGTGTATTTGAACATTCAAACAGATAATACGGAATATATCAGGAAGGGCTCACTCCATGACATGTGTTTTAACAATATTTTCCTTTTTGTGCACTATAATATTTTATTATTTCTTACAGTTTACCATTTATGCAACAGTCATCTGGAATGAAGAGGACTTCGAAGGACATTGCCAAAAAGTTAAGATAGCGTTCCGTTTGTCATAAAAATGCCTTTAATATACGAGGGCTGTTCAATAAAGACTGATCGCAATTTTTTTCACAACGTACCTTTACTCATTCTCATAATTTTAATGGTCCCTTTCAAAATTGTCTCCCCTGAATGCGACGCACTTGTCCCAGCGTTTCTGCCGGTCTTCAAAGACATGCTGGAAGCAATTTTTTGAGAGATCCTTCAAAATCGCCTCCGCAGCCGTCATCACTGCTTCTGATGATGGATAATGCCTCCCACGAGGGCGTTTCTTGAAGTTAGGGAATAGAAAAAAGTCACATGGGCTAAATCCAGACTATAGCGAGGGTGAGGGATGCGCTTCACGTTGATTTTTGCGAGATATTCAGCAACAACATTGGCAATATGCGGCCGCGCATTATCGTGGTGCAGCATCCAGCCTGCTTCATGTAAATGTGGTCTTTTGCGCCTGATATGGACTTGCAATGTTTTCAGGACATCCCTGTAGTATTGTCCAGTTACTGATGTGTGTGCAGGTACAACATGCTGATAAACCATTCCACAAATATCAAAGAATGAGATGACCATAACTTTCCCAGCAGAAACAACCACTTTGGCTTTTTTAGGGGTTGGTGATGAAGATTTCCACACTGAGCTTGGCTGTTTGTTCTCAGGATCAAAATGATGTAGCAAAGTTTTATCAGCAGTGATTACGTTTGAACGAAACTCCGGATCTTCCTCTAACATCAACTTTACCTTCATGTTACCTCCATTGCAGCTGTAGGCAATACTGAACATGTCTGAACTTGCCTGGTTCTCACAGGTGGGAACCAGGAGTACCAACAATGAAACTAATATGGCGTGTTTGTTTCACATTAAGCTAACAGAATATAATAAGATTGAAATTTAGTAAGAAAAATTATGTCAGTAAAAAAATTATGATCATGCTTTATTATGCAGCCCTCGTATTAATTGAAATCAATTAGTTCAACACTTTTTGAGAAAATAAAGGGACAGAAAACTCTCCGGGGTGTGGGTGGTAGTTTCATTAATATATTCCCGTCGCATCTTCAGAAGATATTGTACTTAAATATCTAGTTTGTTATTTCAGCTCCACCTAATACTGCAATGCAGTAACCGACGAAGGAAGTAATGAAATGACTAAATGTAATTTAAAACTTAACTGTGGAGGACAATGGTAATTTGGCTGCTCTTTAGCAGTCCCGGCGGGTGTCCATATGAAATGACTATGTTAAGTAAACTACATGGGCTGTCCATTGTCCCACTTGTGCACGGACCTCGCAACAACCCCCACTTGCCAGTATTTACCCTTCCAATTTCACAGTGCGGCGCTCTTGCTCTTCCTTGCGTGTTTTATATTCTCCGAGTCTCAGATAACAGCTACCAACTTCTGCGTTAACACAGTTATCTTAGGCCCCGCTTTGAACAGCTGTTAAATTAACCTCTGTAGAGAAGAGGAGAGAAATTTAGTGCTGCTACCTTGGTAAAGGCCAGGTAGGTGCAGAGAAATTCTCAATAAAATGAAGAGTTAAAGCGTGGTATACAGCCTCTTTTACTGCTCCTTCCCGTAGCAACAGCTCTTGGCGAGAGCAAGGTTCAACCTTAGACCGTATCTACACGGTGTGCAGTATGCTTAGACTTCTCTCTTCTATATTAGCTGATTACACTCCTAAGACCTAACCACACGTATGCCTTAACATTTTAAAATATAAAAGCGCTAAAAATAAAACTATGAAAAATAAAACAAAAAAATGTAAAGCGCAATCCATTCAGAAAATTGTTCTGTATAATTTGGATTGGATTGGATTATGCTACAGAGGGAAGTTGGCTCAGAGTTTGTCTTCGTCTATTGTACCTATGTACCAAGTGGGACATCACCGAGAGGAAGAACGGGACAGAGGGCAGCCGTCCCAAGGAGTCACAGAAGTGCAGAGAGCAGGGTCCCTATTATTGACCAGTTGGAAACTCCCCGGCAGGCTAGTACAGCCGGCAACCCAGTGGTCCTGAAGTGACCCGGAGACCGCCCTACCGAAGGAGGAAGTGCATACCAGGAGGGCATCCTACCATACACCGCCCAGACACCCACCGGCACTTCTTACGCTGAAAGAGACCACCAGATGAGAGATCATGTGAAATGATAATGGTGATGAAATGGAGGGGCAGGAAATTCTAGCGATGTAATTAAACTAACCAGCATTCGGCTGGCGACCAGGCAAAACCCCCGGAAAGCTGATGGATCAGGTAGGTCGGCCACGGGAATTGAACCTGTACCTCCAGAATGCGGGCCACAAAGGAAACCATCTTGCTCATGGCCACGCGGTAACGCATGAAATTTGATTCCGAAGGTACTGAGTTCCTGGTGACCGCCCTATCTGCTCAAATGTTTTTCGTTGTATTCCCTGGCCGAGAAGAAAACTTATGCAGATTGTTCTGCTGTAGATCTCCTTACTCCCTATTCCTCCTATTTCATCTCCCTGTTTCCTCTTGCAGGTTGGCTCCTGGGCTGTGTGTCGATCTACAACCTGTGTGTCGATCTACAACACAGAGACTTCGATCTTGAACTTCTCGTTTGCGTCAAAAGGTTGGCCGTTCGAAACTTGTTACTGGATACAGCTTTTCTTTGTTCCCACTCTAGCGGAAACTATGAGCTAACAATTGTTTGGGCAGGTCGCCGCCAAGCTCTCCCTAACCACATGGTCAACCCTGTAACTGTTAGGAAACTTTGCACGGGATGCATATATTACTGTATCCCGTGCAAAGTTTCTGTCAGATCTGTTTCAAATAAAACCATTTTGTCTTAATCTGCTTTCGTCAGATGTTTACTCGCATGTTAACACAGCAACTTTGTTTTCTATACCTTATATTGTCACACAAGTGACTCTGCTGGTGGTTTGTGCCACGTCACGTGTGACGTCATCCTCTCTGGCAAATTCTTGTATGTGAGCATTTTGCTCCTCCTCCTAGCCCATCAGCAATCTTAGAGCGAACATCTTGTATGAGATGGCTCGCCTCTGGCCATTATGAGCACAAGGTAGCGTTGCTGTTGTATCTTTAATTTTATACACTTAGAATTTAAACACTGTTTAACTGTTTCTTGAATTGCCTAAAAATCCCAATCTTTCTTACTAAGCGTGAGTTAAAAAATCAACTTGAGCATCCGTTTTGCCCGGTCCGATCTGACCATCTCTTATAAATCCATCCACGGCCAGGTCGTGACAATACGATAAAACCAAATATGGAATATTGGCATCGGGAGATTGTAACCAGCAACCGAAGAGAAGAATAAATTTAGGAATTCCTGTAGAAGCGGACTATTACGAAGTTTACTAAATGCGTGAAATACAGAGGAAAAAAGAACGGAAAAGAATGTGTTAAAATAAGATATTCTAAGAATTCCGATGAAATGAAATTATCCGTGGGCAAAACATACGGGATGGAACGTACATTAAGCTATATGCGAGAGATATCTAGATGAGAACGCTGATAAAACTTTTATAAGCAATTTTACTCTAACTTTTTAGACCTACATAAAAACAACTTTGAGATAAAAAAAAAGCATTCCTTTTTCAGCAGGCGCGTGACAAAGTTCCATTCGTTGCAGCTTGTACAAAAACACGCGTGCTGGGTTTCCGAAAGCGACATGTTACCACAATACGGAAATACCTACTGTGATATTTAAAACTCAACACAACTCTTTGGGTCATTTGTGGTTATATTTTTAAGAGAAAAAAATACAACCAAAAGGCTGATTTTAACTTCCCGTGAAATAAAGATACATTCAAACCGACTTAAGGATGAAATATGAACAACAACTTTCAACCAAAGGTATAGAAAACAGAAAGTTGCTGTGTTAACATACGAGTAAACAACTGACGAAAGCAAATTAAGACAAAATGGTTTTATTCGAAACAAAACTGACTTTATAAACATTTAATGAGTTGACGCTCTCTTATTTATATTTGAACATTATGTAAAGTGAAATAAAACAATCGACATGCTACTGTGCATCTATAGTACGGTATCAGGCAACACGTGCCATTGTAAAGTATTCACTCCAGAGATAAAATTTATACAAAACAAAACTGCTAAAATGAGGCACCAGAAAGAAAATAAAGAGGAAAAAGATGTACATATATTGCATATATCAATAAATTTACGTCTTTATCCTTTCATATTAGTAATAAAAAATATTAATAAATTATTTATTAACAACACTCTAAACTACTCGGTCCTACTGAGCGTCATCAGTCTGCTGGAACTTTGTCCTGCACGAGTTCTTTTACATGCGAGAAAATCTGTTGACATGGGGCTGTAAGTTTTAAGCACACTTAAACATCATTGGTCTGGGTGGGGTACCATAGGCTAGCGCCTAACTGAACCACGCAAGACTGACATCTTTCTATATTTGAAAAACGGTGTCACGAAAGCTGTACATCAATAGGCCTTCGAAAATTAAGATATGATATATCGCTTCCACAATAGAACACTATTACACTTGTGCTCCTATTACCAGTATAAAGGTTAAATGCCAAGATACGATATTTAGAGAAGCGATACAGAACCTGCGGATAGACGAAACCAAAATGTCACACCTAAACTAATATGTTGCGACAAACACAAATTAAGTACTCAAAACCTCTTATCAAGCCATATATTTCTTAAGTTAAGTTAACCACTGGCGCGACAGCCCTAAGAGGGCCAAAGCCTACCAACCCGACTGCCGGCCTCAAGCCCACTTACGAACGGCAGAGGTGGGCGATCATTCAACCGATACAGGGAGGAGACGTGCTCAGCATCTAGGCATCCCCTAGCCGATGCTGTGTGGGCACCGGTCCTATACCCGGGACCTAAAATCCACACTCCATGGGATGAATCGAACCCGGGTCGCTTTCCGTGGCCAGGGACCAAGACATGCTGCCGTAGCCCGCTACGCCACGGCGCAGGACATATTTCTAAAGTAGGCAAGTATAACTTCAACTAAAATCAAAGATAGGAAGTTGTTAGTAAAATTCAGTGTAGTATGAAGGGTGGAGAATCTTATTTATTAAAGTTACACTATCCTAACATTTGCTCAAAGCAACTACTCACTATTATTCTTTTTCATTTTAGTTTACGCCCTGCAATATGTCATATCGGACGATGGGTGAAATGATGCTCAAATGAGTCCAGGGTCCATAGAGCTTAGAATTACACGACATTCATTGTTCAGGATAAGGGAAAATCCCGAAAAAAGTTTTGTCCACTCAACTCGCCTTGACAGATTTGAAGTCGGAACCTCTTGAATACGAGGTAGATACCCTACTGCTTGCTCTGCAGCAGCATTACGCTCAAGATTTACATTACGAGATTCCAATGGTACAGTGTAGAGACTTAGAATATGATCCATAGGATGTTCCAGAAAATCTGCATGGTGAATTACTGGTTCGTTCTTGGCGATGTCCAAGATGTCACGCTGCTCTGGCGCCTTCGTTCATCGCTGACTCACGACTCATCGAAGCTGAGCATCTTAATTACTTAATCATACCGGAAATCCTGAGCAAAACCTTTCAAATATTCTCCACTTCTTTCCTCACTTTTCCTCGTCATTCTCAAGTTTTAAAATACTTTTACAATAGAAAGTCCCAAATGGTGCCATCCCATATCCATATTTGTTTCACGTTCATTATGATGGAACCATAATAGCTAATTTTCTTGTAGTTCTAAACTCTTTTCTTGGATTTTTCTTCCTGTGTGCGTTCTCATTTTCTCAGTGTTCCACATCAGCTTTTTCATACAAATGTTGTCAATGCTGTGCACCTCCTTATAAATAACAATAAAAGACGAGATGAATCATGTCTAACATGCGTAGTCAGGTCATTAAAGAATATGATTCATATATAGTCTCGTATGTAATATTTATCTTTTCCCATAACACTGATCATTAAACCTTCTTCGGTGCAATTTAGAAGTATACCATTAAAAAGATCAGTCAAAAACACTAATTTTTCAACTAATAATTTCATCATGTATAATAATATGAAAGGAAATAAATAATACACAAAGAAAGAAAGAGGGAAAGAAAGAAAGAAAGAAAGAAAGAGGGAAAGAAAGGTAGGGAAAAGGAAAAAGAAAGAAATGAAAATATGAAAGAAGGAATAAAGTACAGAAGAAAAGCAGAAAAGAAGGAAAGCACGAAAGAAAGAAAACGAAAGAAAGAAAGAAAAAAGAAAACGAAAGAAAGAAAACGAAAGAAAGAAAACGAAAGAAAGAAAACGAAAGAAAGAAAACGAAAGAAAGAAAACGAAAGAAAGAAAACGAAAGAAAGAAAACGAAAGAAAGAAAACGAAAGAAAGAAAACGAAAGAAAGAAAGAAAGAAAGAAAGAAAGAAAGAAAGAAAGAAAGAAAGAAAGAAAGAAAGAAAGAAAGAAAGAAAGAAAGAAAGAAAGAAAGAAAGAAAGAAAGAAAGAAAGAAAGAAAGAAAGAAAGAAAGAAAGAAAGAAAGAAAGAAAGAAAGAAAGAAAGAAAGAAAGAAAGAAAGAAAGAAAGAAAGAAAGAAAGAAAGAAAGAAAGAAAGAAAGAAAGAAAGAAAGAAAGAAAGAAAGAAAGAAAGAAAGAAAGAAAGAAAGAATGAAAGAAAGTAAGTTCTGCTGTTGCTGAGGACCCATTCTAAGATGTTCATTATAAGCGGAATGGTGGTCTAGTTCAGTAGCTTATTAATGAAGCTGGAACTGGAAACTTTATAACAATGGCAGGAGTATGTGCCATATCCCTGACGCTTTGAAACTGTTGTTGAAACGCTGTATCTTATTAATGTGGGCTGGCAGTCTCTGGAGTTTCGCGAAATATGGACTTCCTCGAGGGTAGTAAGGTCGTTAGACCTAGTGTTAAATTAGTGCTTCACTTGACCAATTTTCAGAAACTCGTGACGGGTGGACATGTATCACTGACAGTGTGACTTATGTACATCCCGGCCTCGGGGGTGGGCAGGCGACCGCTTTATCCTCACGAGCAACAATCAACACCTGTAACACCAAAGCAGAGTAGAAAGTGGGCGGGGTGGAGATGCGTGAAACATGAACAAGTGCTTCCCTCACCCCCATCGCGTGTCAAATTCGAAACCATCCGAGCGACGATGACAAATGAACATCGGAAAGATGGAGGGACGCTGAAGGTAGGGGGCACACAACTATAAATCATCATTAAGTTTTTTTTTTTTTTTTTTTCCATTCTATCCATTCATTCATTGGGGAGGGGTCAGAGTCTTGGTGCTTGCAGTTCTAGAGTAAAGTAAAGCTTTACGTCGTCTTGGTTCCATGTAAACACACTTTGCAAATTTTCCGCCTACATTCGCTTTATTACACACTATATTTAGAAGCTTCTAATGCGGATGTTATGCCTATTCGATGGAACAATGGTCAAAGAAATGGAGGAAAAGAAGAAGACGCAATTGAATCACATATAATAAGTAACGAAATAATCTAAAACTCTATATGCCATAGGCTGAATTGCACATTGATTTAATAATAATAATAATAATAATAATAATAATAATAATAATAATAATAATAATAATAATAATAATAATAATAATAATAATAATAATAACAATAACAATAACAATAACAATAACAATAACAATAACAATAACAATAACAATAACAATAACAATAACAATAACAATAACAATAACAATAATAATAATAATAATAATAATAATAATAATAATAATAATAATAATAATAATAATAATAATAATAATAATAATAATAATAATAATAATAATAATAATAATAATAATAATAATAATAATAATAATAATAATAATAATAATAATAATAATAATAATAATAATAATAATAATAATAATAATAATAATAATAATAATAATAATAATAATAATAATAATAATAATAATAATAATAATAATAATAATAATAATAATAATAATAATAATAATAATAATAATAATAATAATAATAATAATAATAATCCACGACGTAATAGGATGAGTCGGGCCTGAGCCTGCCAACCCGACTGTCGGCCTCACGCCCACATACGCAAGGCAACCGAATCGGGAGAATTGGCAGCGTCTTGGAACCGCTAGCCGGAAAGTTTTCATTCTTAACCGGGATTCGCTACCTATTGCACCTCCTCAAATTCCTCATAGTGCTACAGTCCTATACCCGGGACTATAAATCTGCACCCATCAAGATTGGGGTCGAACCCGGGCGCATTCCTGGCAGTACAACGTTCCAGCCAACTAAACCACGGCCACTGATTTCATATTACTGGCTTATTGACTTATTATTTTATTCCTTCACTTTTTGTAAAAATGAACTTTTACCTTTTCTACTTAGCCACAGTGAAAAAGAGGAAATGTGTACCATAGAGAGGAAATCACTTTATTTATTGTTTACGAATAGAAATAAAAGAAGTACAGCATTTCACCAAAAAATAAGATACCGAAATCGAAAACAAGGCTAGAATTACAGTTAATGGTGTAAATTTCAAAGGGTGGCGAGTTATAAAGCGAGTGACTGCAGCTCACGCAAGAGCACGTGGTCGTTCGCATGTAGCACGAGCACCACTGAAGCGTTTGAAGCAAAAACAAAACTTTATACACGTAGAGAGTGGAATAAATCTAAATATTACGAAAGATTTCTTTCCTGGAACAGTCACCAGGGGTCGGCACGCGAACACAACAAACGCTCGGGTCAGAAGTACACCATTACTACTCATTAAGTGGCCAGTCCATTATTGGATTCTGTTAACCTTCATTTGTTTCCCAGATTCCATTCCCCGATTTCATTTCATTGTTCGCTTGTTTGATTGTACCACACACGAATGCGCACTGTGCCTCGTAAGTGGTTGACTTTCTAAAACAGCAGAGATAAAAGAAAATGATATGCTGTACTCACATGACTTTCTCTACTCTTGTGCAAAGTATTGTTACTGATGCATATTCCTCCATCTACATTCCTCCTTAATATTGTTCGAGATAAACGTGATCTTATTGCCAACTTCATTGTAGGTGCAAGTAGAGAATTGGGAATGCAGGATATGTTAAGTGATAGTCAAGCTTTTAAACAGCTGGTTGCTATGTGATTTATTTGAAATTACGATCGTATGCATGGACAAGAACTATAAATGATACAGGTATAAATATAGACAATTCATATAGGAGGAACGGACGAGATAGCGTATCGGAACCTGAGCCAGGTACGCGAGACAGCATAGAGCGAACTGGATTCTCTTCATCTCGGCGCCATGTTTCTTAGTGCAGACGCCAATCCCAGAAACTACAACGCCATTCCTACCCCAGAACACATGTTCGTCCGCTGACATTTTAGCTAGAGGGTTGGAGAGGTTTGACTAGCAGGTAACACCGAACTGGCGGAAGGAATGCTAACATTATGTTGTACTATGCCTTGTGGTTGTTCCTGTCACTGTTCACATATTAAGTGTGCAATAATTACAGGAGTTCTATGTTATTAATAACAATTAACTCATATGGAATTAGAAAACTGTATACGTTATGAAAGCTTTAGATAATACCATTAATATAATTTCGTGTCTCCGTTTGATTGTTGTTCGAATGGTACTGCAGACATGATCCTCCCAAAGCTAATCTAATTTCCAGTTCGGAATTAGACATTTGTACTGGTAAATCAGGACAATGTAATGAACTAAAATATTTCAATTTTACTTAATGTGCACAATGATACGATTTAAGAGTAATATGGTTTCGAGTTAGTTGGTTGGTTGGTACTTCCCACCCCAAAGTACGCGTTGCATATACAAGCTTTATGGTTTATTTTGCCCGAGACCGTGGGGCAGGTTGTTGGGAGGGAGTAACCCTCGCGATAACAAACGTCAAACTCACTTCTACAAAACTAATGACAAATGGAGAAATTGGCCATAGAGGAGCTTACACTTTAGAAGAGAAACAAAGTTCATTATTTTCAAGCAGTCATATATTTGAATATGTAAAAGTTCGAAAGCTTATGACCCCACACTACCTGGGTTAGGAGGTCGGGAACTAAAGTGTGAACACAAAGAGGATGGTCTATACTGATAGGCGTTGTTCATTTCGCAGCGCAATTACGCCCGTACAGAAAACATCTAGTAGCAAATAATGTGATATATTGCTACGAGGTACGTCCACAAAAAAAGTTCTGTTTGGTAATAAAATTAAATTGTGTACAGATACAGAAAAATTATTTATTGAACAAAATTCTACAACTCAAACTACTTTTCCACATAACTGCCGAAATTTTGCAGACATTTCTCATAGCGAGGCACAAGTTTTTGTATACCTTCTTCATAGAAGTTTGCCTCCTGTGTCTTCAACCAGTTCGAAACATTTTCTTTCAGCTCTTCGTCATTGTTGAAGTGCTGACCGCCAAGGAAAGATTTGAGATGCAAAAACAGATTAAATTCGTAAGGAGCGAGGTCAGGGCTGTACGGGGGGTGGTCATACACGTCCCAGCCAAATCCATGTAGGATGTTTTTCGTCGCATTTGCAGTGTGTGGTCGTGCGTTGCCGTGAAGAAACACAACATCTTTTGACAGCATTCCTCGGCGCTTATTCTGTATTGCGCGCCGCAATTTCCTAAGTGTCTCGCAATAAACATCTGCTTTCTTTGTTTGACCACGCGGTAAGAAATCAATGCGTAAGATGCCTTTCCTGTCCCAGAACACTGTGCACATCATTTTTCGGATCCATCTTCTCACTATTGTATCACTGATCGCATTTTGTCCGTAAACATCGCAAATTTGCCGATAAATTTCAATTAGTTTCACTTTCCTAGCAGAAAACGAATCACAGATCTGATTTCACAAGCAGCGGGGTTTTCAATCAACACCAACATTGTAAACAAGCACAACAAAGCGTACGTGGCTGACAGCGATCTCACAATGTCGCACGTTTCTTCTCCTTGATACAGAGCGTCTGTCGCGCATGTGCGGAACTGCGATCGCAACTCTGCAGCGGAGATAACTTGAAACAGAACTTACTTTCTGGATGCACCTTGTAGTAAAACTAAGCTACAGAGAGAAAAAATGACCCTCTGAAGTGGATAAATATTAAAGGACCAGGTATCAAAACATCTGCACCTGTGCCCCTAATACCCTGTAGGATTAGGATATACTACGGAGGGGTTAGGTACGGAGACCACTCTTGATCCATTGTCGGCACTCCCGGGTGGAAGGATGAGGCGAGAGGAGACAGAGGGCGTCCGTCCTAAGGAGCCACGACAGTGCAGCTGTCATTTTAGTGCAGCCTACATTTTACTTAGGGACCTTCCCCGGCAGGCCAAGACCACGGAAATGCCCTCCTACTGCGGTAAAGAGACGGGCCCAGCAGCAGGTTCACAAATGGTCCAGGCAGCTGGTTCGGAGACCGGCAACCAACCTATCGAAGGAGAAAGTAGCTTTCCTCAGAGCATATCATCCTACCATGCACCGCCGAGACACCCGCCGACACTTCTTATCCTGAAAGAGACCACCAGATGAGAGATGATGTATAATGATAGTGGAAATGAAATGGAAGGTCAGGAAATTCAGGGGATGTAATTAATCTACCCAGCATTCGCCTAGGAACCTGGGAAAACACTGAAAAAATCATGGTTCCGGTAGGTCGGCCACGGGAATCGAACCCGGGCCTCCTGTATGTGGGTCATAGATGAAACCGCCTGAGCCATCCCGAGGTCCAATTCCCTGTATAGACAGGGGAAAATGAATTCTTCGAAAAATAACTTTTGGTAGAAATTATCTTTCATAAAGGAAAGTTAACATAAATACAGCAAATGCATCTCATTACCTCAACGGCGCTTTAACTCATGCTACTGTTTACTGTTAAACCACAAGCAACATATCAGCCAAATCTCCTCTTTCTTCTTCCAAATTCGCTGATTACAACCTACAGTTATCTATCGACTTTGTGAACAAAAGTTACAGAATGAGAGATTTTAAACACATCCCCAGGAACTAAGAACAGAATAAAGATGTACTGTATTGTATGTAGGTATGAAAGGAAAGTCACTGTTACTTTTATTAAGGTTTGCTTTATCATTTCAAGTTATGTTTGAACTAAACTATATGTCTAATATTTATCCCAAGAAAAGAAAACTAAAGAACGCACAGAGCTTGGATTAACAATTCTTTTGTATAACGACATTCAGAAGTGTATTCGCTAATAAATGTTCGTTTATAATAGAAGTTTGCGTGTTATTGTTCCAGTTTAATTAAAACCAGAGAACTAATGCCTTTCCCATGGGCATCTCCATCTAGAAAACTGATTACAAAACTCTAATTCCCATAAAAGTTCTAACGACCAGAGCATGTATGACGACAGGAAAATGTAACTAATAAAAGCCTGGAACATAGTTTCCGAAAATCATTACTAAAATATTTATACAGCGCCTCGTCATTGGCAAATATTACAGCGTGCGTGTAATTTATACCCTTGAACTGCAGGAAAACGGAAAAATAAACAAACAAAAAGTGCCTTTTTGCGCTCCCTTGGCTCTTGTAAACCATCCCATCCGCTATACAAAAGATCTGTTTTGGTATCGATTCATGTTCGATAAACAGCTTCATGGAATATTAAACTTCCTCTCTTTCATTTATTTTTTGTTAGTGCGGCCAGTGACCGTCAGATCGTGTTACTCATCACATGCCACCCCCATTTTGGCCAATGTTTTCGTTAATAATGCAATTAACCTCATCGGCAGCGGTACCAGGAAAAATAAAAAAGGGATTACAACACTGGCAACAAAACACAACTGGAAACAAAGGAACACATTCTAAAGATAAACAACGTCTGTCATTGTTTAAAA
Source organism: Mantis religiosa (assembly GCA_030765055.1). Classification (NCBI taxonomy): domain Eukaryota; kingdom Metazoa; phylum Arthropoda; class Insecta; order Mantodea; family Mantidae; genus Mantis; species Mantis religiosa. The sequence continues at coordinate 188,163,814 of CM060951.1, forward strand.
AAACCAGCGTGAAGTAATGGAGAGGCTTTTGTGCCTGGGGCACAATGCAGTAGGCGGGTAAACACGTGTTACTTATTGAATGCATCTGCGTGTATCTCATTTTCTTCTTTAGCGTACGCAAGCTTGTTGTCGATGTAAATTTTGCTAACTTAATGTAATCACAAGCTAAATAATATGAAAATTTATTAAAATAGCCAAAGTATGCTGTACTGTTTAACAGACGTGCTCACATCGCTGATATGGGGAATTATGAATTCAATGACTTTAGCGGCACATCTCACGGGAGTTCTGAAAATATCTTATAAAATAGCTTCTCGTGACCAAAAACCATTAGATGTTGGATAAGAGAAATGCGGTCAAAGCGACAGTAAATCTCCAACAAAGAGAGAAATTGCTACTATTCGGTGTAATCTTCTGTAATGGAGCTAGTGGAAATGACTGCAACATATAAAATTGATACATCTGTTCAACTGGTTGCAAAAGGTAATCTGTTATAGGTAGTATTTGCATGTTTTGAACTCGTGTTTCCCACCTTTTCCATGTTATGACATCAGTTTGTACTCGTTGCTATAGATACAGAGAGCACACAATCGAAATATTGACTTGTAGGAGTCACTTGTGAATGTGCTGCATTAAAGTTTCTTTTCCATCTAGAGAGATGCTAAAAGTAAACGAAAGAACTGGGTTATACCGCCATTGGAGCTCCCATTAGAAACAAAGCTATTATACTCATACATGTCTAGCTAGTCAGACCTGCACAGACTGCATCTGTACCGTCATACTAGGAGGGCTGTTCAATAAAGAATGATCATTATTTTACGGCCATAATTTTTCGCAATAAAATTCAATCTTATTATATTCTGTTAGCTTAATGTGAAACAAACAAGCCGTAGTAGTTTCATTGTTGGTACTCCTGGTTCCCGCCTGTGAGAACCAGGCAAGTTCAGACATGTTCAGTATCACCTATCGCTGCAATGGAGGTAACACGCAAGGAACAATATGCCTCTTTGAAATTCTTCTTTCCTCTCAACAGATCTTCAGTTGAGGCCTAACAATGTTACAGGAAGCCCATGGCGAGTGTCTTCTTCCCTTTAGCACAGCTCGAAGGTGGTTTAAAATGTTTAAAGAGGGGAGACAATCAATTTCAAAGAAAGGTGAACCCAGTGCTCTAGTTGCTGCTCTTACGGAAGAAAACATCAACACTGCTGCTGCCATTGTGAGAGAGGATCGACGAATTACCTTAATATTACTTTCTGAAATACTGAACATTTCATTGAGTGCCACCCTCAGGTTGGAGACAGAAACATTGTACATGAGACGTGTTTGTGCGCGATGGCTTCCAATACTGCTGATTCCCGAACAAACGGACATTCGCATGCAGGTCTGCATACAGTTGAAGTTGATGTTAGAGGAAGACCCGGAGTTCCTTTCAAACATAATCACTGCTGATGAAACTTTGTTACATCATTTTGATCCTGAGAGCAAACAGCAAAGCTCAGTGTGGAAATCTTCATCACCAACCCCCAAAATAGCAAAAGTGGTTGCTTCTGCTGGGAAAGATTTGGTCATCTCATTCTTTGATATTCATGGAATGGTTTATCAGCATATTGTACCTGCACACACATCAGTAACTGGACAGTACTACAGGGATTTCCGGAAAACATTGCAAGTCTATATCAGGCGCAGAACACCACATTTCCGTGAAGCAGGTTGGATGATGCACCACGATAATGCGCGGCCACATACTGCCAAAGTTGTTGCTGAATATCTTGCTGAATATCCTCCCTATAGTCCGGATTTAGCCCCATGTGAGTTTTTTCTATTCCCTAACTTGAAGAAACGCCTTCGTGGGAGACATTATCCATCATCAGAAGCAGTGGTGAAGGCTGCGGAGGCAATTTTGAAGGATCTCTCAAAACATGGGGAGACTATTTTGAGAAGGACCATCAAAATTATGAGGATGAGTAAAGGTACGTTGTCAGAAAAATATTGTGATCATTCTTTATCGAACAGCCCCCGTAATTCAAAACGTGAAGTACAAAATCTGATGCCCCGCGCAGGGAGAGCGGACCACCTGAGAAGTTTAGGGCAAGTTTATAGAGAGGAGTTTCAATTACTCATAGCAGAATGCAAGAAAAATGAATGAATATGAAGATGGAGCAGCGGTGGAATGATATGGCGTGAGGAACCGGAAATCCCGGAGAAAAACTGCCCCAGCACTGTGTTGTCCACCACAAATCTCACATGCGGAGGCGCAGGATCGAACTCGGGCCGCCTTGGTGAGAGTCAAGCGGTCTAACCGCTCGGCCACGTTGCTACCATAATGCAAGTAGAGCTAATGCTTCATGTTATATGCGATTTTAGAACTAGGCGCTAGCTGCAATTCCGCTTTACCTTCTTTCTCCCTCATACTGAAACGCCACCATCTCAGTTATCTTTCATCACAAGGGTGCATTTGTAGTCCTTATTACAAGAGAGCATCCAGGTTTCAAAGGATGTCTCATATATGGAAGAAATTTTAAAATGTAATCTTATTTACTTTCACCTTATAAGGACACCATTCTGGCATATTTTACTCGTCTATACAGGATTCAAGTAAGTGTGTAAAGATAGAAGATGACTTACATCAAACAAAAACATCTGTGGAATGACTTATGTGTGTCGGAATTGCAAGATACAATAATTCCTTTTTCAGCTGAAAAGCTTCTGTCAAAGGTATACAAGGGCACCTTAGCTGGAAGTTGTGTTTAAACGAAGTTGACAGTAAAATAACAATTTTATTAAAATTTGTCTTACATATAAAATTGACAGGAACTCGACCTATCATCCGAAGGAAATATAAGCGAAGCGAATGTCAGAAGTATGACAAGCAGAAAGCAAAGACTTCTAAAAATCTATGTTATATTCACGTAACTTTCTCAACAACTATCGTTATTTTGCATAGTTTCTACAAAAAGTTCTTAAGAAGGCTTATCTTTCCATATAGTTTCTATTAATCGAGATAAATATTTGTATAAACAACTTCATTACATATTTCCTTTTAGCTAGAGAATTGAGCAGGGCAAATCGAGAGTCAGATGTTTAAAGGTAGAACTTTGGATTTTCCTAACCTTTACATGGCATCGTGAGATACAAATGAATGTGTGTTATGTGTTAAATTCACACGTTTTTTTTTTTTTTTTACCCTCTAACGTTTATTATTGTCATACGAACTCATGTATGCTTGCTATGCATACGTTTTTGCTTTTCGTTTACCAGTTATATAAAATTACACAAAATTTCTTACAGATGAACAGGCTTCAAAGATATTCAATACATATGAACATTCAAAAAGTATGCCATGTAAAGGGAGGATTACGGTACGTAACTTTTATTGCTATTTTTTTTTTAACTGACGAAAACTTTTTTATCCTGTTACGCTGTGTTACGTATGTTACGTATGTTACTATTCAGTAACAGTTCAAGAACAATATAACATTTAACTGATAGCACAAACCCATTAAAGTACAGTCATATAAATATAAACATTTTTATATATGTATAATAGATAAAACGAAATAAGTTGGTCGTTGTATCGTTTGGATGGTATGACCCTGATGACGATTAGATAGATATTTTGAGTACGAAGAGAATACTTACATCTAGGGTCACCTTCGAGTCGGGCTCTAGTCCTTTTGAAATGTTATCAGAATGTCCGACGCCGTGGCATGGTGGGCTAGAACGGTGTGCTTTGGTTCCCTGCGTCCAGAATGCACTCGGGATCGATTCCACCCCTGGGGGTGGGGATTTGAAGTCTTGGGTATAGGACCGTTCCCACTCAGCATCGTGAGGAAATTGAGGAGCTGCGCTAGGTAGCGAACCCTCGTCTAGAAAGGCAATTTCCCGGCTGGCGGCGACGAGATGCTGACCACTCTCCTCCACGTATTGGTTGAAAAATCGCCCACCTCTATCTTGTGTAGGTATGTGGACGTGAGGCCGGCTGTCGTGTTGGCAGGCCCAGGCACTTTTTGTGCTATTAAGCCATGGGTTACGTTTACATTCTCAGAATGCAGAGTAATAGACCAGCAAAATAGGCAATGCAACATAAATCAACAGGAATTGGAGTTGCTGGAAGACCTCGACGCCGATGGAGTCGGAACAGGTCAAATTGGCCTATATTGATGATGATGATGGTGATGATGATGACGACGACGATGATCTGTTATTTATCTCTTATTCCAGTTTCACCCTACCTGGTTCTTAAGCTCACGTGAGGATGCAGATAAATTCAGTGTCGTAGCCTTGGAACTTGCTGAACTTAAAATATCTACTTAATTTGGTATATATCCAAATTTTCTTTTGAATTATGCTGTTTACTCACTCTCGCACACGCTCGCGCACACACGAACGTTTCTGAAACTGCCTTTTCTTCTTTTCTTATTCAAGGGCCCACAAAGCACACAATTCCAACGAAATTGCAATATAGACATACATATGTGGTGCAGAAGGATTTAATGCTTATACGGCAAGGAAGCTAGGAAGAAGCTACCTTAAGCGTTTAATGAGTATATAAGTTATATAATATTTGTCCTATCTTCTAATTTTAGCCCCTCTTAATGGTTAAGCTGTATTAAAAACAACCGATTTAAACTTGTAAGGAAATGTTATATAAACTGATTCTTTCTGAACCAAAATTTTATTTAACTCGAAGTTTAATACACAACTATCTCTCCATCATTTGTTTTTATTCAAGACTATATTATTCAGTGCAACGTCTATCACGAATGTGTAAACCTTTTCCTGCCTATGATTTGGTATAGTGAATTGCTCAATAAATGCCTCGCGATAGATATTTACATTAAACAACTGTACTACATCCGTGAATTCTGAATTAAGTGTGCTTTGTACTACTTAAATGTATTCCAACATCGTAAAACAAACTTTACTCACATCCTGACCCAGCTGTTTGGAAACACTTTAGAAGCAATTCAGGCTGCTAAGTTCGACTTGTAATGAATACCTCATTCTGCAAGGCTGACGCAGATTAAGGGCAAGGAACTGCCGAACACGTCGCCATCCATAGCAATTTACATGTGTAATAGATGGTCTTTGATCTTGCGTGATTGAGAGCCTACAAATAGCTTCATATGCTGCCTCTTCGTGGTTCGGTACGACCATAATTTTCAACTTCATAATTCATTAAAAATAAGAAACAAAACTATAATTTTGGAGCTTCTTCTCGTTCCTTTCGCTGCTTATTTTATATTATATATAATGGGTAGTTAAGTCACAGAATTCTCTGCACCTATTGCACAATTTTCATAAACAATTCATAAGAAACGTATTATATTGTATATAAACCACTGTAAATATCAACATTAATTTATACGTATTTTATTAATACCAAATGCGAAGGCAACACCAATTATATCACAAACATATTGTTCAGTCATGATTTTAAATGAAAAAATAATTCATTTACAAACATGGAGCACTAAAGAAGAGTGAGTGAGTGAGTGAGTGAGTGAGTGAGTGAGCGAGTGAGTGAGCGAGTGAGTGAGCGAGTGAGTGAGCGAGTGAGTGAGTGAGGTTAAAGTGTTCGTCGGCAGCTAAGTCATTTGGGACCATCAAGAAAACATCATCTCAAAGCTGAAGCATAGAACATAGCAAATTTTAGAAATTTGTTTGAACCTAAATAGTAGAGATATTTTGATAAGTTCTATAGATTTCCTATCTCTACCACGTAGAGATGGGCTTTGCAGTATAAATCTAATAACGTACTTCGAATGTTACTGTTCTTCCTTTACACTTTGTGGACACAGATTGGATTTCGTATCTTTGCCTTTGACGTTTCCTCAATACCTTTTTCTTGATGCATGATCGTTCAAAGAAGCTCTGTAGACTCCGAACGCATTAGTTTGCTTCGTGACCATATCAGAATACATCAAAGGCAGCTTCCTGCACTTTTTACATTTGTATCTGTTGTTTGCACCAAGGAAGGAACACCCAAGACTGACATCAAGAGTAGTGCCATGGAATCTTGCAATAAAAAAGCGAAGAAAGTAGGGCTCTCGACCTCGCTTCAAATTCCAGTCAGTGTCGCTCGAGCGAAAGTCGTTCCATACCGTACTCCAGACATAGCGACAAGATTTACTCTGGACAATTGTTTCTATTACGTGGATAAATCTTGTCTTTACAATCGGAACTGGGAAAATGTATAAAATTAAACAGTACTGAAAAAATTTAAGCATGCAGAACAAAAATATTAATATTTTTCCAACTTAAAATCTTATATTTTTATTTAGTTATGTATCCATTTCTATTATATGAAATATTTAGTAGCTTCAGTGAAATATAGCGATGTAATTAAAACCAACAGTCTTATATAACATTTATGTACCCTACCTAAACTCTAAAAAATAAAACCATTTGAGCGAAAAAAGAAGAAAAACTTAATACAAATGATGCAATAATTAGTTCATTTCTACAAACGAGTCTCTTAACGAAGTATTCTACATAGCTAGACGTTTCTCTGCTACATTATATCAAGTAAAGTAATTATTGTGTTTCACCCAAAAACTGAAAAGATGTTTTGGGTCTTCCTGAACACCTCATGATGTCTGGAAAAAGGTCTGTGGTATATCTGTGTGTATTTAGTTAAGTAATCCTTTTAATGTTTTAACATTATTCAAATGGTAAAATAAAGGTTTTTCATGCGTATAAATACAAATAACAGCATGTAGACACCATCAGTACACATAAATATAAATTAATTGCATTATTATTATGCATTCTAAAATACTAAACCATATCGCTGGATGCATCAGGAATATAATAGCTGCCACGTGTAATATTTGTATAGATAACTGATAACAGTAAAATAATGTATATTTCGAGTGTTAAACATTACGATATAAAGTTGAATGTACTCAATTTACTTCCACATCAAAATCAAGCACAATCCTTTGCGAACAGTATTCCGATCTGATGCCTGAATTAGCAGTTGTTGCATAAATATGCACTGTTCATATATTAAACACAATACTATTTACACCACATAAAATTCTGTGTTTTCATATATTAATATAAAGAATATAAAACATGTTAAAATTTTTTTGGCTTTGTGGAAATTATATTATTTATAAAAAATTAATTTCTAGAATTTCTTTAAGTTGTATTCATGACAAACTACTTTAATTGTTTCTAATGGCAATTAATTAATAGAATACTACCAATGATTTGAACCAATGTTCCATTATTGCGTCTATTTCCAAACAGTAATACAACAGGTCTCTCTGAGAGACTTTTCTGAGGAAATCCAAATGTTCTAAATGCTCGTTTGCTGCGTACGTTTTGCTTGTGTATGTATTTTAAAACTGCAAAGCATGTGATATTCACATCAATAACGAAGTGCGAAATTATGAATTTCAGTTTGGCTAGTAATCAAAATTAAATGCAAATCGCGAAATAACAAACGAAATGACAAAAATTTACTACAATTTAATTTGGCACACAGTTTGTGTCAAACCGTGATGGTACAAAATGACAATGGATACAACTATGGACTTCGACAGAAAAAACATGCTATCTTATCGATAACTGCGATTCCGGCTGCTTTCAGCTTCCACTCTCATTTGTTTCATTCTCCATTATTGTAGATATTCCTACCTTTCTTTAAAGGTAGGGTAGAAAAAATGACATTGTGTAATGTCTACAATGCGTACATTCTTGAGAGAAACATCTTATTAGAGAAAATTGTTCATCCTAAGATGAAAGAAAGGATGAATAAATGCATACTAGGTTATTACTGTATTTACCTAGCTCCTAAAATTCTTGTAAACAAATGCGATTCCTATTTTACAGACGGGGTGAATTATCAGATAAAGTGGGTTTTAGGGTATATGCTTTATTATTAAAGGTGAAAAAACTCTGTGGATTTTGGCTTCACTCGTAATTTAAATTATTAAATTTTGCTATTATAAAGTAGATTGTAAATACCATATTCCTAATATTTAACGTACTGAAAATTTACCTAATTGGATGACTAGGGGAAGGCTACGTACTTCAAATCACTAAAGGAGAGAAAGAAACACTGACAGCCATAAAGCATGAAAAAGATACAATTCTTTGTGATGCGATGAAGGACAGAAAGGGACAATACACGTTTGTTGTCCTCATTAAAGTCCTTACCTTTGAAATGTTTCAGATGTTTGTGGAAGCAGTGAAGGTTCTTGTAAACGAATGTTTCAAGCCGATTCAAATACTCTTCAAGAGAACAGGTTTAACTTCTGCTTTATACGGAGTTAATTATATATCTTTTATTTGTTGATTGAGAACATATGTGAGATTCAGTTCTTACGTTGTAAACGATTTTGAATGGATGTTTCTGTAAAAACTTCTTATTTTATTGCACCAGGGTGATATGTCTTAATTGTACCTTTTACTGCTGGGAGCTGACATGAAACAAATAGAGAAATAGAAATAAATTGTTCTTTCACACTGGACCGTGTGTAGGCTAAATTGTGGAAACGTAGATTCAGACTGAAAAATTCAATGCCATAACCGGGATTTGAACCACGGATCTTCTGGTTGCCGTCCAGCCGCTGTAACCATTGAGCTGCTATATAGTAGCTCAAATGGTTAGAGCGGCTGGAACAAAACCAGAAGATCCGTAGTTCAAATCCCGGCTATGGCATTGAATTTTTCAGTCTGACTCTACCCCTTCATAGTGCGTCCTACACACGGCTAGTGTGAATGAACAATTAATTTGCATTAATTGTACCTAATAGTGGTCCGACCTATAAAGCCTGTCCTTAAAGTACTTACAGCATAGTAAGTCCCCATTAAGGTAGTTGTCCCATGTGTTTATGAGAACTCCTAGTGGTTTACCGGGAAAAACACGAGTCAGTTGGAGAATTTAATGTCATGTCGGCACGTTAGCCATAGTAGCTGAAATGGTTAGAGCGGGTGGACGTAAACCAGAAGATCCGTGGTTCAAATCCCGGCTATGGCATTGAATTTTTCAGTCTGGCTCTACCCCTTCATTATTTTAAATAAATTACGTATTTCAAAACTATGCATTTTTGCAATATTGTATTAATTTATTTTCTTTACAGCCCACATCTAATCTGTTTATACATATAAAATTATTCCTGCAAGAAGAGACCTTCACGAGCTCTTCCCAGAAAATTCAAGTTATACAGTTTATTTTTCATGCAAATATTTTAAATATCATAAGGCATTTTTATAAATCTCTAACACCCATTTCAAAATAAAAACAAATTCAAAAAATCTAGTTTAGTGCAAGGGGACAGGTATTAATATATCCGATAGTATCTTTGGAAAATGTTGAACTTAAGTTGGCATTTAACCGACTTTCATTTCTTCACTCACGCACACATTCACAAGCGCACACGCACAGGGAGAGTTTTCCAAAATCGCTCTTAGGATTCAGAAGACAAAATCCATGTAAATACATAAAAGTTCGTCATCGAACATTTGGATAGGTGGGACGCAAAATAAAAATTGATGAACAAATTTAGTTTGTGTGTGATAGAAGAAGCCAATGTAACGTTATAAATTATATGTTTATTTTTCTGTTACTTGTTTATTGTTTATTTTTGTGTTTACGGGAAGCTTTGTACAGTTCCTTCTCTTTTCGTGCGTGAAATTGGCGTTCTGGACAATATGCACTCGCATCCCGAACATCATTAGCGTAGTTTTTGTGACATTTCTAGCACAATTACACGCAACAGCTCATATAATAACCAAATGTGATAAACCTTCTCAGCCAGGCTTAAACCGTGTCAGGATACATAAATATGCAACAGGCGACATATATAATTTGGTTGCTATAGTAATTAAATCTCCTCCGTTGTGAACCACACCTAATGGCTCACTTAGTTGCTAAACGTAGCGTATCTGACACACAAGTTGCCGTTGTACTGGACATCTGGTCTCATTAATCACATTTTAATCTTGTTCTCCGAACCGCAGCTGCCAGACACATTCCAAGTAACGCAACGATTGAACTAAATTAAATTATTATGAAGGCTTTGTGCAGCTAATGGATCAAACGCAACGGGAACGGTATTTAGCAGGATAGTCTTCATTTCTTTCAATCCACTTATATCATTACTTAAAAAGAGGATCCTCTTAGATAATCTTTCTTAAGAAAATCAACTAACTCCGTTATAGCTTTGAGTTTGGTCCTGAGGAAGTCTTACAGCCTTAAATTCCATAGTGCCAAAATCCTAACTGAAAGAGTGGAACTATTCTATGCAACGAGTCATGGAATTTCAGCTGGGGCATCCCAGAGGAGCAATTATTTAGTTACCATATCTTCAAAACCTATAAGTGAAACTTTTCAAAGTCCTTTATTGTGATATTTGTGTTTTATTTCGGAAATTTAATTTTAAAGCTCATTTTCTTGTCATTTGATAATTATAACTCCCGTATTTTTGTTCTAATAAGGAGCAAATCTGGTTTTCTTCATTCTATAGGTATAACCTCCAAATGCTGGATAGATACACTTTAGTCTGGAATCTTTCATTTCTAAATTAACATTTCAGTTCATGTACAATCAGTGTCCAATGCTCGTGGTTTCGTATGTGGCAATAAAGAAACCAAAAGATATTTTGGTTAAGATACAAGAGCTATAAACCATCAGTTGCTGGTGTTCCTCTTGATAGAGTAAAACTGAGTTAAACTTCTTGATAGGTCTATTTCAACAGGAGAAAAAAAAAAACAAAAAAAAAAAAAACACGAAAGCGAACTCGCCTTGTGGAGTAATTTGGGTCTTCGAAGGAAATGGTGGATTTGACATTTCTAAAAGCAATGCAAGAATTTCTTCGTACCATATTAAAGCATTTCTAATGTTCTAACGTTCACCAGCTCTTAAACCAGTTTGAAAACAGAAAACAGGGAACCGGATTAGGGATCTCCGAATTAGCAGACAGTAAGACAATGACCTAGTGGTCCTGATTTCCCTTCTTATTATGTTTATACCCTACAGTTTAATTAGACTTCCTGCTTTAATAATGTCGGCAACATTTAAGGCTCTGTACATCCATTCCGATACTCCTGAGCACCGCCTGTTCGACTTCGGCCGGGAGACTTATTCACTGATTACGATTATTTCCTGCCCTACACTGAGTCGAGAAGTGTATATGGTGTGAGATTGCACATGAAATGCGTTAAAATAAAATTAAAAAAAAAACACATGACCTAACATAACATTTATAGAGTAAACACACCACTAAATATAAATAAATATAAATATGAGTACCTGGCATGCTTTAATTTATAAGAGTACTCAGACTAGTATGTGTTCAACTTTTTCTCCAAAAATGTTTGGAGAAAAAGTTGAACATCTACTAGTCTGACTGAGTACTCATAAATTACAGCATGCCAGCTACTTATATTTATATGAAATATACCTCACTTGAAATACTTTGACAATTCTCTACAACACCAATAAATATTTCAGACAAAAACCGCGAAATGACCAGAGCGGTTAAAGGATGTCATAGAAATGACCCCCCCCCCCAAAAAAAAAATATTCTAAGCTATGTTATTTCATTTCTATATACACTTTTCTCATAATATTTTCCAGTATTTGTCATTGTTTAAAATGCTCCTGACATCAAAATGTCTAACAACTTAACTTGTAATTTTTATTAAAACTTCAAGATTAACCAATATTAGATTATGTAGTATGTTTCATAAACTTTCAATTCCTTATTAACATTGTTTTAGTTTCTGAAATAAATAAACAAACGAATATTTGTTTATTTTACACTCCGCAGGTTTAATACAATTGAAACAAACTTCCAATATACTTTTCTTATTACGATCTGCTAAGTTCAAGAAACGTTTCAGTTGCATGCAACAAACTGTAATTATCCTGAACCGATTGATTCTATCCAGATAAAAAAAACTGCATATACTTGATACAAACGCGCATAGTTTACTGAAATATGCGCTATCTTCATATCACATTACCAGACTGCCATTAAACTTCCACTTTATTAAATAAAAATTGTGGTTTTTATATATTTGGCAAATATCTTGCCTTTAGTATGCTATTTACAGCTGATTTCCGCTTTTCCCTCCTTAAATTACCTAAGTTATGCGCAAGAAGGCTTGAGTGGATTTGCTGAATATTCATTTTGTAACGGATGTGCCATGATTCGAAATAAACGGCCAGTCTTAGGATAAAAATTATGTGTATTTAAACAGGGCTGTGCTGTTGAGTTATTCCCGTAGGAGAGGGGTTCCGATCGCTTCAGCTGCTGTATTGGAGCGCTGCGGATTCCTAGCACTCGTGCTACTTCTGACGTACTTCTGATGGGCCGAATATTCGAGCCTCTCCTTGATTGGGAGTTGTTCGGATTGGGTTGGACTCGACGGGCAGTGGTTTCCTACACCTTTGGGTATTGGGTACGTCTGACCAGACCAAGGCCGCTCAGATGGGGCAGAGGTTTATCTAAAAGGATCCGGGTACTATCCTGGAGAGCTATTAGCACGTGTGCTAGATCATGGGAGGCTCTTCGGTAGTCTTCCCTTTTGGGTTGACGAGCTTAAAGTGGCGCAACCACTTCCACACTGTAACGGGGTGAAGGGGGGAGCTTTTTAGACACCACGTACTGCACTACTGGAAAGATCCTCGGAGTGCGTGCGCTCCCGGGTATTAGAGGGGAAGTCGAACTTCCGGTTAGACCTCATGTTGAGTTATCATGCTACACTGACCTCTGTTTTTGTGTTCGTGCACTAAGAATATTAAATGAAAAATTCTGCCAATGTTACCGTCACATATCTTTCTCTACCTACCATTATTTAGTTTTTTATATCTAGCTTCTATAAAATATTCTTACAAAACCTTATTTCTCTTTTTACTTCCAGTTAATCGAGACAAATATTTTCAGAAATATATTTACTCATTTTGTTGCATATATAGGATAGCGAAACGACAGAGGTTCAAAAGTGGCAAATTAGCCTTACGTTTTTCACAATTTTGCAAGAGAAAGCTTTTAAAATGAGATGTGTTAGATTTATAATTTTCTCTAACGTTTGTCGTTAAGTTTATGTAGCTTCTAAAGATTTTTTGTTTTCTTTTTTTGTTTTTTAATTTTACGTCCTCAAACGTTAAGTCATATCGGACGGCGAATGAGATGGTTGAAATGATGCTAAATGTGTCCAGGGTCCATGGAGCTTAGAGCTACCCGTCATTCGTCTTTAAGGATAAGGGAAAACTCTGGGAAAAACCTTATCGAGGTAGCTCAACCTGACCGAGATTCTAACTCGGGACCTTTTGAACGTGAGGCAGACACGCTACCATCTATGCTACCGAGGCGGGCTTCTTAAGATTAGGAAACTTTGTCATATCAAATAGCAAATTGCTATTTTTCCCTCTTAGTGGCCGTGCAAACAGCACAGAATTTTAAAGACTTCACATAGAGATCCTATTCAAATTCCAGCTAATGTTTTGTGTACTGTATTCTTCTATGACTACAACAAAAAATGTGTTACTTTACGCCTGGAGGATGATTTGTATGTATATATGATCCCCCATCTTTCATATGTTTTAAGTGAGCGTGAGCATGGCAATAGACTGACAGTTCCAGCAGTCTGTAACGTCACAAATGCATTTTAATAGCAGTTTTAAGAGATTGAGTAGAATGTAAAAACTCCGTTTCTGTGTTTAAAGTCTTTTACCGGAAACCTCACAAAAATTGGCGGCTAAATGTATACAATGGTTGCGCAACCGATCTCAAGAAGTTTCGAGTTACCATTCGCCTATTAAGTATGAGAGAAAACGTCGGATAAAACTGCAAAGGAACTGTGTGACCATATTTCTATTTAATAACATGTTAATCTCTTGCATACTCCATTAACCATGGACGACAATCAGACTTTTAAATAAACATAACACCAAAAGTAAAAAGTAAACTACATATGATAAGTAAACTGTCTTTTTTGTAGTTTTGGCATACAAACACTAAGAACATAGCCTCTCTAAAAAGACATACTGGAGTTAACGAGGCTCTGCCAGCCAAATTAAGCTAAATATTGAATAAATTCAATCCTTATATACAATTTTTCCATAGACATAAAAATGTCTGACATGTTGCAAACACTTAACTTTCTTTGCTGTTATACGAGGCGTGTCTCCAAGGTGCTGGAGCCGTGAGGAACGTTATAGCCGTTTGCGATGGAGCTACTTCCGCCGCCAAGTGCGAGTTGCGTGCAATGATCCGTTTTTTGAGCGCCAAGGGCACTGCCCCACTGAAATTCATCGTCAGTTATGCGAAGTCTATGGTCCACAGTGTATGGACGTCAAAAACATGCGAAAGCGGGTCAGAAAGTTCAAAGGCAGACGTACACACGTCCATGACGAACAGCGTTCTGGTCGGCCTTCGGTTTCAGCCGAAACAACTCCAAAAGTGGAGCAAGAAATGCTTAAAGATCAGCGTGTGACAGCGAGCTGTGAGAACATATCCCTGAAGTCAGAAAGACTACGATTTTGTCCGAACATTTGTATTATCGCAAGGTGTGTGCGAGGTGGGTCCCCAAAATGCTCACCGAACACCATAAACGGCAACGTGTTGAAGCGGCCCACCGATTCCTGGAGCGCTATGCAGAACAGGACGAGGAATTGTTGGATTCAAATGTCACTGACGATGAAACCTGGGTGCACTACACAACACCAGAAACTAAAGAACGTTCTCGTCAGTGTCGGCATTCGAATTTGCAGAAGCCGCGAGAAGTCAGACATTTTCTGCCAGCAAGGTGATGGCCAGTGTGTTCTGGGAGAGAGAAGGTGTATTGTTGTGCGAGTTTATGCCTACCGGCACAACAATATACGCCGCTAGCTACTGTGAAACTTTAAAAAAATTGCAATGTGCCATTCAAGATCAAAGGAGGGGAATGCTGACGAACGGAGTGATTTTTCATCACGACAACGCTCGTCCCCATACTGCAGATGCAACGGCTGATCTTCTGGCCCAGTTCGGATGGGACATCCTCATCCATCACCCCTACAGTCCAGACTTAGCATCTAGTGATTATCATCTGTTTCTTGAGTTGAAGTCACACCTGGGTGGAACACATTTCCAGACCGATGATGATTTGAAAAACGAGGTTGAGCGCTACCTGCGCAACTTGGCGGGAATTACTATGACAAGGGTATACAAAAGTTGCCACAGGGCATGCAAAAGTGTATCGATCGCAATGATGATTACGTTGAAAATAGCTGTAAGTTCCGCCTTTCCATCAATGCAACCTTCATTGACAATAAACATGTTTTCTATATTAAATAAAATTGGAGACCTTATTTCACGGACACACCTCGTATAAACTATTCTTACAGCTACTTTATCTTACAGCTACTTCATGTTGATCTAGATACATAATTTTAAAAATTATCTTACTGCTAATTTTCTTGTACGTGCAGAAAAAACATGGAAATAGAGAAGGCCGTAAGCGATAATCTTTTAAGAGCACAGCTGGTCGCTAAGTAATGGCTTTAAAATTCGGTTCTTTTTCCATGCTCAAAAGATAACAAAAATGATAAATTTCCCATCTGAGAAATGTATAAGTTTTGGGAAAATTCAGAAAAAAATAACAGGCAATATCTCTAAAATAGCTCACTCCACACAAAGCACAAAAATTGTGCTTTTTAAGGAGATATACATTTGAATAGAAATATATTGTGAATGTTTTGCTGTTTTCTGTGTGTGCAGAAGTGATCCAAAATGAAATAGACTTCTGAGGACATTAAAAAGAGGACAAGATGTACATTTTATTTATTATAGAAGTATCAAATATGACATTTTAAGCACAATCGTTTTTGAGGAAATTAAAATTGTCGGAAAATGTTCCATGTAAAGGGTAGCCTGGCCTTGGGGGGGAGGGGTTGCAAATTGTGTGTTCTATACTTAGAAGATAAGTGAACTAAAATACCAAATTTGGTATTTAAGCGATATTTGGCTTTTTAATTACGCATACAGGCGCGCGCGGACCTTCTTCTGAAGGTTTGTAAGATACCTCAAAACGTGCATTCTTACTGAAATCTTCATATTGATTTTTTGGGTGGAAATAAATGGTTCCTCTACTTACTAGACGTAGTAGAGAAAATAAAAAGACTAAGAAACTTACGCAATTTTTTATAAAATACTGTACTTTATTTCAGTACTCACTTTCACTAAACTGATTTCAGGACAATATGAATATTGATTCTCTCATCGATTTTTAACAAGAAAGGTCGTGTGCAAAAGTAAAAGTCATGTGTTTGCATAGCGAGACCTTTAACGTCAAGGTACACCACCTTGCAGCTGTGCAGTCATAACAACAGGAAAGACCTATGTCCGAATCAAACGACATACATCTGCTACACGTTTTTACTTTATTTACGTTTGTGCACAAGGTGAGCTAGTAAAACCCACGCTCCCAACTCCTACATGACCAACATCCAGTGGTAGAAACTAAAACGTGATGGCGCAAGCCGAACTACCAATGAATGAAATTGTTAATGAATGAATTCCAAATCTTGTTTCTTTCCTTCTTTAATTCAGAAACAATGTTAACTTGAATTCCAGTCCTACATTTTTTCTGTACTGGCGTACACAGCATACTGATGTCTCATATTTGCTACTCTGTAGGTGAAGTAACTAAAACTATTTTGTATCTTTGCATGTTGATGTCGTAATGTAAATTGGATGTATTAACATTAGTGTAATCGAATATAATACCGAGCGGGGTGGCGCAGGCGGCAGCCACCCCATGGACTCGCTTTCGGGAGTGGGTTCGATTCCCGCAGTCACATCCCCGAGATGTTAAGCGAATTTTGGGGAAGTTAATTACATCCCTGGCATTTCCTGTTTCTCTGTTTCACTTCGCTTCTTCTTTCTCTTCATCTTCATTCTGCTTGGTTGTTACAGGTTTGTAATATCGGGGGAATCTCGGAGTTGCATGGCTAGGAAACCTTTATCTATACCTTTATCCATGAGCTCCGGAACCCGGAGTAGGATGCTTAAGCCTGCAATGGAACATCGGTAGCAGGAGTTGCTCCCGGGAATCCATAACCGAAAATTGTAGTTATCTTTATCCTCCGCTATTGTCTCTCCTATGCCTAGACAGCCGCTGTCTCTCTCACGTCATCCCTTCCTTCCGGCGTGTCCTATCAGAGACCGAAAGATCCTCAACAGGCGAGGTGCCATTAACACTTTCACTGAACAAAATGTATCAACGATAATATGTCAATATCGCATTCGAGAGCTCCCGGATTCGATTTCAGTTAGAATGGCCACTCAGACCTTAGGTTTTCTTCGTGGTTTTCAAGGATCGGTAGGAGAAGGCTGGAATGGTTTCCCTTTCACCAGAGATTCCCTGTTTATTTACTGCTCAACACATCATTTCCTTTTATCTCCTCTATACTTGTATAATCAGGCGAAGGCGGTGGTTTGTTGCAGAAGGACGGCGGACTTTGCGCTATGGACTTTGCCACTTTGCCGCTTCTCACAAATGATGAGATCTTGTTCTTCCTGAAAATTCCCTGTGCACCCCTACGAACCCGATGTATAGGTGTCTAAAGCATTAGGGTTGGTGCCATGTTGGAATTGTTCAAGGCCTCTTCCTCGGCAGTAAAGTCTGTTGAGCTAACTGGTCTGCACGTCGGCCGACTCCTTTGACGATCCCTTATAATCGTTTTACAACGCCGGTCCTCCTTCTCCCAGACCGTTCTGCAAGATTGCCACCTTTCTCAAAACGTCATGGGTATCGTACGAGGTTTCGTCTAAATAAATTATCTTATGTCCATTACTGCGAAACTTCCTTAGTTTTGACGATATATATATATATATATATATATATATATATATATATATATATATATATATATATATATATATCGCCAAGCTACAATTCTACTGGATTCCATAACCCTTATCTGATTCAAAGTGAGGTATTGGAAACCCAGCTCATTTAGGAGGCCGCGCACAGTGCAGTGCCCGTAAGGAAAATCACAAATTTCTTGCAAATGTGCAACCAATTCGTCTATGGTGGGCGCTCTTCCTTTTGCATGGAATCTATAAATTTTTCGACGAATTAAATCGCATGTGAAATTATTTACATTAGAGAAATGTTTCCTTTTGTTTTCACACTTGATCAGCGTCTTTGGTATTCCTTTCGTCACAGTATTTCTTACTGTATTTCAGTGAATACCCAGAATTTATCATCAGGTTCATTGCATGATCCCTTACCAAGATTATTTTTCAGCACATATTTATGTGTTCAAAGCAAGCGCTTGAATTTGCTTAGAAAGAGTTCCCGTTATAACGTTGTTTTTTGAGACTTTTCCAGTAACATAACTCGGCCCAGCAACACTTTCCAATTCATTCACACTACTGTCATCACTTTCATTATTTTCACCTGACTGAAAGATATCTACTACTTCATTTACATTTACCACTGCATTTCCCTCCCACGGTCTCCACATCGTGACACACAACGAATTGCTGCACATAATGAAACAGATCAACTAGAAGTTGGAACTTTGGCAACTGATACTCCACGTGGCGTAAACATGCGATTGTCATTTCAAGAAAATCAGAGTTGCTACTGGTCCTCAAGGACAGTGTTCCATTTCTGAAGTGTGGAGATATATTTATGACGGTCATTAGTGGGCGGGAGGGTCAGGTTCCTTTGAGTCCGAACTGCTCACACGTTGACTAGACCGACTTTACAAGTGGTCGTCCAGATCTAGTCATCCCATCATCCCTACCTCTCAGGGTTCAGATTGGAAGCACAAAGGACCCTACGTGATATGCTCTGCTGAAGGCCTATGTTCTAAGATTCTTAACCCTAACTTCGACATTTCTACACAATTATAAGCAGCATTATCAAACCTAAATATCGTTATTTTATTATCTACAATCTCACAAGTCTACCATTGCACCGTATTTCATCACGTCTTCTATAATATGAAAGTGGTATTTCTGTAAATATTTGTATAAATATTCAGAAAGGCTTTCTCCACTTCAACCATCTAAAAAATGCGTCTGGTCGGCAGTGGCACATACCACACATTTTTCTGAGCTGAGGGTGTCAACCAGACCGCTTATTGCATTGGGGTGCAAGGGGCAGATAAACGCCAACTTAACGAGAAAAAAAAGAGCGCATTATCTATTAGTATGAGCTAAAGATTAGTGAGACAGTACAGGCAAATACCTAAGTATGTAGCATTTAAATCTCGCTCTGTATTGTGCTCGCTGAATAACGAACAATTTTTAAGTAAATTTTCATTTTATGATAGGACTAATTTCAGAATTGCTTAAAAACGGGTACTACTATGAATTTGTTTTCAGATATCTTTTAGTTTTACTTTCTCCGGCATAGATTAATAGATAAACATTGCATTTTATTCAGATTTTGTCAGATAAAAAACAAAATTAGTAGGATGTTTTCAAAAAGCTCTCCCAATTACTTGAGAATGCTTAATTTTTATGTATTAAATGGCTGAAAAAATTTTGAAGACAGTTTCGTAACAAATAAAATGTTTATCTTGAATTTTTGGCAATAGTCTGTGAAGTAACTCTTCATTAGGAATTAATTTTGAATAAATCATAAGAGATGAACTTCTCTTTAAAATAGATCATTTGTTTTAACAAACGAATATCAATAACTTCGGTTCTGTTCTGTTGTTTAACACTTCTGTTAAACCAAATATTTGTACAACACGCTTTATAATTGAGGTAAATACTAAGGTTCTTGTCTCAAAACGGGCGGCTTGCGTATTCCCATATTCCCTTCTACCTTCATTTGTTAACTAATGGGCATACAAAGAGAACCAAAGCTACTCGTGTTCGTTCACATTTGAGATTTGTGTTGAACAAAACGGCGTCGGGGCGGCCAAACCAAAACAAAACAACAGAAATTCATCGACAAAGGAAGGGTCAGTACGGTGATGCATGTTTGTCACAGCAGCAAGTCTACGAATGGAGTGGAAGTTCGCAAATTGTGTGACTTCAGTGGAAGATGCTCCACGTCCAGGCCAGGCACAACGAGTTGCGACCGCACAGAACATTGCAGCAGTTGAAACCATAGTGAAGGAAAACAGCCGAGTGACACTGAATGACATTGCAGCATGTTAACAGATTAGTCATGGGTCAGCGCACCACATTGTGCATGATGTGCTCCAGTGTCTGCAAGACGGGTGCCACGGCAATTGACTCCTGAAATGAGAGAACGACATGTTGATGCTTGTGAAGAACTTCTTCGGCGCTTTGAACGGGAAGGTGGTGGTTTCCTTGCAAGAACCTGCTTCACTTCCTCCAACCGTAAACGAAGAGGGCGAGCAAGGAATGGCGTCACCCCTCATCACCAAAACCAAAGAAGTTTCGAACAGAACCATCAGTAGGGAAGGTTATGCTGACTCTCTTTTGGAACGACAATGACGACATTTTGGAGCATTACATGCCTAGAGGGACCACTGTCACCAGTGAATCATACACAGATCTAAAAATCATCTGCAGTCTGCAATCTAATCAAAGCGACGTGGGTTGCAGGGGTCGCTTTGCAACATGACAATGCAAGGCCCCACACTGCCCATACAACAGTTGCAACAATCACATACCTGCATTTTGAGTGTCTTCCTCATCCACCATACTCACCAGACCTTGCCCCAAGTGATTGCCATGTTTGGACCACTCAAAGACACAATGGGAGGAAAGAAATTCCGCTCCGATGAAGAGGTACACCAGGCGGTGCATGAGTTGCGCGGACTACCAAAAGAATTTACTTCTAAAGGCATTTATGCACTTTGTAAGCGCTGGAGGACTTACATTGATACAGCTTTGCACCACTTCTGCACAATAACTAATATTTAAAAACATATTTAAGGTTTTCATTTCACTCACCCTAGGACCTTCCCTTCTTTTACTGGGGTATTCCGTTATCAGGGCAGCCTGACGCCAGGGCACCCAATAGTGGGAGGACCAGAGTTCCTGGCTGTTATACCAAAGAGTTTGTGATTTGTTGCTTTAAGCCATTTGTCATTGTGATAACGGACAAGTGCAAAGCGACATTAATTTCTGGGGAAACTGGAAAAGTGTATGTTTGCTATGGTTCAAATTTTACTAAAATATTTGGAAACTGACCTATAAAATTCCAAATTTGATTAAAAATTACATAAAAATACAAAAAGTGACCTTACAAGGGAACTATCACCGCACGCACGGCGCCACGCACATGAATATTCGATGGCATGATGCCTACTGTACATAAACCATGTGCACCAAAAATCTGCCGAACGCCCAAAACTGAAACCTGGAAAGTGTCGCATGCAACCACTTGCAAGTATCTGCTGGACATCCCTTGTCAGCTCTGTGCCAAGTGTGGGGGACAGCGCTCCATGTATGCCATGTATAAACCGCTGCCCGTGAGGGGTATACAACCCCTGCCGTATAGGTTCCTACGTAGTCTGAGCTAATTTTCGGGTACTTCCAAGTATACTCCGCACCTCATTCTTGGCACACAGTCAAAAATGATGTCATCAAACTCTCTCTCTCTCCTTCTTCTTCTTCTTCTTCTTCTTCTTCTTCTTCTTCTTCTTCTTCTTCTTCTTCTTCTTCTTCTTCTTCTTCTTCTTTTTGACAGTGCACCTTTACTCATTCTCTTAATTTTGATGGTCCTTCTCAAAATAGTCGCCCCTGAATGCGATGCACTTGTCCAGCGTTTCTGCCGGTCTTCAAAGACATGCTGGAAAACATTTTTTGAGAGATTCTTCAAAATCGCCTCCGCAGCCTTCACCACTGCTTCTGATGATAGGTAATGCCTCCCACAAAGGCGTTTCTTCAAGTTAGGGAATAGAAAAAAGTCACATGGGGCTAAATCCGGACTATAAGGGGGGCGAGGGATGCACTGCACGTTGATTTTTGCAAGATATTCAGCAACAACTTTGGCAATACGCGGCCGCGCATTATCGTGGTGCAGCATCCAGCCTGTTTCACGGAAATGTCGTTTGCTCCTGATATGGACTTGCAATGTTTTCAGGACAGCCCTGTAGTATTGTCCAGTTACTGATGTGTGTGCAGGTACAACACGCTGATAAACCATTCCAGGAATATCAAAGAATGAGATGACCCTAACTTTCCAAGCAGAAGCAAACACATTTGCTTTTGGGGGGGTTGGTAATGAAGGAGATCTCCACATTGCCCTTTGCTGTTTGCTCTCACGATCAAAATGATGTAGCCAAGTTTCATCAGCAGTGATTACATTTGAAAGACACTCTGGATCTTCCTCTAACATAACTTTAACTGCATGTTACCTCCATTGTAGCGGTAGGCGATACTGAACATGTCTGAACTTGTCTGGTTCTCACAGGCGGGAACCAGAAGTACCAACAATGAAACTATTATGGCGTGTCTGTTTCACATTAAGCTAACAGAGTATAATAAGATTGAGTTTTAGTGCGAGAAATTATGACCGTAAAAAATTATGATTCCTTATTGAACAGCCCTCGTAATATATTTATTCTTATTGCTTGCAAATATTAAAAAATAATTTTAGAAGCGGGTGTTACAAAACCATAGCGTTAATTCTTTTGATTTCTCATAAAACTCATTGCGAATAAAGACACTTCACAGTGTAATGATACAACACACGACTTGGATAACAGCAACCTGTTTATCATTTAACATTTTGTTAAACATTTTGTTTAACAATTGTTAAATGGAAAACTAATTTGTCAGTAGTTTGTCACAAGGATTTATTAGTGTAATTTTATTGCAACAGCTTCCCTGGCAATAGCCATTCTTCTCCGGCAGTATTTACATATAGTATGTTTGTTGCTTCCAAAATTGTCAATAATGAGTGTTACTCTTATTTTTCAGTTGAAGTGGTCTTTCTTAGGTTTGAAAAGTTATTGTTATGCAATATATTACTAACATAAAATTATAAAAGTCTTGATACGCAGAATTTAAAGGCAGTAAGACTATATAAGGAAACAACGATGTTATTTTCGAAAAATGTCTTGAAATAGAATATGCAAAATCGGAAGATGAAATACTGGTTCTGGTTAACACAAATCATAAAATTAAGTGCAACTTGACTTATTAAACTTCTGGCTTCGTATTTTTATCTCTCGCAACCTTCAGTTACTGCTTATAGATACATCTGGAAATGTATGTGATAAAATGAGAGAAAGAGAAACAGACAAAGAGAGAGAAAACAGCAGTAAACGTGCATGACAAACTGCGTCAGTTTAAAGAATTAAGAAGTGCAGAGAAAACCAGCATAGTTAGTAACGTCTCTCGAGGGAACTGGAGCGAGAACATGCAAAGTTGGGTATTTCAACTCGTCTGGAGTAATTAGAAATCTTCAGATACCGTCAGACAAGGATGAAGAGGTGTAGATTTGTTTTAAGAGCTGACATCAACCGTGAAGCGAGTTCTTAAAGATAATCCAGGGAAAGGAATTCTCAGAGAGACCGAGAGAGAGAGAGAAATACGGAAGGGTAGAAATATAAGGTAAAGGGCGAAGAGTAAAATGTTGCTGAATTAAAGGTGCCAGATAGGTAGAAGCAAGAGTGTGAACGACTTTAAAGGGAGCAAAGGGGTCGTAACTCTGTAATAAGGAGTGGTATAAAAGGTTTTATTAATCATCCTTAGATGAGCAGATGATGCGCAGTGGAGAATAAACTACTTAGGCAACGTGAAATCGGAGGAAAACAGAATTTCCTCACCCTGCTTTTATTTCTTGCAAAAAGTATTAGCTGAGAAGGTCCAATGGTTTTTCGCAGCAGGGCACCTCTATGTTCTGTGAGTAATCCACCGTTTCCTGCCGAGCTGCTATCGCATAAAAACTTGTATACCTTGTGCGGCTTGAATCAGCAACCTCCACATGTTTCCTTTCCTCTGACTATTACTTTCTTCTGCCCACGTTTATATCACATCTCCATCTGTGTAACACCGTCTTCATCAAATTAAATACTTATTTTCTACCTTTCCTACTTCGGGATGCCTTTTTAAATATTCCTTATAGTAGGTAAAAAGATTTTGATGTTGACGTTTGACAAACAACACGTTTTGAACTCCCCTGAATTTAAAGTTCATATTTTTGTACTTTATCATGTAGGTACCCAAAAGGTGGTCTTGAATTCCAACCAAATATCCAATAGAGGAATTCAACTGGCCATACGTATTTTTGTAAACCCTATATAAAACTATTTTTAGAAAAAGGTTTCTGTATGTATATGCATATGGTAGGTTACAACATTTAGCCCGCCTTTGTAGCGTAGATGGCAGCGTGTCTGCCTCACGTTCAAGAGGTCCCGAGTTCGAATCTCGGTTAGGGTGAGTTACCTGGATAAGGCTTTTTCCAGGGTTTCCCTTATCCTGATGGACGAATGTCGAGTAACTCTAAGCTCCATGGATCCCGGACTCATTTGAGCATCACTTCACACATTTCCACTCATCGTCCGATATGATTTAACGTTGGAGGACGTAAGTTAAAAAAAATTACAATATTTACATGACAAAATCTCGGTCTTAAAATTAATGGAAGAGGCCTGTGAAGCCTTCATACAAGTGCATTTTCTATAACTGCTATGACTAATTAACCATTTTAGGTAAACGAAAAGTACTGCAAAAAAACATAGATATATTTAAATAATGTTTTTCTTCATTTCTTTTTTGCCTTATTGCTATTCACTTCTTTCTTGCAACGTCATGGAATTATTATGACCCCTTTTAAACAACTGGCTAATTATTCTGTTTCGTCTATCCTTGTGTTTAAAATAAAATGTTTATCTCGATCAGTAAATTTACGAATAAAACATTTATCAAAGTGAATGAAGAAGGTGGTGCCATGACGGTGTGGTTAAACCACTCACTTCATGTCAAGGCAGGCCACACCGTGGCCGAGTAGTTAAGACCACTCGACTCTCACCAAAGCGCCCAGGTTCGATCCGCACGTGAGATTTGTGACCGACAAAACGGCTTAGGGGCGGCATTTCTCCAGGTGGTCCGGTTTCATTCCACCGGTGCTTCATTTTCATTTCATGCATCATTAGTGTCACATCCCGCGGTGCCGCATGGAGTAAAAAAGGGGGTGTTAAACACTACAGTAATCACCATTACGTCAAGGCAGAACAACCTTGGTTTTTTTCCCTTCTTTTTGTTTAATTTACGTCCTCCAACGTTAAGTCATATCGAACGGTGAATGAATTGGGTGAAATGATGCTCAAATGAGTCCGGGGTCCCTGCAGCTTAGAGTTACGCGACATTCGTTATGAAGGAAAAGGGAAAACCCCGGAAAACCTTATCAAGGTAACTCACCCTCACCGAGATTGACACTCGAGACCTCTTAAACGTGAGGCAGACATGCTACCATCTACGCTATCAAGGCGGGCGAACAGCCTTGTGTGCAACCATTTCTCATCAAATTTAATTCTGTAGAAAAAGGGTTGGAGGTTTGTCTCCACTGAGAAGTCATTAAAAACCAGTGTTCTTAAACAGCCTAAACCTGGTATAAGTTCATTTTAATTGAAGAGAAACAATAGCAATTCGTCATTATGTGAACGTGTTAATTTTAGCTGTTGTTGTAATTTACGTCATCCAACGTCAAGTCATATCGGACGATGAATGAAATTGGTGAAATGATGCTCAAATGAGTCCGAGGTCCATGGAGCTTTGAGTTGCCCGACATTCGTCTTGCAGGATAAGGGAAAACCCCGGAAAAACCTTATCCAGTTAACTCACCCTGACCGAGATCCGAACTCGGGACCTCTTGAACGTGAGGCACACATGCTACCATCTACGCTACCGAGGCGGGCTAGCTAATCTATTCAAAACTGATCCAAAATTTACATTTATAGAAATACTTTTAAAACTTCAACATTTCCCACACAATGATGAAGATCTTAAGTTTTAACCTTTCTAGAAAAATAAAAATCGCATTTTTATAAAGCTTTTCTTAGACTGTTACTGAATGTTATGAGGGCACAGGAATTTAGCAGTGATTTCGTTTGTGGTTCTCGTGATAAAAGTCCCGGTTCCATATCCGGCTATGAGGTGGTAATTTCAAGCTGGGCTCCACCTCTTGACTGGTTCATACGAAGTTTCCCCGAAGTCCAATGTGGATCACAGTTTACTCCACCAGCGCCCCCTCCTCCGAAATGAGTCAAGTCATCGCTTGATGGAATGTGGAAACCACCGAAGACCTTAAAATCACACGGGGAGTCCTTGAATTCTATGATAGGATATTTTACTGTTTCATGTACCATATAAGTAATTCTAATGTATATTTTTTGGACATTGCTATACAATTTATTGTTTTGAGAAATAAAGATATTATGTATAAATATTCTGCTTCTTCTTTAACTTCCCTAATTCTGCCACTATCATGGTGTTAGGGGATTCTTGTTCCTCTATCCCTTTTACGGTCGGGACTGAGGAACCGAAGCTTTGGATCCGATACAAAACCAGGATAGGTGATCAGCCCAATGCCTGTGTGAAGGTGAAGGCGAGATGAATGATAGGAAAGATGATGGAGCAATTGGTGGAATGCTGACGGGGGAAACCGGAGGACCCGGAGAAAGCCCGTCCCAGCGCAATGTTGTCCACACCACAGATCTCACTTTGCGATCGCCTGGGATCGAAACCGAGCCAGCTTGGTGAGAGGCAAGCGATCTAACCACTCAGCCATGGCGCGGCCTCTATAAATATTAGTGTCCAAAAATGCATAATTTAAATGTGCGGCAAAAACTGCAGTCCTACAGAAATTACTTTTAAAATAATGCAAACAAATTCTGTACAAACCGGCACTAAGATTTACTTATTGTATATTTCGCTTTGCAACCCTTTCCCTGATTTTATTCTTCTGGTGCCTTCTTTAGAATGATTCACTTGTTTCGTTTTTCCTGTTGATTACAAAGGATGGCCCGATTTCGATGCAGTTCCAAACAGTTTGCTGCTATCATTTGTCACGCTTTATTCCCTCCTTTTTCTTCTTTCCACTCCATTCGTTTTCCCTTAACTTCTACTTTATAACCCTTCGCTATTGATCTCTTCTTTCAGTAATCTTGATTCTTACGTAGCACTGTTATTTGCACTGTCCAAAGTAGATAGAAAGTCATCTCCAGGAGCTGAAGTACAGAAACGTCCTATTTTTTCGAGAGAACTCTCTCCCATATATGATTCCACATTATTACTTCTATCCAGTGCTGGATATTCTCACTGTTTTCTTAGCAAACCTCCTTTGCACCCTTCACCACCGAATAATCTAAATATTTATTTAAGACTGCACATTCATACACTGTTTCACTATCGGTTGGTACTGTAACAAATCAGTTTCTATGCCTTTAATATCTGGAACAGTTTTAACCGAGTGCTAATCATAAACATTGAATTGAAACTGTAAATTATTAAAAATACGAGGGCTGTTCAATAAAGAATGATTACAATTTTTTTGACAACATACCCTTACTCATCCTCATAATTTTGATGGTTCTTCTCAAAATAGTCTCCCCTGAATGCGAGGCACTTGTCCCACTTGTCCTCTGCCAGTCTTCAAAGACATGCTGGAAACCATTTTTGAGAGATCCTTCAAAATCGCCTCCGCAGCCTTCACCACTGATAGATAATGCCTCATACGAAGACGTTTCTTCAAGTTAGGGAACAGAAAAAAGTCACATGGGACTAAATCCGGACTAAAGGGAGGGTGAGGGATGCACTTCACGCAACAACATTGGCAATAATTGGCCGCGCATTATCATGGTGCAACATCCAACATACTTCACGGAAATGTATTTTTTTTTTTTTTTTTTTTTTTTGCGCCAGATATGGACTTGCAATGTTTCCAGGACATCCCTGCAGTATTGTCTAGCTACTGATGTGTGTGCAGGTACAACCTGCTGATAAACCCTGCCATTAATATCAAATAATGGGATGACCATAACTTTCCCAGCAGAAGCAACCACTTTTGCTTTTTGGGGGTTGGTGATGAAGGAGATTTGCACTCTGAGCTTTGCTGATTGCTCTCAGGATCAAAATGATGTAGCCAAGTTTCATCAGCAGTGATTACGTTTAAAAGAAACTCCGGATGTTCCTCTAACATCAACTTTAACTGCTTACAGACCTGCATGCGAATGTCCTTTTGTTAGGGAATCAACACTCTTGGAACCCATCGCCCACAAACACGTTTCATGTCTAATGTTTCTGTCACCAACACCCAATGAAATATTCAGTATTTCAGAAAGTGATCTTAAGGTAATTCGTCGATCCTCTCTCACAATGGCAGCAGCAGTGTTGATGTTTTCTTCCATAAGAGAAGGAACTGGAGCACCGGGTCCACCTTCCTTTGAAATTGATTGTATCCCCTCTTTAAACATTTTAAACCACCTTCGAGTTGTGCTGAAGGGAAGAACAGACTATCCATAGGCCTCCTGTAACCTTGTATAGGCCTCAACTGAAGATTTGTTGAGACGAAAGCAGAATTTCAAAGCTGCATATTGTTCCTCGCGTGTTACCTCCATTGCAGCGGTAGGCGATACTGAACATGTCTGAACTTGCCTGGTTCTCACAGGCGGGAACCAGGAGTACCGACGATGAAACTACTGCGGCGTGTTTGTTTTACATTAAGCTAACAGAATATAATAAGATGGAATTTTAGTATAAAAAATTATGACCGTAAAAATTATGATCATTTTTTATTGAACAGTCCTCGTAATTATACTAGTTATTACCAGCTCATATAAAGGTTTTCGGTATTAATAGGATATTTTTAAGGAGGCGCCTTCAGATAGACTCACATAAACAAACGTATGTGTTATTATATCCGAGGTCATATCACTCGGCTGTTGACCTGCTTTTCAGAGAACAAGAAACGGACTGATCCAAACACTGCATTAAGTGTGGCCTCCATAGGGCATTCGAATATTATATATATATATATATATAACTTCCCTGCTAGATAGATGGGTTAATGCCCAAGAAATAAGTAGATAAGGACGAATCTAGCTTACCTTAATTCTCACTACTTTTACTTCCCAGAGCCCTATAAGTCTTGAATATGTCGAATCTGCATTTGAGGTAACGGAGAAATTACTTTGGTCCTCTCAATCAGCCAGTGAACTGTGTGATATCTTTCGGACCAATAACTTATGAACACAAAATTCCAAGTCAGCCATGATAAGACACGGCCTTCCGGCAAGGAGATGTGTTGGTCACAAAGTAATTTCCATACGACTATAGATGATTGGCAACTTGTCAAAGTCGAATTATTACAGAAGCCTTTGAACAGTTGAAGACCATCTTTTACTCGACAACTATTATTTAATACTGAAACTTTAAGATGTCAAACACTATTTTAAATATTAAATCAACTGTAACTTTACAATAACATATTTAGGATTACAATGAGGATTACTACGGTGGGAATTCGGCACCAAAACCTTCGGCTAGGTCTACC
Organism: Mantis religiosa; assembly: GCA_030765055.1. Classification (NCBI taxonomy): domain Eukaryota; kingdom Metazoa; phylum Arthropoda; class Insecta; order Mantodea; family Mantidae; genus Mantis; species Mantis religiosa. The sequence goes on from CM060951.1 coordinate 188,193,259, forward strand.
TGTGCCTAAACCCAAGTGGGACATTCCCGGGAGGAAGAGGCGAGAGAAGAAACAAAGGAACAACGAGAATGCGGAAGGCAGGGTCCCTACTATTCTCTACCGGCAATCCTGCGCCGTGGCGTAGTGGGTTAAGGCATCATGCTTTGGTTCCGTGCCACGGAACGCGCCCCGGCTTCAATCCAACCACTGGGGTGCGGATTTTAAGTCTCGGGTATAGGAACGGTGCCCACTCCGCATCCTGAGGAAGTTGAGAAGCTTACGATAGGTAAGCTGCCCTGGACAACAAAGCCAACTTTCCTGCGGGTGCCGAGATGCTGACCACATCTCCCTGTATCGATTAGTTAAGTGCAGAGGATCTACCCTAAGTCCGAAAACTCCGGGGTCTTTGCATAGGGCAATACCTCATTTCTTAAAAAGCCCCCTCCCCCGTTGACAGCAACGTCAAGAGGGGAAGGAAGTGAATACGCCACTTACACGCGTCAACCCCGAAGGGAAGACTACCGAAAAACCTCGGTGGGGTTGCCTGGTGATCTAGCACACCTTCTACTATCTCTGCAGGCTAGTAACCGGAACTTATGATGCAACCCTCTACCCCCTCCGGCAGCAGTAGCTTGGCCGGAGGTACCCAATTTCCCGCGGGTGTCGGGAACACACTGCCCCCCTCGAGTCCAACCCAATCCGAACAACTACCAATCAGGGCGGGGCTCGAATGTACGGCCCGAGGTTCCTCTAGTAACGTCAGAGGTACCACGAGTGCTAAGGATCCTCAGCGCCCGCACCACGGTAGCTGAAGGGGACGGATCCCCTCCCCTACGCGATTGCATAATCGCCCATCTCTGCCTTGTGTGTATGTGTGTGTGAGGCTGCCAGTCGGATTGGTAGGCCTTGGCCCTATATGGGCTGTTACCCCTTGGTGTAATTTATTATTATTATTATTATTATTATTATTATTATTATTATTATTATTATTATTATTATTATTATTATTATTATTATTATTATTATTATTATTATTATTATTATTATTATTATTATTATTATTATTATTATTATTATTATTATTATTATTATTATTATTATTATTATTATTATTATTATTATTATTATTATTATTATTATTATTATTATTATTATTATTATTATTATTATTATTATTATTATTATTATTATTATTATTATTATTATTATTATTATTATTATTATTATTATTATTATTATTATTATTATTATTATTATTATTATTATTATTATTATTATTATAACTCCCCCGGCAGGGCAGTACGACCGGCATCCCACCCGCCGTGGTCTAGAAATTCAGTTCGGCCCGGAGACCGGAAAGCGTCCTAGCGAAAGAGGAAGTGTCATATCATCTTGCCATGCACCGCCGAAACACCAGCCGATACTTCTACCCTGAAAGAGATCACCAGATGAAAGATGATGTGAAATAATAATGGAGAAGAAATAGAGGGACAGGAAATTCGGGGATGTAATTAATCTACCCGAGCATTCACATGGCGTTCCACAAAACCCCCGATAAAACCCATGTTCAGGTAAGTCGGCCAAGGGAATCGAACCTGGCCTTCTCGAATACGGGTCACAGACGAAACCGCCTGATCCGCCACGCTCGGTTATGGCATATTTAGTACGAATGTGTTCATGAGAGTATGTGACCTTCGTTGCAGGCTATTAACCCAACTGAGCATATTCTATATCCTACAGATTAAAATTAAGCATCAATAAATGAGGGTTCATATGTTTTAGTTGGAGCATCAAGTACAATGTATGGAGGAAAGACATTGTATTTGGTAGGTGTATTATACTTGAGGTGATTAAAATACAATTTGTTTTAACCTATTTCTATAAGCAGAAATATTTTTTCTTGGTTTCTCCATTAAGTATATATGTTAATTAAGATTTTATTTTATTTTATCTTAAATAACTCAAGCTCCATCTACTCAATGATAATATCACCCTAGTTCAGACTAGTTCTTAAACGTCAGCTTACTTGTGAACTTGCAGCCATACAACACTACAAACCCTAAAATGTTGCTATGACTGAAGCTTAGAACGCATGTTCACTGCAATAAATGCAGAAGACGTACATATAAAATGAAGAGTATCCCATTTTATAGCAATCCATGCAGACTTAGTTTATAAGTCAATGCTGCTTTCTGTAAACATGGTCGAATTTTATTATCCCTGATACGACGCACCATTTTAAAGCAAAGAATACTACGTCTTCAGATTTCCAATCCATATTTTAGGATTCTTCATGTGAACTGTCACAAAAAATAAATGTATATCCACCAACATAAAATGCGAATAAAAGGAATAATTTACGTGAAGATGTTTGACTTTACAATTAACGTCAAGCATTGCTAAATGTTCACGCCTGTTTACTACTAAGACACTATACATTTTAAATTCCTAATCCATGCATTTTGTTACATCTCAGTAAAGAAGCACTAAATGGTGAAGAATGGGTAGATACACTAAGTTCTGGTCCATCGCTTCACTGAATACCACTTAGCGAAGTATATTCTGTTTGTGATATTAAACTAGAATATGACGCAATAGAATTTAATGATTGTCCGTGATGAGAATCTTTATAATACATCGAGTCTGCCCAAAAAGCCGTAAAGACACCCCCCCCCTTTTGCTTAAAGTCCTAAAGTTGGCAAGTATGCGTCTTATATACATTACGAGTATATACACACCCATGGTGACAGAACTGAAGGCGTCACAAATCTAGGAAACGTGACAGATCTAGAAAATGTCAACTTGTGGCGATCGCTGCGATATCTCAGTTCACGTGTATTTACACCGCTATATTTTAAAATTTCCTGCTGCTGTTGCTAACTGCCTGACGTTAGGTCATATGTGTCTGAATTTGTTCTGGAACAACACAAAAATATTGTTATAGCGAAATTCACATTTTACCCCGCCTTAGTGTTCTTACACACTTCCATTGTTATCTACAGTTGTTTTCTTTACATAAATATTTTGATAATCAATGTTAATCCTTGTTGTATCCATGCGCTACATATGCAAAGAGAGCAAGTCCATTCAGTTTATTACAGATATTTGTGAACAATCGATAATTTGGACAGATGTTTACTTATGGTCACTGTTATGAAATACGTCCATTCACAGTAAGCGCGCCCGCCTCGGTAGCGTAGATGGTAGCATGTCTGCCTCACGTTCAAGAGGTCCCGAGTACGAATCTCGTTCAGGGTGAGTTACTTGATAAGGTTTTTTCGGGGTTTTTCCCTTATCCTGAAAGACGAATGTCGGATAACTAAGCTCTATGGACCCCGGACGCATTGAGCATCACTCCACCCATTCCATTCATCGTCCGATATGACAACGTTGGAGGACGTAAATTTAGAAAGAAAAAAAAACAGCAAGCGCAAAGTAAACAGACAAGCAAAATAAATAAAATTAATAAAATAAAATATAAAAATAAAGATCGCTATATGTTTACCTTAAAACATATCCCTTCCATGTGGGACAACTGTCCTACAGACAGCACCACAAAAATAACAATTCAAAAGGTCTAATCAGTTAGGCAGATCACCCGCCTCGGTAGCGTGGTGGTAGAATGTCTGCCTCACGTTCAAGAGGTCCCGAGTACGAATCTCGGTCAGGGTGAGTTACCTGGATAAGGTTTTTCGCAGTTTTCCCTTATCCTGACAGAAGAATGTCAGGTAACTCTAAGCTCCATGGACCCGGACTCATTGATGCATCATTTCACCCATTTTCATTCATCGTCCGATATGACTAAACGTTGGAGGACGTAAATTAAAAAAAAGAAAATGCTTATGCAGAAAATTTCGCAGGTTATTACCAAAAATTCAGAATATCCGTTTTATTTTTATGTAAGTCTCTTACATAATATACAATTTTAATTAAAATGTTTGGAAAATGTTATACATAAAGGGTAGTTTGAATTGCGGGATTTTGTTTAAAATTTTCATATCTATTTTTGGAAGATATTGCTGAAATACCGTTTTTCTGATTTATGCTAATCACGCATACACACGCCAGTGAGAGAGGCCCGCGCAAGTTTTCCCATTTTTTGTTTTTATTTATTAAGAAGATCTAAAAAAAAAAAAAAAAAAAACATTTTCTGTAAAATCTCAAGGTACAAGTTATGGATGACATGCAATATTTCCTCTACCCATTAAGTACATAGTAGAGAAAGTTAAAACTATAGCAACAGGTATAAAGATTTCAATACCTAGGCAGTAACTCTAACTATCTGCTCGAAACTAAAAATGGTTGTCGTCAAAGAGGTATTTAAATAAATTCTTAACAGTATTATCGTACCAAGTTTGTTTCTAAAATATGTTGTACAAATTTCTAAAAATCAACGTTTATTTTGTACTATTCTAAAAGTCTTGAATTTAAATTAAAATTTTGAAAGGTTTGAAAGACATTTTAAGTATGCCAATAAATGCCCCTGTAATTAAATAAAATTTTAACTCCACATGCCCGGTTCTCGAGTAATTTCGTACCTATTGCAGGAATGAGTTGACATAGCGAATGTTCCGCAGTAGGGAACGCGCTTTAAGTAGCGACGGGTAGATCCGGGTAACCCATGATCATAAAAGCAAATTAGAAGAGTGTTCATGGCTGGCAGGTGTCGGGTCTCGAACCCAAGGAAACGGGTTTTGTCCTGATGGCTGGCTGGAGTCCAAGGCTACACCTGGAATCGCCGCCCACTCTTAGCTTCATGGCTGGTTGACTGGCTTACCTTATAAAGTTACCTTCCCTTCATCTTCTTAGCACAAGCCATCCTGTCGTGGGTTTGAGTCCCACGTCCGTTCTAACCACCGGTCCACTTGCGGTTAGCGACGGGTGGCTACTATGGTTATCCAGTTACCAACTTTGTTATGGAGAATTTCCTGCTCATCTCCAAAGCTGCGAAAGTTAAACCTGCATTTCCTTGAGAAAGTCTCATCAGCTTTCCCAGCAACTGCTTTTTCTTATAACCATACAGATTGTTAGAAATTTTTAATCCATTACGAACGTTCTAATTATAACTAGCTGATGGTGCGGGTCAATATCATCATTCATCCTTAGGGGATTTTCAAGTAATGAACTCCTAATTTTCTGTATTATATTTACGGTTGAAAGGCTACTTCAGGCTGGTCTTATAGCTGCTAACTTGACCTCTTTTAGCTAGAATAAGTTTTTATAAAAGGACTGTATTGAAATGTAGAAATTCAGTTTTACTGACGAGTTCCATAACTGCTGACTAGGTTCCAATTAAGGGTGGAAAGTTTGAAGAGCTGAAGGGTAAATGTTATTTTTGAAAAATTGGCGAGGAGTGTTACTTCTTTTGTTAGATGGTGATCAGTAACACGATGAGAATTAACCGTATGATAACATTTTTCGTTAAGAATTCTAAAGTTGAGGTTTACTCTTAAGCAACCTTAACTCTGCACATTAGAAAAATTAATACATCGTTTTCAAGGGAGGTAGAGACTTTGCTTAAGTTAGAGCAGTATCATCAAATAAATACATCATGAAAGAGCATGACGATAACACATACTTCCTCCAATAAAGTACTACAGCTTCATAATTAATAAATCCATGAATATATTTGAAGTATTACAACATGAGTATTGACAATGCAATTCTCTATATTGCATGGCAAATGTTTGCCTAATTTAATCACAAACAAAATAAATTTGCCAATTTAAACCTTCATAATTCTGTCACCTGAAACAACACTACTTCATAATTCACAGGTTTCGAATAGTCATCATAGCTGCACTTAGCGAAAGAGCATTATAAGAATATTTCGCAGCATTGAGTGCTGCATAAAATTTGTTAATCTCTTTAAAGAACGCACTTTATTTCAAATAATCTTATAGCATAAGCTATTTTTGAGATACACATTGTTATTGGTTTAAATCTTTTCAATACTTTGTCATTTTTAAAGGTACTGTCGCCGTTCAGATGTTTCTCACGATTCTAGACACTAGCTTTTGAACTAGCTCATACCGCTTCGGTTTCCCTTACTCGCTTATACCTTCAACGAAATGTGTAATGAAGCCATTTCTGCAAAGATTTGACTCGATTAACTTGAAGTAGTTATCTAGGCATTACAAATTTAAGAAAAAGACATTTAAAAGACACGAAGAGGAGTCATGTTAGAAAAAATGGATGAAAAAGGACATGGGAAGAACGCAAATAATGTGGAATAAGTAGGGTAGGTAATGTGTTGAGAAGAGCAACAAAACAAAAGAACAGCACTTGGAAAAAGTTATAATTACTGAAGAAATTGAATTCTACGGTTTAGAAAATTCATCTCATCAATTAAAAATAGAAAAGGTAAATTAATATGCTACAGGAGAAATTATTTTAAGGTCAAGCGTTGAAAAAGAACTCGAGATTTGAAGAGAAAGGAGGTTCCTCGGAGTGACGACATTGTTAATAAATTTACTAAAAGAGATGGAATAAGAAAGATTTGCTGTTATAACGAAGATATTTTAACGAAATTAGGTGCATAACTTGCGAATAGTCTGAAAACATTTTAATATAACTATGATTGATATAAAGAAAAAGTCAAAAGAGAAGAAATGGGAAGAAATTGGAATAATTTTCCTTATAACCCATACAAGGAAGATAATAGAAAGAATACTGTGGAGAAGAATAAAATAGAAAATCGAAGGAACTCCAGGAGAAGATCAAACTGATTTCAGAAAACTAACAGGAAATACAGATGCTGTAGGATTCATGAGAATCTTCTGGGAGTATTGTATATCAGTGAACGAACATATTCATATTTCATCGATTGGCAAAAAGGTTCCAACCGAAACAACTAGGTAAAGTTAATCGCGATTTTAAATACTGGAATAAATCTGAGAGAGCAAAACCTAATCAAGGATAGTATATGGAATAGAAAATGAAGCTAAGAGAAAATTAAGCAGAAACAATAATAATTATAGAAAGAGAAGTAAGGCAGGGATGTCGTTTGTTACCCATACTATTCTATATATGTGGAAAATAGCAAGTACATGAAATCTTGGAAGGGATTGGAGATTTTAAATCAGTACGACGAATTATCAAAACATTATTATGCACATGTAGTAGTCATGAACTTATGGCAAACACTAAGGAAGAATTGCAACGACTGCTTGGTCAGTTGCTGGAGACTGAAAGAAGAATTGAATTGGACAAGTCAAAATAATGAAGATTTCGAAGAAAGAAAAACCGCTGAGGTTTTTTGTGGATGATGTATATCAATTTATTTAGAAGATATTGACTACAGCAAAGAAATTGGTGAAAAGTTTACAATGGCAAAAGCCGCTTTCAAACAAAAGAGGACTCTACTGACAGGAAAACTTGATCTGAACCTAAGAAAGGAACCTTTGAAATAGTACGTCTAAATGGTGTTTAAACATGGATACCCAGGAAAGTGGAGAAGATTCAATGGACGGAAAAAATAACCAAGTTTAAAGAACAGTGGACGCAAATTTTAAGATTTCATCAACTCGTCATATCTGTAGAGATAGTGAATGAAATGTATGGAAAGATTGGTGATATGTGCTTGTAGTACATTTCGTTATACGAGGGCTGTTCAATAAAGAATGATCATAATTTTTACCGTCATAATTTTTCGCACTAAAATTCAATGTTATTATATTCTGCTAGCTTAATGTGAAACAGACACGCCGTAGTAGTTTCATTGTTGGTAATCCTGGTTCCCGCTGTGAGAACCAGGCAAGTTCAGTCATGTTCAGTGTCGCCTACCGCTGCAATGAAGGTAACATGCGGTTAATGTTGATGTTAGAGGAAGATCCGGAGTATCTTTCAAACGTAATCACTGTTGATGAAACTTGGCCACATCATTTTGATCCTGAGAGCAAACAGCAAAGCTCAGTGTGGAAATCTACTTCATTACCAACCCCCAAAAAGCAAAAGTGGTTGCTTCTGCTGGGAAAGTTATGGTCATCTCATTCTTTGATATTCATGGAATGGTTTATCACTATGTCGTACCTGCACACACATCATTAACTGGACAATACTACAGGGATGTTCTGAAAATATTGCAAGTCCATATCAGGCGCAAAATACCATATTTTTGTGAAGCAGGCTTGGTGCTGCACCACGATAATGCGTGGCCGCATATTGCCAATGTTGTTGCTGAATATCTTGCAAAAACAACGTGCAGTGCATCCTTATAGTCCGAATTTAGCCCTATGTGACATTTTCTATTTCCTAACTTGAAGAAACGCCTTCGTGGGAGGCATTATCCATCATCAGAAGCAGTGGTGAAGGCTGCGGAGGCGATTTTGAAGGATCTCTCAAAAATGGTGTCCAGCATGTCTTTGAAGACTGGCAGAAACGCTGGGAAAAGTGAATCGCATTGAGGGGAGACTATTTTGAGAAGGGCCATCAAAATTATGAGGATGAGTAAAGGTATGTTATCAAAAAAAGGTTGTAATCATTCTTTGTTGAACATCTCTCGTATTATAGGATAGACGCTGAATAAGTGCAGCATAACGAACGTTCAATCTCGGGAGCTTCATATCAAGAAGAAGGTACGTAAATTAAGGCACGTGTACATCATTTTGAAGAAACTGCTTGACGTAATGACCTAAAATCTACAGCAATAAGTAGAGACCATCCTTGTGCAGTATCTGTCCTACTTGGAAAGAACTTGAGCAGCTTTGAAGGAGAGCCTCTACATGACGTATCACTGAGGTACTTGATTCAGGACGTCGATGCACATGCGTAAGTGTAAGGTTCGCCTTGGTCAAGTACCTTGAATAATTTATCGAGTGAAAAAAATGTCTCATCCTGAAGGGTCTTTCCACCGCTTCTGCTTTCCGGCTCACGTACGGAAGGCGTAAATCATCCCTCATCACCAATTTATCCTGAGGGTTTTGCAAGGGGTAGAGTTCTTCATAACCCCCTTAATAAAACTTTTTACTGAAGCACGGAAACCTGTTACCAACGTGTTGGTTACTAAAGCAAAACAGCCACTAGGAAACATAGTAGCACGTACGGGCTAATCCAGGAAGAAAGAAGTTGGCGCTTATGCAACCAGTATTCGGGTACCATATTATTAACAGCCACTGGATTCACTTCGAACCTGTCACACCACAATCGCTAGAAACTCTTAATTGGACAACTGCCATGCAACGCCCGAAATTTAACCTCTCCTTTACTAAGGAATCAAGAATTAAACTAACCCACGAGGTGAAAAAGCAGACGTATGCTTGAGGTTGCATCCTTTAGAGGCATTACATGCACTTTTACATAAAATTATACAAATAAATGACATTCCTGTCGCAGAGCAGGCGGGACACGTTGCACTCTGATGGTCACAGTGCACCAGACCTCGTGGTCCCATATTCATATTGAGACACTGCAATTATGTTGTGTATTATTTACATATCCGTCTTAGGATTAATCTATAAACCCGTGATTTACACAAAAGTACAAGTTTACACAATTCTTAGCAGAAGTAATTGCGTTTTCGCAGACAGAAATCTTCCTGCCGCGAAACAAATGTGTCATTCATCTTTCAGCAGCTGTGGTGCAAATAATTTAATAATTCGCACCCAAATAAGTTTGTTTTATTGATGTTTTAGACAGTATCCATAGTAAGCAAGGAAGGCAATAAAAATCGTTGCAAGCAGTCATAAATATCTTATACTAATAATCCAGTACCAGCTTATACTTACCATTACAGTCATAGTGACACCTGCTCAGTGACCAAACATTATTTTTATTTTTTAATTGGATACTGTAAAACAATAAATAAGCAATTTGGCAGTCAGACTCTTCCATTTCAATAAAGAAGCAGTTTTTAAATCTGCCAAAGCAATTTCAAAACACTAGCAGCATGTTCTAATATTATTTTGCTAGTCCTTGGCCTGAAAATTGTATTTTGTTTTGTTAGTCATAATTATATAAACATTACCGATGTGCCGAAATTTCGTCTATCAGGAGTTTTTTACAAGCTCATAAATTTACTGATACGGGGCTGCCCCTTTTAAACACACTTGAAAACCAATGGCCGAGCCAAATTTAAGTCTGTAGGTTCAGTAGGCCTAATTAAATCAGTCATTCATATCGATAAATCTACAGCCTAAATCTGAGTTTGCCTGCCCCTATGGTGTGGAGATAGCGTGTGCGATTCACATTTATGAGATCCCGAGTTCACAACGCGATCAGTGTGATACTCTGGATAAGGTTCAATCCCAACTTTTCCCTCATTCTAAAACGGGAATGTCAGGTAACTAAGCTCTATGGATCCTGGACTCATTTGTTGTTCATTTCATGCATTTCATGCATCGTACGATATGATATAAGTTGGAGGACGTTAAATAAATAAATATCGATTGTCTTATGTCTACAAATTTCAAACTGTGAAGGTAAATTGCATTTATGTATTCCAGGAAACTTGAATATAAACGTATTACGTGTGCACAATGTGCACCTATACCCACTCAATCATGTATTTACATTACGAGTATACCCTCTTAACTACCGAGGTTTTATCTTAACTGTTAGCAGAACACAAGAACTGCCTCTTCCATTTCAGGTGACTGATATTTCCTGCTTTACGTTGACACGTGCTGCCATGCATGTTGCATATTTGAACTTTCGGTGCTCTTTTTCTGTTACCCTAGAAGAAACCTTTGGTGCCAAATAATATTGAATACTATTCTAAGGGATAACTGCATGTCTAGGTATTGAATAACTGGATATTTATGCACTACATGAAAAGGGTATGCAGTAACATATTATTTACAGAATTCCCTGACATTCCTAACTGTGTCATTCACGTGGGTGTTTATTTCATATATTATTTATTAAAAGGATGGCTCACGGAAAATATCTGATCCTTGCGCTCGAAAGGTCGCGGGAACTGACCAATCTGATTTAGTGCTCTTAGTAAATTCCCTTTACTTGCGAGGCTAATTTTGGATTTAATATACACTAATATGATCCAAAAAAGGGAGACGGAAAGGCCTCCACCTGAAATTTTTGCACCTTATTGTGTGTCACCTACCAGGCGCCCAGTCGTCATGGTGGGTTTTCCTAACAACTGCTGAAAGTCCTTCATCACAGCGACAGGGTCCGAGGCGCAGTCATCAAAGCCATGGGTCCCGGAACTCAACAAAGTTGCCCCTCATTGAGAGACAGTCACCGTAATGCCGCCCCAACGCCGTGAACAATATTTAATAAACCCAACTACCACCAGATAGTAGAACCATTACACGACATTTTCGACCGTAACAGATTGTAAAGAAAAAAGTACGAGGGCTGCAGAATGATTTTTTTTTTTTTTTTTTTTTTGGACAACTTGCCTATACTCTTCATAATTTTGATCGTCCTCAAAATAGTCTCCCCTGAATGCGATGTACTTGTCCCAGCGTTTCTGTCAGTCTTCAAAGACATGCTGGAAACCATTTTTGAGAGATCCTTCAAAATCGGCTCCGCAGGCTTCACCACTGCTTCTGATGATGGATAATGCCTCCCACAAAGGCCTTTCTTCAAGTTAGGGAATAGAAAAAAGTCACATGGGGCTAAATCCGGACTATAGGGAGGGTGAGGGATGCACTTCACGTTGATTTTTGTAAGATGTTCAGCAACAACATTGGCAATATGCAGCCGCGCATTATCGTGGTGCAGCAGCCAACCTGCTTCACGGAAATGTCGTCTTTTGCGCCTGATATGGACTTGCAATGTTTTCAGGACATCCCTGTAGTATTGTCCAGTTACTGATGTGTGTGCAGGTACAACATGCTGATAAACCATTCCATGAATATCAAAGAATGAGATGACCATAACTTTCCCAGCAGAAGCAACCACTTTTGCTTTTTGGGGGGTTGGTGATGAAGGAGATTTCCACACTGACTTTTGCTGTTTGCTCTCAGTATCAAAATGATGTAGCCAAGTTTCATCAGCAGTGATTACGTTTGAAAGAAACTCCGGATCTTCCTCTGACATCAACGTTAACTGCATATTACCTCCATTGCAGCGGTAGGCGATACTGAACATGTCTGAACTTTCCTGGTTCTCACAGGCGGGAACCTGGAGTACCAACAGTGAAACTACTACGGCGTGTTTGTTTCACATTAAGCTAACAATAAGATTAAATTTTAGTGCGAAAATTATGTCCGTAAAAATTATGATTATTCTTTATTGAACAGCCCTTGTAAATGAAAGTATGGAAGCAGCATAATCTATCCAGCATAGGTACATCTAGTGACCAAGGAAAATCCAGAAAAAAGAGAAACCTTGGTGACCTTGGCCAGTCACCAGGAATCAAACCTGGAACCTCCCAAATGCAACATCGCAATCATGCGATCACAAAACCATCTGATTATCTAGAAACAAACGGCATAATACAAGCTCTTTTGTTACTACTCAAAGCACATGATAAAGGAGGGCAACCAAATCCATCAACTCTGAATCATTTAGTATCGAAAGAAACTAAGATGTGACCTAGAAATGCAAAATTAATAAACAACCACACTTCAAAGCAAGTATGTTACTAAAATCTGACACCATTTACTTCCAAAAATAAAAAAATAGACATAATATATGTTTATTTGCATTAAATTTCATCTTACATGGTACTTTTACAGTAAAAACCAAACGTTTGGTTTGCCTCACTTGTATTTTAGAGCAGAGATGGAGAGAGCCCTTGTTTTCCAGTACCGGCTCTTCAAGTAGTATTATACATTTTGCCTTGTTTTATATACCTCGTTGATTCACAAATCCTAAGCTATGCTCAGTGCTCTTAAACAGGTATTTCCAGCTACTGGTGAAGAAGTTTTTACTTGTTTCTATTTTGGGGGTTTCCATAACATAACTGTTTTCATATATAGAATAAAAGCGTGATTAAATATTTGATTATGCATATACAACAAAATTTAAGTTTACGAAAGCAATTATGATATTTAATTAGTTAAACTGGCAGTTGCATTCCTCATTTACGTCTGTGTATATACAAATATAGGCCGCAGAGAAACCCTTTGAGAGAGCTGCCGGTTTATTAGGTGACTTTGTGGGTTCGTAGAACTAAAAGTCCAAGTTGCAGCAATTCAAAATGTTCTTTATTTCCATAGAATACACTCTGTTCAATCCTTACCGTATCAGAATTATGTCACATACACAATTTCAATCTTCCAAGGTCGTTGACCACAACACACCAGTTTGAATTACAACTCTCGTTACAACTCTGTTTACGACTGTCGATAAACTAGCCATGGCTTCTTTTTATACACGACTTAGTGGTTCCAGAAGATAATAGGATGTTCTGTAAGACGTCACCAGACAAAACACGAACGTTCCAGACGTCTAACTTTATCTGTGTCGGCAAGTCTTTTATCTCCACACTGCACTATCAATCTGTTATCGCTCCGCGCTGAACCCTTTGTGCGAGTACGCCGCCAGTAGTAATAATGGATTCGCGACAATATTAAGACCAAATAAACATGAATGCAATCAACCAAGCACAATAGAAAAATTATTTAAGATTAATAAAATACTGGAAATTTATTTTGATGTATCCAGAGAAAGATGCTAAAATTAAGGATATACTAAGAAATCCTTTTAAAAACAAATAAACATAAAAATTATTTCTCGCTTCTTAAGGTTTTTTTCCCCCTTATTGTAGTGAGTGTCACAACAGTTCGAAAAGCAGATAGACTTCATTTCGTTTCCACCTGTGAAATATTACTGCATCAATTGATATAACAAAGAAGATGTACTTTTGATAGATAGAATCAACATGAAAAATTCAATGCCATGGCCGGGATTTGAGCCACGGATCTCCTGGTTTCCGTCCAGTCACTCTAACCCATTGAGCTACCATGGCCAACGTACCGTCCTGACATTAAATTCTCCATTTGACTCAAATATTTCCCCGATAGACCACTAGGGACTCTCGCATCCGAGATACACCGTTAAGTGGCGACTTACTATCGTAAGTACTTGAGTCCCAGGCTTAATCATTTAACTCTTATTATTTTAGTTAATTGATGGAAATTAATCATTTCTTCATACTAGCCGTATATAGGCTAAGGTTTTTGATAGATAGCCAACATGAACAATTCAATGCCATGGCCGGGATTTGAACCACGGATGCGACAGCCCCTAGGGTTTACCGGGGAAATATACGAGTCAAATGGAAAATTTAATGTCAGGACGGCACGTTGGCCATGGTAGCTCAATGGGTTAGAGCGACTGGACGGAAACCAGGAGATCCGTGGTTCAAATACAGGCCATGGCATTGAATTGTTCATGTTGACTCTACCTGCATATATACGTCTAGTGTGAAGAAATGATTAATTTCCATCAATTAACTAAAATGTACTCTTGTTTGTTTTCATAGTATGTGTACTTTGCTCAATGAAATTATCATCACCACTATTATTATTATTATTATTATTATTATTATTATTATTATTATTATTATTATTATTATTATTATTATTATTATTATTATTATTATTATTATTATTATTATTATTATTATTATTATTATTATTATTATTATTATTATTATTATTATTATTATTATTATTATTATTATTATTATTATTATTATTATTATTATTATTATTATTATTATTATTATTATTATTATTATTATTATTATTATTATTATTATTATTATTATTATTATTATTATTGACCGCGCCATGAATGAGTGTTTAGACACTTGGCTCTCACCTAGGCGGCCCGCATTCGATTCCAGGTGACCGCAAAGTAGGCTTTGTGGTGGAAAACATGGCGTTGGGGTGGGTTTCCTCCGGGTCCTCCGGTTTCCCCCACCATCATTTCTCCAATTGCTCCATGATTCATCTACTCATCACCCCAAGCGTGGGCTGACCCCTCAACCGTGGTATCTCAGGTCAAAGGCTTCGGCTCCCTCACTCTGAGGGACTTCTAACACCAGGCGAGGAGGGGAAAAAATACTATTATCTACTTCACCTATACAACTTACTGACAGTGCTCTTCCTTTCTAATTTATGAGGTTTCTAAACACTGCCTTTAATAACTTTACAATGAAACATCCCACGCGATTAAACTGGCAGACACTGGAATAAATGGAAGATTATGGGTAAAATAAAAATGCCCTGCCCCAGCTAGCAATGAACCCAGGACCTATAGGTTGAGAAATTGGAATACTAATCATTCTATTTCAGTGGAAGCCAAGATTGATTTTGGTGACAAGCTGACAACTGAATTAGCTAATATTAACATAAAAGTATATATGGCAAATTAAAGTCATTTTGCATTTTAATCCTAGATAGTGATTTTTTATAAATATACGCAACTGGTAGACCATTGCATTTGTATAGAAATTCACAACGTTTCTAAAATACGCTATTTAATTGAAAGAACTTTTTGTGGCATTAGCCATATCCCAGAAATTCGTTGATACTGATTTAAACGTTTCAAAACTATTGTCATTTTTTGAAGTATTGTCGCCAATCACGTGTTTCTCGAGATGTCATAAGAAGAGTATTTCAAAGCTATCAACATAGCAACACATTTTAAAAAGTTTACTACAGTTTCAGCCTTCTGCATCGCCCTTGTACCCACACCTATTGTTTCTACAATTACAGTAAAAGAGAAAGTTTTGAAAAAGCTATATAAAAGTGATGAGGATGTAAATAACGCATGACGCTTTCGTGTGACCGTATCCAAACTACGAGCAGTGACAGAATTATTTAAATGAGCACAAAGCAGCAATTGTTGCTCCGGCGTCAGATTGTAGATTAACTGTAGTGATGTGGAAACAGACCTACAGGCTTATCTCCATGAAGTATAATAATAACTGAAATACTGCTTCGGGCCCATGGCTCACCACGCTGTCCCAGATGCAAGCGGTACCTTTCCGGCGGGCGGCTGTGCCAACACTTTCACTGGAAAGCGATGTTTGTGACGTCAGGTACCGCAAAATGTCAAAATGTTAGCCCTAGTCAACACAGATGCGACAAAAATGGGATGCTGCACGTCTATGGGACAGCTTTACTCATAATGCAACCCGCAAACTCCGGAAGCTAAACGGAAATTTGCTGTCACGTCCAGTTTTGCAGCGAAAGGCCTGACGTTTTAGGAAATATGGGCTTCTGTAGGAATAGACATGACCTGCCCCACTCGCTCGCCATTCTCCAGTCTGTTACCGTTAACACTGCAAACCGCCTTGAGATGTCATACTTTCCAGCTAACATATGCATTACCTGCCAAGTCGGAGTAAAAGCCAAGGAAGAGTTATTTCCGTGAATAAAGTGTTTAAATGTCTTCTCCTACAACAGCGGGTGCAACGGTATATGTACTTCACTCAGGCCTTGAAACACTTACGTGTAAATTGTGTGCCTGTTACAACTAAATGCTGAATAAAATGTGCAAGTAAATGTTGATATTAGAAAAGCAGATTAGGGTGTCAATAAAAATTTAAGAATCCGCCTAAAGAAAATCACGAGTTGTGAACATTATTTCTGAAGGTTCACACAGGTTGAGAAAGATGAAGAGAATTAATTTATTAGGCATATTAAATTATAGTATAATGTGAAGAACTCTACTTCAAAACGCCCGCCTCGGTAGCGTAGATGGTAGCGCGTCTGCCTGACGTTCAAAAGGTCACGAGTTCGAATCTCGGTCAAGGTAAGCTACCTGGATAAGGTTTTCCAGGGGTTTCCCTTATGCTTCCAGACGAATGTCGGACTCATTTGAGCATCTTTTAACCCAATTCATTCACTGTCCGATATGACTTAAGGTTGGAGGACGTAAATTACACAAAAAAAAAAAGCATTTATTAAATGTTATAACCACAAATTAAACACGGGATATAACACAAATATAAACAAAGTAAAACACTATCAAAATCATGAATAAAAAATAATAAGTTAAACAATATCCACCACCAGAATATTTAATAAATACCCTGATGATGGGAGCGATGCACACTCCAAAAGGTCGATTTATAATCGTCTGGGTGTGAGTGTGTGGTGTTTAAGGGCCCGTCGACAACAAGGTCATTTGGGCCCTTATAATCGTCTGTTCAACCTTCTTGCTGCCTGAGAAGAAATTGAGTATATAATGGTTTTTGTATGCACTACTTGTATTTAAATATCATAAGGTTCAAATCTGACAGGAGTTATTAAACACCAGACTTCGTTTTTCTGATATCATTAAGGCTTAAAGTTTCACTTACTGGTACATAAATAGAAATAAGATGTATTTATTGTATATGA